>CM073464.1:65081369-65598869 GCA_037074535.1 Gleditsia sinensis
CACATCAAAACTGCATGCATATTGAACATTTCATTGGTGACTGAATCATATGTTTGAATACCGTTAAACCATAAATCCTTCAACTTTTTTATCAACGGTGGTAAAAACATCTATATCATTTTTCAATGTCTTTCTACTTGTAATTATCATTGAAAGAATAAAATAACTTTGTTTTATACACATTTAAGGAGGGAGGTTGCAAGTCATTAATACCACTGGCCATATGTTATAAGATGTACTTAAGTTGCCATACATATTTAAAACCATCAGTGGCTAGTCTCATACGTACATTTTAAGGATCTAATGCAAATTGTGGATTTATAAGGTTAAATCTCTTTCACGCCTCATAATCCTTTGAATGTCTCATCATGTTGTCGCTATTTTTGTCTATGGAATCCTATTTTATATATTCAGCAGTTTTAGAAGACGTGAACAATCTTTGTAACCATAGTTTAAGTGAAAAGTATATAAAGATTTTATTAGGCACATTCTTCCACTTCTTACCTTTCTTTTTTGGTTTCCATCTAGATGCGTTGCACTTATTACAAGTATCTATATTTTCATTCTCTCCCCTAGTATAACATACAATCATTCTGACATACATGTATTTTTTTGTAGTTGAGCCTTAACTTATTAATAATTTTCTTAGTTTTGTAAAATGAAGGTGTGATCTTTGCGTTTAGGAAGACATTGGGCAATAACTTTAGTATCATTGACATGGCCTTGTTGCTTATTTCATAGAGACATTTGACGTGATACAAATTCACCAAAAAATATAATTTAGAATATTTCTTACACCTTTCATATAGTTTTTGTTGATCATCCTTAAGTAACTTATAAAAATCTTTCACATCGTCATTCACCATTTCTTCTGACGGTGAAATTGGCATATCCACATAATCAATACTTTTATTTTTACGATAAATTCGGATGAATCACAAACTATGTCCTGCACAGGGTCATCCTAACTAATCGGTTCTTATCTCACTTGTGGTATTATATGATATCTTGTATCAAGTTCTTCAATTAACTTTTCCTCGTGCATATTCCAAAAATCGTATTCTTATGAAAATTGTTTAACAATCAAGTGCTAACGCACAACTTCTATAGCTTGCCATTTTTTTAAATCTACAATTAGGATATGTGCATATTATTTTATCTTCTACACTCGAGTTAGCATTTGTTAAGTTTAAAAATCTCTTTACTCCATCCAAATATTCATAGATGTGTCGAGGTTAATAAATCTAAAATTTATCTATGTCTGAAACTATTATAAAGTTAAAACATTAAATATTACGTCAATTAATTAATACACTAATGAACTCACTAATTCATCTTCAGTGTTTTATGAGGATTAACTAATATAGCATAAAATTTTTCATGAATTTCTATTATGATTAATATGTCCATAACTTGTAATATTTGTATTTTATATTTCACTAACACACCTTCTTTTTATTTATAAGTTTAGCTCTTATATTTTTATAAAAAATATTTAGAACAATTTAATTTGCAAAATTACGCTAGTTTAATTATGAAGGTATTAATATAAGTAAAAGTATGGTATTTTTATAATTTTCTATTGAAATTTAACAAGTTATCATTGACATCTTCCTATTTCGTGCCCATTTTGCTCCTTCTTTTATGATTTTTATACATTTTCAATGTATATTGTACGATAAAAAATTATTAACTTAAAATTGCTTAAATTTATATATAGAGTTAATAATTATTTCAATACTTTCATTCCTATATAATAATTTTATTAATTTTATGCATAACAATTAATTTATTCTGTTTTCTCTATTAATTTTTTTATGTATATTAATTAATTTAATAATTATTTAATTCCTTCTAAAACTGTTTTAACTCAATGAGAATTACACTAAATAACTCTTATCTTAATATTTTCTCATTTTTAATTTTTTTTATTAATAATTGTAAGTTCCTATTTTTTTATTTTAATTTTATTATAACAATTGCAAACACTAACTATTTATTCCTTCTAATTTCATTTTATGCATAACAATTAATTTACTGTGTTTCTTTTATTAATTAATATTTTATGCACATTAATTAATTTAATAATTATTTATTTTCTTATAAAATTTTTTAAACTAGATGAGCAGTACACTAAATAATTCTTATTACAGAATTTTGTTAATTATATATTTTTTAATTAATTATTATACGTTCAATTTATTTATTTTAATTTTATTATAACAACTATGAACACTACATATTTCTTCTTTTTAATTTTACTATAAAAATATGATATATCCAACATATATAATATAATCAAACAATATAACATAAACATTGTGCACATACATACATGACAAAACAATATAATTAAAATTATATGAGTAAACAATATGTCCGCCCTATGTTTAAAGCAATACATCATACTGAAAAATATATAATTTTGAAACTGTATGATATTATTCATCTCATAAACTCATTCACACAAGTATTATACGACAAATATTAACGGAGAAAAGTGAAATAAAATAAAATACATACCTTTAGTGAAAATAAAGAGCTATGAGCTGCAAATAATAGACAACGAGTACAATATATAACAAAAAGAGAAAATGAATAAGCAAAAAGGAAGGAAATCAATCAAAATAAGTGAAAATGAGAGGACTTTCGTGAAAGAATGAAGGAGCATAGGAGGAGAAAAAGAAATGGAGACTGAGCGCGGGGAAAGGGGAGTATATAATGGATTTAATGACGGTTTCTAATAAATTGTCATCAAATTATAACTTAACGATGGTTCATTAATAAATTTTCATTAAATGGGAGTAGGATTTAACCACGGTTTATACTAATTGTCGTTAAACTACGATGATTTTGACACAATCGTAGTTAAACTTCACAAACTCTTATAAACGGTCAATTTCTAATGACAGCTTCCTAAAAATTGTTGTTAAGCCACAATAGTTTTAACACAACTGTAGTTAAATCTTATAGACTCCCATGAACAGTTGCCTTATGACAACGGTTTAGCCAAACTATCGTTATGTTATGACAGTTTAGATATAATTGTTGTCAAATAACGACGATTTTGTCTTAACTGTCGTTAAATTCATTAAAATAACGATAATTTTAAAACTATCATTATACTTAATTTTGAGTACGATTTTTGTTAACTGTCATTGAGTCTTAGTAGCCCAAATTGTTGCTTTCTTTTAGTGAGGAGCATAGACACTTCATATTCTTGTCGAAGATATGTAAGATATACTTATATTAAATAAAACATGACTTTTTAAATTATTCATGAATATTTCAAAATTTATCTTGTTTTTTATTTATTTGCATCGGACTCTATTTTATCTTGTTTTCCTATTTTTCGTGTTGGTGTCTGTATTTCTTAACATAGTTGCAAGAAGATAACCATGAAGATCAACGGGAGAGTTGTCCCAAGTAACAATATGCCGATACCTCTTCGTCTAAGCTTATTCATGTGATCTATCTCTTGATATCATTTTAATTTGGTTCTGTGTACAGGGGTAAGAATGGGGAGAGTTTCTCTTTTGCGAAAGCAAAAGTAGGGATAAATTTCTACCCGCGTTGCATACGGTGGCGGAGCCACATATGTTTGAGGGAGGCACATGCCCCTTTGAATTTATTTATTTATTTTTTTGCATTGAAAAAATTTAAATTTTTTTTTGTTAAATATATTTCAATATATGTAAAGGCACCCCCCTAAACCTTTACAAACTAAGTTATATCTGAATTTATTTAGTTACTCACTTTTAAATTTATTTGACCTATTTTGAAATATATTTTCATTATTTGGTTTATTTTAAATTTATGTTTAACTCACTCTTAAAATTTATATTTGACTCACTATAATTTTTTTTAATTTATGTTTGACTTATTATTAAATTCATATTTAACTTATTTATATTTTATCTTTCTTTCACACACTTAAAATTTTGACTTTTGAGAGGTAAAAAGGAAATTCTTATAACATATTGATTGCCATTTGAATTATTCCTATTTTATTTTCTTTCCAAGTTCAAAAATTAGAAATTAGAAGATTTATGTCTTTTATTCTCTTTATTGTCATGCTTCTAATTTGTTTTTTGAGTAAATTTTTTTTATGCATTAAATTGTTCAAAACAATATTAAACTGAAATTAACTTAGAGAATTTCTTATTATCATCCTACCAAGATAAAATATGAAAGCTCTACTTGTAAAAATAATTAACTGACCTTGGGATCCTGGTTAATTTCGCCACTCGTTGAATAGGTAGTTGCTATATTGAAATATTTAATATAAGCAATTAATTATATATCTATAATTTGTACAAATAATTTTTAACATATTTACATTTTTAAGGATTAAGTTTGAATTTAAAATTATATGATATTATCATTTTAAAACTTTAGGGATTTGTGCAAGTTTGCATATCTCTACAAAAGAAAAAAAAATGAGAATGAAGAAAAAGTGTCTTCCAGTCTAAAAAATGAGCATGAAAATAAAAATAGGAAAGCAGAAAAGTGCTGCTTACCAACAGTAATTTCTAACATCCATGATCACATACCAAAGAGAAATCTGTGAGAGTGATGAAACATAAAACTCTCTTTATCAATTTTATTTAATTTATATAATTATACTTTTTTTGTATCTGTAAGTGGTTATAAAATTATAAATAAATATGTATTTCGCAAGAATGAAAGCATATAAGAAAGAAGAGACATCTCTGCTCTATTACTCTATATTCTTCTTGTCTTATTATTGCGTATTAATTTTCTTTTTTTCTTGCTTTCTTGTTTATTTCACGGCAAGAAGCACTTTACCTACACATTGTTATGATTTGTGATTTATTAACTGGAACTTTATGATATGTGATTTTAATGATATTTATACACTTTTTTTCCCTCACAAATTACTGATACATTGTTATAACGTGATTAAATAAAAATTTGATAGGAAAAAAAATTAATGTAATTCACACTAGAATTAATTTAGGAAGTCTTACTTAATAATTTATGAAAAAAAAACAGAATTATTCTTCAAATAATTTTCATTTTCAAACCATATAAATTATTTTCCCCTTTGTCTATTTAATCTGTGCATTTATTTTTGGTCAAAATCAATGGTATTCTCATATACATTATTATGAGACTAATCTCTTTAATACTTTAGAACAATTATTATTTTCAGTCCTCTCCATTATAGCATGTGTGTGTATATATATACCGATAAATTTAGAATAATTTAACTTTACTATTATTTTTGTTTAGAAAAAAACTTGTTATTTTTCCTTCACAGTAAGAAACAGAAAATTTGTTATCTTTCCAAAAGACAACTTTAAAATAATTAGCTATGAAAAGAAATAAATATATGATAAAGTAATTGAAAAATATAAATTAGATAAAAATATTATGATTGAACTGAAGACTAATTTCATTTCACTTGTTTAATATGAGTGCAAAAGTGAAAGGAAACTGGACACTCTTATTTGCATTTGTAATGCTATGCATTTGCCTTCCTACACACACAAAAAAAAAAAAAAAAAAATTATGACTATGTCTCCGTCAATACATATTTAGATTATTATATTAAGGGAAAGTTTAGATTGAAACTGTAGAAGATTTTTGATAACATACAAAGAGAAAATTGGATTTAAGGAAGCAACCTAATAAGGTATTCCTCCATTTAAAAGTTTCCAACACCAACAAAAGAGTTTCTTTAATTTCTTTAACATTATTTTTTTTATTAATTTAGATTCGATTTCTTTAAAATAACACTTTGGGAAGAGAATTTAGTCTTGAATTTTTTTTTAATCTTAATTTGGCTAATGAATATTTAGGTAATCTTAAATTGAATTTATAAAATTAATTATAAAAGGAAAAAAAATTTCTTAGAACGTTGTGAGAAAGAGTATATGTTTAGTTGTGAAGAGAAGAAAAATCAGAGAGAACAAAAATTAATATTGGCTGTACATGTTCACTACTAATAAGTGTGTACGGAAACAGATTCCGCCAGTGCATCCAATTTTCACAAGATTTTTCTTGAAAAGAATGAGGGGCCACAAAGGACCTGAAAGTCAAATCCCGGATATATTGGCAGTGCACATGACAACTCTGCTTACTATTTGTTTTCCTTTGTGATTGTGGTAAAGTGATTTTCACGTAAACTTGTAAGTAATTCAACTAATTTATTTTTTTATTTAGTTAAAAATAGGATATTCTTTCGTGACTAAAAACTTTGTAAAAATTAAAATTTAAACACATGTCAGTATGTCTAATCATTAATTGTAGACTCACTTGCAATAATCAAATTGAACTTCTTTAGAGAAAGAAAAATAAAAGATCTAAAAGTCAAATTCCGAATATATGGACAATCCACATGGCAACTCTGCTTACTATTTTTTTTTTCTTTGTGTGATTGTGGTAAAGTGATTTTCATAGAACTTGCAAGTAATTCAACTAATTCATTTTTTCCATTTAGTCAAAAACAAGTTATTCTTTCGTGACTAAAAGATTTGTAAGAATTGAAATTCAAACATATGTCAGTATGTCTAATCACTATTGTAATAATCAGATTGAAATGTTTTATAAAATAAAGTTAGAGAAACAAAGACAAAAGATCTGAAAGTCAAATCCCAGATATATGAATAATGTACATGGCAACTCTGCTTACTATTTTTTTTTTTTTCTTTTGTGAGATTGTGATAAAGTGATTTTCACGAAACTTGCAAGTAATTCAACTAATTTATTTTTTTAATTTAATTAAAACCAAGTCATTCTTTCGTGACTAAAAGATTTGTAAGAATTAAAATTCAAACATATGTCAATATGTCTAATCACTACTTGTATACTCACTTGCAATAATCAAATTGAAATCTTTTATATGATAAAATTAGAGAAAGAAAGACATAGTCTATAAAACTTACAGATAAATCAACAAATTTTATTTATTTATTAAATATTAGTATTATCATTTTGTGCATTTCTCTCACTAATTTTGTCATGTAAATTATTTTAGAGGATTCAAATCCGAAATAACCACTGAGCAGACCCTTGGGTTTACTATCTATTTTTCTGTTGTCCAATTGTGGTTCCAACTTATACTGTTAAATTTATCTTGGGAAACGAAACTTGGGTTCATTCAGTGTTATCTTTTGAGTCATTGCCCAGCCCTGAAATCCAGAGGCAGAGAGATGGCCAGCCAGTCCGTGTCTGAGGGAAGAGGGTTTCAGCCACCAATGTGCTCTACGTGCCCGGTGGGGGCAATCCCTACCCCATAGCCAAGACTAATACATTTACCCTAGCAATAACAGGACACTTTCATATCTTAAGATTCAAAAACACACACTAGCATGAATGTATAATTGTATGTTGCAAGCCATTTGGACGTTACAAGTGGTAGGGTGGTTACCATGACAAGGAGTGATTAATGTACTAAAACAGATTTATATTGCGAATAGGAATTTGCTTATGGAATATACTCTGAAGTGGCCCTTCCATAAAATCAGCCGGGTGAGTATTGGATGTTGGCAAAAGAAAAACAAAAACGTCGTTTGAGAGTGACAGGAAATGAGGAAGACCAGAAGCATGTCAAAAATGGAAGTAATTTTCCTACCTCTCAACAGAGCTACTATATATTCATATTGCATTATAGAATGCTCTTGAACACAGTCTTCTGTCTCAGAGTACTCGAACTAATGTGCCTAAATATAGCTTTCTTTACACCTGCTAGATTGATAATGCTGCTATTCTAAACCATATCATAAAACTAAGGCGATGCCTAGGTGGAAGACTAATTAAGTTTATCATCTCATCAAACTAACCTGACGCCTAGGTAGATTAGGGAACTAAGTTTCAGAAGTTGATGCCTTAACATTCTCTTCAGCACGTGGTGGGGTGCTACATGACCCAGTAGCCGCAGAATTTGTTGCTGATGGACTATATTTCCTAAGAAGCCTATCTTTGTTTTGGTTCCACCATTCTTCTGCCTGATGTGAATCGAACCTTCGCTTACTGCAGCCAGAAAAGAAGGATAAAAATTAGAGAGAAATAAAAATGTTGGAAGGCAGAAAGAACTGATACAAGAAAGACACTTCTAATTATTGGAATAAGTAATATAATATATAAAACTCTATAAACAAAAAATAATTAATGATATAATATTAGAGAATCTGTTGATACACATTTCTACTTCCTGTATGGTTGCTAATGAATATCATTTGGTTAATGACCTGACTGCAAATAAAGACCATAGCAGAATGTGTAGTTATTATTTTTAGTCACTCATACACATGCATGCATTCATTAATGCACACACATACCCACATTAAGATGCAGATATTACCAATATTATGAATTTAAATAATAGTAACTTTTTCAAAAAAAGGATCCTGGTACAGACGCAGATACACAGCATATTGAAACACAGGAACTAGAAATGTTAAATCTGTTTGATCAACAAGTAACACTAGTACCTGAATCTAACTCGTTTGAAAATTTTACTGCCATCGGGACACACTTTGAGTGTCACAAAAACACCGGGTACAAATTGTTCGATGACTTCCATTTCTCCTTCTCTCCTAGGTCTTGAAGAGTCTGTTGATCTTGAACCATTTTCTGAGCTTTGAGGAGGCACTGCTGCTCCTGTACTAGATACAGATGATCTATTATTTTCTTGATGAACATTTCCTCTACCTTGAGATGGGTCAACTCCTGCAGCATCTACATTTTCTTCCAGTTTGTGCTCTTGCGGTTTAGAAGAGTCACTATCAGAGTGTTCTTTTGGTTTAGAAGAGTCACCATTTGAGTGTTCTTGCGGTTTAGAAGAGTCACAATCTGAGTGTTCTTGTGGTTTAGAAGTGTCACCATTTGAGTGTTCTTGCGGTTTAGAAGAGTCACCATCTGAGGCAGGTATATCAGTTGCATCCTGTTGGTCAGACTCCAAGTTTGATGGTGAGGAAGATGTTTCAGATTGTGTATGTTCTCTTAGAAAATCTTCAGCTTGATCATGCATGGTTTTCAGGATTACACTGTTTGAAGCCTCTGGTGGCAACTTGTCTGACATTTCTTTCAACTGAATAAAACATAATCAACTCTAGCTACTTAGAATATCGACTAGAAATGCTGATTAACAGCCTTTCTTCTAATGTTTCATATAAAATGAAGCATATATCATATTATAATTGTTCAGTAGTTTTTTTTTTGGACTGGCTTCAGGATACCTAGTTAAACAAATAAAAGTTAGCAATTTGAAATACCACTTGAGGTTTGATTTCCTTCTGGTTTATCTCGTTTAAAAATGAGTACATGACAAATTTCACAAGGAGATTGCGAAAGAATGTGTATCAAAGAATTTTGATCCATTTTTGAAAGATTCCTTGCATTCCCATTTTTTTTTCCACCAGTGGAGCAATAAAATTTTATTAAATTAGTGAAAAAGTTCGTCTTTGATGTTGGAATACAGAATAAAAATACCTGATCTGTGATGGATTTAATAAATTCCATTGCCACTTGATGCTTGGAAGATTTCTCTTCAGTCAATGAGGTGGCTTCTTTAACATTTTTCTGAAGCTTCTGGATTTTCCCATCTTGCATGTCACTCTTCTGCTTCAAATTTCGAATCTATATATAGGAAAAAAAAATCCATTAACTTAATAATGAGGACATAATATGTTCCTAGCAGAATAAAATAGGTGATTTCTAGAGTTGAAACAGAATAAAGCTTACATGACTCTGCAATTTCAAGACTTCTTGGTTCAAAATCTCATTTGTCTTCCTCAAACTGTCTATAAGACTTTTAGAAAATCCAGGATTAGGCGAACGAGGTGGGCTGGGTTTTCTTGCATATGGTGATGAAGGTCTTGAATTGGCTAGTGGTGTTCGTGGTGGACTTAAAGGTACAGCAGGCTTGAAAGCATTCTGAATGGCGCTCAATGAACTTGGAAATGCAATATCTTTCAATTGTAAAAGTGATGGAACTTGAGAAGCTCGAACTATGGAAGAAGATTCATATTTAGTTCCAGGCTTACTAGTCCTTATCTCAAGGTATTTTACTGGTTCTGTGATGGGAGATAAGAGAACTCTTGAAGACCTTACCTCTCCCCATTCTAATCTTTCCCTGATTTCTATGGAACGACGAGGAGTAGCAGATCTTCTACTCAAAGTGGAAGCACTACCAGCCTCAACAGTTTTTAGCTTTGCATAACACGCATCACAAACACGATGAGGTTTTCCTGGTGTAGGAGCCAATGCTGCTTTCATTGCCTTCTTGGAGCTACAAGCATGACAATGCACCAATCCACAATTATAACAATTGTGCCTTTTTCTAGTAAAACCAAATGCTTGTCGGCAACCACAGCAAACAGATTGGTCAGCTCCAGAGACCCATTTATGGATGCAAATGCAAGATGTGAAGTTTGAGCCACATGAGATGTTTTTTACATGTCTATCTTTCAAGGCTTCCACTAACGTTGGAGATTTTCGGTCTTCTGTGTCTCCATGTCCCAATCTTCCATTGGCACCTCTCCCCCATGTATACAGTTCACTTCTTGAGGTCAAGGCAGCAACATGATGTTCTCCGCATGATATTTCCTCAACAAATTCACCAACCAACTTATCTTGTACCAGGATAGGTGCTTTTCCATCAGAGAGAGGATTTCCTAGTTGACCATATGCAGTGCCTCCCATAGTGAAGACATGACCTGATATACTGAGGGCAACCGTCATAGTGTACCCACATGCTATCTGGTGGAAATTATATTCAATAAGTGAAGAGACACAGGTGGGTTGAAGGTAGGTTTCCTTGTTTCCATGGCCCAAACGATATTTGTCACCATCACCCCAGGTGAAGAGCTTCCTGGACAAAACATTTGAACCAGACTGGCCCATAACCTCTACAAGAGCTGCAGTGTGCCATACTCCACATGCAACCTTAATTGTCTTTAGACCGCTCAATAACCGTACCTCCTTTGGATATGACACACTCTCTCTATCTCCGTGGCCCAAGACACCAAATGTTCCATCACCAAAGGTAAACAGTTTTCCATTGGAGGTTGCCAATGCTGAATGCCATGAGCCACACGCAACAGATAAAACTTGAAGTCCTTCTAAAGGGCCATTGACTCTTTTAGGTATCCAGTGGCTAACATAAGTTCCATGACCAAGAAGTCCAGCATTGTGGGTACCATCACCCCAGGTGAATAGATCACCAGATGTAGATACAGCACATGTATGATACTCTCCACATGCTACAAAATCCACATTGGTAACTGCCAGGAACTCAACAAGATGGGGGCGACCAAAGTCTTTATCTATCCCATGACCAAGTCTTCCCCCAGATTCGTCTCCCCAAGTAAAAAGCTCTCCCTGCCTTGTAACTAGAGCAATGTGGCGCGCACCAGATACAATCTGATGAACATCAAGAACAATATTTGACTCTAACGCCTTAGGAATCAGCACATCTGTCTTTGAAGGGACCTGACTTCCCAACCCATCAGGTGAAACCCCATCTGCCCAAACCTCTCCCCATACATAAACATCACCAAGTGATTCTATGTCATCTGGTCCAGATCCTGTACTTGAACAGCTAGGAGTACTTGACACACTAACACGAAAACCATCTACAGAACTTGCCCTTGGTTGCATCTTTGCATGTTCTGACCCCACATCTGAGCTTGCCCAATTCAATGGAGATTCACAAGAAACCGAATCAATGGAGACTCGACCATGGGCATTGCTTGAAGTAAACTCTGGTGTTGCACCAAAAGGACAAGCATTCTGAATAAAGTCAATCCTACCTTGTAGCTGAAATTCAAAAGAATACCTGAGTAAAATGTTCACAAAATATAGACATGCAGAGAATGGTCACGACATAAAAAGGCATGTCTCTCTGGTTCAATTTCCCTGAATTCACAGAAACAACATCCTCTTTAGAAGGCTTGCATTTTGCAAGATGGACTAATGCAGAATCTCAAACAATTGAAAATAAAATTTGTAGACATTAAGGGTTCCCTTTCTATAGAATAATTGCCAGATTATTTTTATAAGGTGTTCTTGAAAATAAAAAGTTCCAAACAACGTTTTCTTAAATAATATAGAAGGGTTAAGACCCAATTTTTGGATCAGAGTTTTAATGTATACTATCCTCCAATACCTTCCATATTCTTTGCAGAATTTTAGCAAAACCGGATATATGAAAGTCTATATACAGAATACCTCATAACAGTGCAGAGTATTCACATTCCTTAGATATATCATAGATTTTGGAATAAGATTCTGCTGATATTGTCAAGTTGGTCTTTAATTGCAAAGACAATGAGAAATTGACTCTCTGTATATTTGAAGGAACAAGCATGAATCACATGACATACTGTAAACCATAAGGCCTTGAGGAAAAAATGATCTTTGAAAGGATTTCTGTTAACTTAAAACTCACATCGGATAAGTCACTTCTGGTATGCCTATGACGCCGTCCAGTAGATATTAATGCCTTAAGGCCTGCAAACCATACATCTACCTCAGCTTTATCCTTGCAGATCTATAAATATGAAAAGGGAAAGCACTAGATTCAAAATTCTTATCAAATTGACAAATTTAAATCTACAATGAGAGTTGCTATCTTTTCTAACCAGATCAAGTGATCGTTGTCCATTTTTACAAGGAAGTGAAAATGACAGACAATCCCTCTCAGGACTCAAATGCCTTCTAAAGACAACCTGCAAATAAATTTTTTTTATTAAAAAAGAAATATTTTTTAAGTGAGTGTTATGAGAAATATAAATATGAACAACCAGCCAAAGACCAAGTGTTTAACTTACTGTTCTCTGTGCAGGGATAATACGTGAAACAGAAGACAGATTCAGATCCCTTTCCCCTCTATGAGTTATCCAGATCAATGTTGTTTCATCCTGTTAACACCACTAAATTTGAAATCATTCATATGAAGATATCTCATTATATATACCCACTCTGGAGCATGTATGTTGCTGGAAACTAAATCCAAATTTTCAGTGAAAACTCACCGGTGAGAGTCTGAACAGGCAAACTTTTGGCTTCCCTTTCTGACTATACTTAATTAACCGAGTGCCTTTTTTTAAAGCAGTGAGTGTCTTCAGAGCAGTGAAACATAAATTAAATGTCAGTAGATGAAGCACTTAATCAACAAAATCTTTGATAGAATATAATCAGTTAATCACAACAAATAATTATTCCAGAAATGAAAACTTGTCCAAAGAAGGAAGAGAAGAAAATAACTTCCACACTATCAGTTGAAGAAAGTGGTTTCAAACAATGTTTTTCTCTATGTTTTCCAGACTAGATAAAGTAATTTGATTATCAGCCAATTGAAAAACATCAAGAAAGGCAAAACATTGTGCACATTCTCAACAAAAGTTTACTTTCCTCAACCTCTTTTTGCTTCTTCGGCACATCTAATCTTGATAGCTCAAGCATATGTTCATTCTGCCCCTCCTAGAATATCAGCTATTGATGTTACGTCAAGTAAAATAATAAATTATATTACCTATTTATACAATTATGCAGGACAGTTTCTGTTTTACTGCTTTCTTTCTCTTCTTGCTCAAGTATTAAATTATTCAACTAGAAAATTTGCCTATCTCAACTGTAATTAATAGTATCATGAGTACTATGAATTTGTGCGGTATATGTAATGCTTTTAATAATTCTAGAGGAGAACGACCAATAGCTATAAGCCAATAAGTGTACTGGGCACTTATCTAAAGTGAAAGTGGCTAACTGTTAATGAAAAAAAAATCAATGTTTTAAACTTGTGTAAAGTTAGCTTTGACGTGTGAAAATCAGTTCCTAATTTGATTTTCTCATAAAGGATTTTCCACTTGCACTTCACTCTTTAAAATGCAGAAGAGCCGGATTCATTAGTGTCAATATACAGGATGGCATCTATCTGGGGTGTGCGACCCCAGCATTTTGATTTATCTTTGTTATTATATGCTTTAATTCGTTTGTGCACACTGACACAAAAATGATTACTGAACATGATTTATCTGTAAACTATTACGCTTAGTTAAGTTCAGTGTTTTCTCAGAAAATTCATGTATTACATGATATGCCTTGGGAAAACCAAATCTCACATTTTCCTCCTACTGAACAGATAAATTATATAGAAACAAGTTAGGGGAAATGGAGAGGAAGTTTGGTGAACTTACTTGCTCAATATTACGCTCAGAATGCCCATTACTAGCACGATCCGCCATTCCATCTGAAAAAATGGTAAGAAAACCGATGTACACAAAGCTCGAGCGATAAAGACTGCATCAGGTGGTGTGGCGGCGACTTTCGTGCCCCAGTCTTCATAGAAGCTTATGCTTTCTACTTCGGCCCCTCATCAAATTTTCCAAGAACCCAGAAGAAACAAAATTGCCCCAAAAATTGAAAAGATGAAGTTTTTAAGATCTAATGCTTAAAAATTCAGAGAGGAACTACTGGCTCTGGGCATTCACTCGATCCAACTCGACCATGAAGAAATTTCATGCCACTCCCAGAAGAATTTAATTTACAATTAAATTTGGCAAGAGGAGGTTTTGGAAATAGCATGAAGAATGTCTGAGTTTTCTGAGCAATATTGAATTAAGCAAAGAAGCCATGGGAAAAGTTGGAGATCAATCAGAGAGAGAGAGAGAAGGCGAAATGAGAGGGAAGTAAGTGGTCACATGTTTAGGGAAGTTTGCAGCTCAAAAGAAATGGGGCTCAGATATTGGCGCGCTTCTTAAACTGCATCCACGTCCTCCAACTAACTAAACATCCTTGCCACGTGGCTAATTGGGGTTGTACAAGTATCATCTCCCTAAAAATGTTTCTATAAGATTTAGTTTAATTTAATTTTTTTTTCTAAACTTAAATACAATTTTCATTATAAATATTTAATTCTTTTATTTCTTTAATAAAAAATTGCAATTAATTTATTTTGTGACAAATATACTCTTGTATTAATAAAAAATATTAACATAAATTTATTTATTATTTAAATTATAAATTTGTGCTAGTTGAAATTATATTTTATTCGTATAATATTATTTTTTTTTAAATTTTTTTTATATTAAACATATGTTATCAATTAGATTATTTGAAAGTTTTTGATATTATAAAAAAAAATTCTAAATTTAAATATATTTATTATTTAAGTCACCTATCTATTAATTCTTAAAATTACATTTTATTCTTATGATATCATTACTTTAAACTATTTTTTTCAAATAAAAATTTTTATTTCAATTGGTGTCACGTTTGCGGCTTAACGTCTATATTAGATTCGATTGATTCAATTATAATATTGTGACAAACGAATTTAATTGTAACTTGTTTAAGTTCAAAATGTAATATTGCTTTGCTTTGAACTAAAAGTATCAAATTGAAATATTTGCCATATCAAAAAGATGAAATTACGCTCTTTTTAAAATGAGATTTTATCATCTATTTTATATTAATTTTTTATCTATCTTATATTATAACTTTTATCATCAAATTGTAACTTTTATCTATCTTATATTAATTTTTTTGTTTTTGAAAAAAATTTATATATAGTTCTATTTTAAGAAATTAATTTTTTTTAAAAAATTATTAAATCTATTTTAAAGTAGTAACTAAAGTTAAAGTTAAGAATAACTTTTAAAATTAGAGTCCAGTCAAGTCTGTCTATAAGATAAATTTTAATCCTTTAAAAAATTAGATTAAATAAATAAAATAGCATCTCATGTTATAAAATAACTTTTTATTCGATTTTATGAAGTTCTAACACTATATTGGATTGATTAATATCATATAGTTGAGATATGTCGAGCATAGAATTGAGTTATATTATTAAATGAATTAATTCTAAAATTTGTGAAAAACAAGTATCTCAATAATGTTTGATATCCAAAATAGTTGCATTTTTTTGAAGTTATAGCATGATTGGTTATTATTATATTTATCATGTATATAATTTTTAGATATGAAAAGTATTTATAATTTAATTAAAATTATTTTTTAAATAAATTCATTTTGTTGTTATTTAAAAGCGAGTCAATTAGTTCAATAATATTAAAGTTACATCGACTATTAAAAATTTAAATTTAAATATAAATTTTAGTCAAAATAAAATGAATTAAAAAAACTCAAAAGGAGAAAATTTTCTAGTCTGATGTCACGGAATTCTTTATATAATTTAATCTTTTTTAATTTTTATTAACTTGTTCTTTTACTTAAATACTATTATTTTGATGTTCCCTTACAAACTATAACTAAATTCTTAAGAAAAATAAAAAGCGAACTGAAATTTGTCAAATAAGGTATTGTCAAGTTGTAACACCTTATTTTGATAGAGCCTTTGAAATAAGTTGAATTTGAACCCTAAAAAAAATAATATAAAATCAAACTTATAAAATAGCACCCTATTTTTTAAATACTTTTTGGATTGATATTATTTAGTATTAGAGCTAACTAGGGCTAGGTTGGACTAAGTCTTTGAAGCTAAATAATCTTTATTTTTTATTTAAAATTTAAGAAAGAAATGAAATTTTTTTGAATAAATAATCAACTAATTTATTATAAAGAAATCTAATGTATTTTTTATATCCTATACTAATTTTTCGTTTTTGAAAAAAAATTATATATAATTTTTTTAAGAAACTAAAGGTCTATTTTTTTAAAAAAAATTATTTTTTATTTTTAAAATAAAAAAATTTGTTTGATAAATATTTTTTGTTGTTGTTTTGAAAACAAATTATAGAAATAAATTATTTTTAAAACAAAAAAATTATTTTTGTTTTTTGTTATTGTTTTTAGAATATAAAAAAATAAAAAATAAAATATTTTTAAAATAATTTATGAAATAATTTTGTTTTATTTTTATTAACAAATTTTAAACTTAATTTTTAAAAATAATTTAAAAAAAACAAAAATAAAATCAAAAAAATTATAAATTATTTTTAAAATTATTAAATCGACTTTTAAAACAATTTTTAAAGTTACATCTAACTCTTAAAATTAAAGTTAATTATTAGAGTTAAATCTATTTATAAGACTAATTTTAATCTCTTAAAAGATTGAACTAAAATAATAAAATGACATCATATTTTATAAAATAACTTTTTAATCCGATCTTATACGTCTCTGTGGCTATATTGAACTGAATTGTAGATCATGTCTCATACAATTGAGATATGTTGAAATTAGAATTGAATTATATTATTAAATAAATTAATTCTCAAATTCGTAGAAATCAAGTATATTCATAATGCCTTATATCCAAAATGATTGCATTTTTTTTAAAGTTACAATCTGATTCAGAAAAAAAAAAGCGGGGAATGCAAACAAAGATGAACAAGAACACATTAGGTCATGCCAAGTATTTTGCTACTTTTATTATGTTGCTATCTTGTGAATATTTTCAAATTCACGGCTATTAGAAGCAAAAAGAAATTGAAGTGACCAATGTGTGAAATAATTTGGAGGTAGTACTAACTTCCTCACAATCTGAGTGTTAGAATTTAGAAATATTTCCCAGGCACATGTTACTCTTTGTGGGTACGTAGGGTTTCCCACTAGAAATGCTTTCTTCTGTTTGTTTGTATCTTCCAAGGACAGGATCCCTACGATTCCAAACGACAATAAGGAATATAGGAAGAGTGAAGTCCATTGTGTATGAAAATGGCAAGGAGGAGATTGAAGAAATAAAGTATATTGTGGACAAGAATAAAAGACAGGAAAATTTTAGGTGGTTTTGGATTGAATTGTTGACAAAAATAGTTATCAGACTTGTCTACAAAGTATTAAATAAAAAACACTGAATTGAACATGTAATTTGTGTCTTAAAAAAGACATATATTTTATATATTAAATTAAAAAGACTAAACTAAACATATTATTTGTGGTAAAAACTTAATTTTAATCCCTTATATTAATTTCCTTTTTTGAATTTTTTTTATATTGTTATACTTTAATAAATTAAATTTTTTTAGAAATTATGAAATTTAACCTTTAAAGAAATTATGACTAACCTTTAAGATCAAGACTGACCATTAAAATTAAAATTTTAAAATCTATTTATAGAGTCAGTTTTACTGAATTAATAAAATGACATCCCGTTTTATAAAATTATTTTTTGGCTTGAAATCGGATTGATACTTTTAATTTTGATAATAACAATTGTTTAAGGAACTTTACTCATGTATCGTACAAAATTATATACTTCTATTGATAATTATGTTCCAGTATAAGATTTAGTTATGACACAAACAAATTATAAGAAGGAAGTAAAATAATGGGGGGGGGGGGGGAAATCAGGTGAAAAAAACTTGAAAGCAGTTAAATTTAATCGATGGCAGGATCTTTGTATTTCTTGAAAACAGCTTCAATATCAGTCATGACATCCGGTGGTAAAGGGCGCTCAGTTTCCGTAAATGCGTCGATGTCTTCTTTGAGCTGCTCAACAGAGGTTGCACCAACAATTGAACTTGTCATAAATGGACGATCTCTTGCAAACCCAAGCGCAAGCTGAACTGGAGTTAGGCCATGCTTCTTGGCCACCTCGACATATTGCATTGTTACTTTCTGAAATTCAGAGACATACATGCATATTAAAGTCCACATTCAACTGGCCTAATGCCGTGGCTTTTCAAAAGCTGCTGTGCTGTAAACATAGTCTTATGACTCAGACTGATCTGGGCAGTGACCCACTGAACTGGCCATCAAATATAATGCATTTTAGGTGGTGATGGCACTTCTCACAGCCATTTAAAAGTCACAAGAACTAATCTGTCGTTAATTGCTATGCACATAAGAAACATAATGCATTTTCAATTTATCACCATGCAAAACAAGTATCTATGTTTAACAAAGAAACAACAATGTTTTAGGGAAATCATGCCATTTTAATCTCAATTATTTATTAACATAATTTCATATGTGTACAGATACCTATTATAAAATACTTGGAACTAAAGTTAACATACCCGTGTCGTAGAGGCTTTATATCTTTCCATGTAGCCAGGGAAGAGGTTCAACCTTCCCTTTTTGGCAGCTTCAGAATTTATATCTGTATATTTTCCCGTGAGTGATCCACCTCCAAGAGGGGAATAGGCTAGTAAGCCAATATTGCAATTCTTTGGGTGGCAAACTTCAACAAGATCAACTGCAAATAAATCAATCGAAGAGAAAATTAAAAAAAAAAAACAAAAATCTCAGAAGCAAGAGACAGGTATAGCCAAGATTGAACATTGAAGTATTTAGATTGAAATATCATATAAAGCTTCAACTCTTATTTCTAAACCTCTAATAGGAGATAAAGAAATAAATTCTTTATATTAATTGCTAAAGGACCAATAAAGAATTGAAGCATAGAGCTAATTCTCAGAACTGCCGTCAGCACCTAAAAAGACAGATTGCCATTCCTCACATCTTTAACATGAAAAAAGTCATTAAGGCAGATTACATTGTATGTAGCAGCATCTCCTCATAGATACAGCAGAAAATTAAATGAAAAGATACCATTCTTTAATCTTAGAAGGTGGGGCCATAACAATTTTTCAAGGATACAAATAGACAAGACCTTTAATGAGGAATTGCTGGATCCTATGAGAAGGTGTGTGCTGACAGAGTGTGGGAGATGGAAGAAGTGGATTTGATGCCGTGTTTACATGGTTCATTTTTCTGTTTTGATGTAAGGTCACACTGCTGGCTCTTATAGTAGAACCAGATGTTTATGATGACGGAATATGTTAGCTTTTTTTTGTCTCATGGAAAAATCCGGACATGCTTTTTAAATTGAAGCAGCTCCATATATTTGTTGGTTCTATGTTGGACTTGTATTGGTATGCCAGATGATACAGTATCTTTTATAAAGAACCATTGGACTATAACACACTTGTACTATATATATTTGTATAAACCTATTTTCGTCTTGGCTACAATCAATATGGCCAGAAGTATAATAACTCTGGTACTAGAAATAGCAACAATTTTAGGTTGCAGTTGTAGCAATCTTCCCATGAGATCTTTGGAGTTTCTTTAAGATTTGTTGAAACCCGAGGTGTCCAAGAATGTGGTCATACGGAGAGTAGAAAACAGATCAACTGAGAGGAAGTGACTCTGTATGGCCATGGGCACTGTTTGGGAAAAACTTTATGTTACTTCCCAAGGTTACGGTATGTTTATGTGGAAAGATATAGTAGTTGCTAATCTTAAGTTCTCAGGACAAAAGGAACAGTAGTTTTGTGATGAAGACTTAAATCTCCATATGAAATTCACTAAGAAAATAATAGAAAAATATTGAAAATATAGCATAAATACAAAGAAGATTGATCTCTAGCACTTTGAGACTGTTAGATGTCTCACATTGACGAAGACTTAGATATCTATTTGAAATTCACTAAGGAAATAGTAGAAAAATACTAAAGATATAGAATAAATACAAAGAAGATAATCTCTAGCACTTTGAGACTCTAGATGTCTCTCATAACCCAAATTCCCATTAGATTTTCCTCCCATCACCTCTACTCAGTCCTCCTTTTTATAACCAAATTCTTAACTAATTACCTCTATTATAATTTGTCACATGTCCTTGGTTGCCTAAACCCCTTAAATAGATCCATATGTTTCTAATAACTTTTAATAACTATTCATATGCTTATAATAACTTCTAATAACTATCAATCAACAATAATAACTAAATCTTTTCGCATTAGATGAGGTTCCCATAACTACCCATACGCTTTTAATAACTTATCATAACTACTCATATGCTTCTAATAACTGCTCATAACTACCCATACGCTTCTAATAACTTCTCATAACTATCCATACACTTCTAATAACTTCTCATAACCAAAGGGGCCTATCAATACCGCACCTCGAAGTTTCACCTCGCCTTCAAGGTGAGTAGTGGAAGTAGGAATTGGTAGCTTCTTCCTTGTGTGAAGTTGTTTTTCCTTTCTTTCCATTTGTTCTTCATTCTTTTTCACTTTGCCATCTTTGTTAACCAGCACCTAGAATCAACACGGCTTTGATACCAATTGATGAAGACCTAGATCTTCATCTAAAATTCACTAAGAAAATAGTAGAAAATACTGAAATTAATATTGAAAATATAGAATAAATACAAAAAAAATAATCTCTAGCACTTCATTATTGCTACATGTCTCCCATAATCCAAATTCCCATAAGATTTTGCCTCCCCTCACCTCTGTCCAGTTTCCTTTTAATAACCAAATTCTCAACTAACACCCCTATTATAATTTTCCATGTGTCTCTTGTTGTCTAAACCCCTTAAATAGACCCATATGCTTCTAATAATTGTTTAATAACTTCTAATAACTGTAGGGACCTATCAATACTCCGCTCTTGAAATTCACCTTGCCCTCAAGATGAGTAGTCGAAGTTGGAAAGAATAACCTTATGGATTTCATGGTTTTGCCATCAACACACCTTCCCTCCTTCTGAATTCCGTCTGCTAGGATCTCCCTTATTTCCAAAACGCATTCTTTTATTATGATCTCCAATTTTCCCATTCTTCCATTCATTCTTGTGCAACCAGGCCCTAGATCATTGTTCTTCTACCAATTGATAAATACCTAAATCTCCATATGAAATTCACTAAGACAACCATAGAAAAATATTGAAATTAATACTAAAAATATAAAATAAATACAAAGAAGATAATCTTTAACATTTCGAGATTGCTAGATGTCTCACATTAATGAAGACTTATATCTCCATTTAAAATTCACTAAGAAAATAGTAGAAAATATTGAGATTAATACTAAAAACATAGAATAAATATAAAGAAGATAATCTCTAGCACTTCAAGACTACTAAATGTCTCGCATAACCCAAATTTCCATAATATTTTCTCTCCCTTCACCTCTGCCCAGGACCCCTTTTTATAACCAAATTCTTAACTATGGGTAGTTATTAGAAGCATATAGGTAGTTATGAGAAGTTGTTAGAAGCATATGGGTAGTTATGAGAAGTTATTAGAAGCATATAGGTAGTTATGAGAAGTTGTTAGAAGCATATGGGTAGTTATGAGAAGTTATTAGAAGCATATGGGTTGTTATAAGAAGTTACTAGAAGCATATGGGTAGTTATTAAAAGTTATTAGAAGCATATAAATAGTTATTAGAAATTATTAGAAACATATAGATCTGTTTAAGGGGTTTAGATAACAAGGAACACATGGCAAACTATAATAGGGATAATTAGTTAAGAATTTGGTTCCTATCATTTTGCATCATAAAGCAAGATAACAACAACAAAGACGATATGATTCATATGAATGAGGTCGAATTTATGTCACATAGGGATCTACCTTCAAAACGACATCTAACAAGCAAACTGTAGCTATTTTGGATACTGACAATCTTTGGAAGCCCTTCAACTTTAGCTGCATGGATGAACTCCATCACTCCATATGACGTCTCATTGGATACGCCAATGTAGCGTACCTAATGCATGCAAAAGCAGTAACTATCACAAACAATTGCCAGGAAACATGCATGACAGAATGCACATGACATTGTGATCAGAATCTAGGTGTTTCATAGTACAATTGATAATAGTGATGCAAAGAGGCCGAAGAAATGAGGGGAGGCAGTGGAACCCGGGTTGTACAGACAGAAACAAGGATGAAAAACAGTAGGGATAAGATATCCTTATAGCACCACCAAAAATCAAATCCCTCAATACGTGGGTGTGGGTGCAAGAAGGACATGGATATATGCTGATTGTTCGGTGGCAGTTGGTCATTTTTTTTATACTCAAAATCAACTTGTAAGCTTGAGTTTACGGGTTTAGCTACCCTAAGTTCACATGCTTGCAAACTTGCAGTCAAACTCAGTAAACTCACAAATTTAGGATTTCACCTTTTGAAGCAATTGGGCAATTCAAGTCATTTAATTGCAGGCAAAACATTGGAACAATAAGGGTTAGCCACCCAAAAACCAAAACTTTGAAACAGAGAAGTAGAGTGAAATGTAAACAAAATATGCTGCATTCAGTCATCGAACATTGCATCATCTTCATATCAGAGCAAATGCAGAGCTAGACTTTCTAGTATCTACACTTCCAATTATTCCTACCTGATTACAAGCCATGTGAAAGATTTTAAACATAATAAGTGTAAAAGATCTCAAGAAAACTTCAGCACAAAGCTAAGTATCATGCACTGACTTATATCCCTCCAGAAAGTAGCATTACAAGAGTGAGCTGGTAAAGATGGCATAGACAACAACAACAACAACAACATTCATGAATTCAATCACTCCTTTTGATTTGGCCAACCTGGGTTCAAATATAGGCATCTAACAAGTTCTTCTTGAGGAATGCCTATATACTAGAAAAAATATAATGAATGTTAGAGAACTGAGAATGAGTCTCTTGTAAGCATTGGCAGAAGAATCATTTGGGTCTTCCAAACCACAATGAGCTTTATTCATCAAGATGCTATTAGACAACTAGAAAAGATTAAACAAAGACTAAATGGATAGAAATAAGCCACCTTTCCTTCATTAATAAGTTCTTGAAAAGCTTGCAATTGTTCCACAAATGGCACACTAGGCCTCCATTTTGCAGGATCATAGTAAAACTCACCAAACAATGCCACATAGCGATCTGGCCTAAAATGAAGTAAGACACCATATCTTCAGAAAAACAGTTTCTAATTTACCTTTCTATCTAAAACAGTAAAAAGTTTGCAGTCACTGGTGGCATCAGGCAAGTATTTTAAAAAGTATTCAATGACAAAGGTTGTGGAAAAATGTTTTAATTTGTACCAAAAAAATTGAACAATATTATACCGGAATACATTCTTTTCTGATATGCCACATAATTTATTGCAGCCATTAGCTACTTATCTTACAATTTACCAATCATATTGTCCCCCCCCTTTCCCCATGTCAGAGTTATGGGTTACTTAATTTGCATGAGACTTCTGTTATGAGAAACTACTATATTTTATTTTGGGTTCAACATAAACCTCTCAAGCATTTTGTGAGGTGTTTAAAAAGGACAATTAAGAGGAAGAAAGAGGAAAAAGAGAAGAAATACGATGAAATTATGGTTTTGAATATGAGTTGGGAGAATTTTGGTCAAGTAATTCTCTAAGCCATCCCTAGTGACATGATAAAAGGAACATTTTTTTGGAGAAAAACAAACCATTGCTCCACACATCTTCCATTTCCTTTCACATGGTCAAGTAAACATAAATACATTTTCCTATCTTTTAGAAAATGTAAATTAATGTAACTGCATATACACTCTTCTAATGCAACACTATCTATTTAATACATTGAGCTAACTGAACAGAAAATAAGGAAGACTAATGCATAGAAATTGAGAGAAAATATCAGCCAGTACATATTTGAATCGTCAAGAATATGTAACATAAAATTTTGCATAGCATTTAGCAAAACTGTGATGAAAAAGTTTTAAATTCAATTTCCCCCAAAAAGAAGAAGGAAGGTTGCCAAATGGGCAAACAGATAGAAATTCAGAATGGAGAACAGTAGAATCAATGTGTCTGATAACAAGATTCGGATGGAGGATTTCATTTTTAAATTAGTACAAAATAGAAATTTGATTTGTTATTTTGCCTTCCATGCAGATATATTTGAAAAAGTTACTAAAATTAAAAAAATTACAAGATCTAGGGGACCTAAAATGGGACTTATTCAAGAAAAATCAAACCATTACCCAATCCTAAATTTATAATAAATGTTGTCTGCAACCATATACATGATATCTATGAAACAGTTAAAAGTTATGTAAACTTCACACGAGTTCCCAATATATCTTTACACATGCAAATCAGATACATCACCAATAAAGGAAAAGATAAGCATGATATGGGCACATACATTATGTATACTTACCAGTGAATTTGCAACAAGTCAATATAATCAGTGCCAAGGCGCTTAAGGCTTTTCTCTACACTTTCTCTGATATTTGAAGCATCAACCCGCACAACTTTTGCATTGTCACGTAGATAGCTTACTCGCTCAGAATAACCACATACTTTTGTTGCTAAAATAATCTATCCACAAAAATGGTACATAATAGTCTTAAACTCTTAGCTTACCAATGAAGAACTGAGTAAATAAATCTTCAAAAATCCAACCATAAAGCCATATATCAATCTTGAATTAGGGTCAGCTTTTCTTAAATGGTAAAAAAGTGCCAAATTCAAAACTTTTAATAGCCAATTTTTATTTTCTAATCATTTGCAAAAACTTTTTATGTGCTTAAAATATAATAATTATGATAGAAACCCACTCTAGGAATTCAACCAACACAACAGACAGTAGAAATATAAAGCAAGAACAGAGAAGTACCTCTGAATTAGTAATAAATCAGAGCACTGCCCCAGTCCAGAATTGTAGAACGACCAACAGTAGAAAAGAAAAATCAGAAAAGGATAACTTCTAGTTCAATTCGAGGCTGCCTGATACCTCCCTAACACCACCTAAAATATCCTTGCCTTCCCTCTCTTCTTCCCTCCTCTTATTACCCCATAAATGCTATTACCCAATAACTGCCTTCTAAATAACTCCACCCCTGATGCCCTCATGAACTGCCATGTGTTGTGTCCATTCATCAATTGCACAATTCTCCCCTTCCATTCTTTTTCCGCCAACCTTTCCCTTCCTCTCATACACCTTAACAATAAGCCTTCTATCAAATTACTATTAAGAATCACTATCTAACCTTAAAAGAGTTGTGCCACATAGATGCCCTCATGAACTGCTATGTGTCCATTCATCAATTGCACAATTCTCCCCTTCCATTCTTTTTCGCCCTGCTGCCAACCTTTCCCTTCCTCTCATACACCTTAACAATAGACCTTCTATCAAATTACTATTAAGAATCACTATTTAACCTTAAAAGAGTTGTCCCGCATAGGAAGTAATCAAGTAATAATGTTTGTAACATGCTAACAGCCTCTGTAATAAAAGCACATATAGAAATAAATAGACAGAGCTGTCAGTTGAGCACCCAATACCTTGTCACGAGATTGAGACTTCAGCCAACTACCCACATAGAGATCAGTCCTTCCTTCTGTCTCTTTCCTCATTGGGACTGGATACTACAAAACAAAGTCTAATTGTTAGTCCAGCTCAAAATGGGGGATTACAAGACAATTATAAATGGAAGATTGAAAACAAGAAGCAATTTGATTAGAATTGTAATCCGTACTGGGTAATCCCAAATGGCATGTGGAAGGCATGGTAGCAGAATAAGATGAAAGAGAGAGGAGAAAACATGTCAGGATGGGCAAATGATTACAGAAACATGATTATGTAAAGAGAACAAATCAGTTGCCATAATGAAAATGCAGAATACGTGGATTTTAAATCACCTATGATTTGAAGTCATAGTTCCAACTTTTAGAATAAGACTCAAGGATAAGAAAGGGAACAAGAGACAACCAAGACACTTACATTTGATTTAAACAATGGATTAAAATAGACATAAGGGCAGGGAAAAGATCTGAATGCAGTTTTAAGTAGCTAGGATAAATCCTAGCCAGAGAGTGTACAAATCCAATTACGGATAATGTAAAACAGTAAGTGGCTCAGAATGAGGCTGATAGAGTGTGTGAATCTGAATTACTAGTCTCTTCAGGAATATACATTGTGGACACTTGAGAGTGTAATAATGACTTTGCTATTACCATAATAATTAATTTTAACAATAAGTTTTCTTATGCGTTCAATTGATGAATCTTCCATATTTGATATGTACCAAACTGCAAGCACATTGGAAGGAAATGCACATCAAGGTTTGAATAACTTACAGCCTCAGCAGTATCTAGAGCATTAATTCCATGCTCAAATGCATAACTAAGTATGTCATGAGCTTCTTTCTCTGTATTCTGTTCCCCAAACGTCATCTGAAAAGTTGCATGCATTAACATCAACTACCACACAAGATGCCACAATATATTGAAAAATAACAACAAAATAAACCAAGAGAGAAATACAATCAGGGTGTAAATTACTCAAGAAAGCTACCAGTACAGTAGGTGAAACAAATTCAGAAACTTACACCAAACTGATAATAGATCACTAATGTCATGAACCACATAAGTTCCACTATTATAGTGCAACAGGGTTTCCAAGGTGCAATGAATCTAAGGGCATAGGATGCACATTTTGATTATTCATCGAATGGCATTTTTAGGATAAAATTTTTTGTACTAATCTAGTGCTGACATCATGAGTGCAGACAAAAATATTTTTGGGGAGTAGATATATGATACCAAACAACTTCAGCTAGTGCCTTAGGATATTGACATGCAAGTTCAATATGGAATCCAATTATATCCTATTGAACCTCAAGTCTAAAAAAACAATATCAGCTTAATCCTTTCTTAAGCCAATTCTTTTTTTTTCCTTGACTGCCTGAAAGCAAGTCATGTACTCGGATATAACTAACCCTTAGATCATAAAAAAGTTGAACAACATTCTAGGTGCTAAGTTTCAACTTGATGCTTGATCTTCTTATCCTCCTTCTATCTATTCTTCTTGAAATTCACAAGCAGTTGACTTTCGGCTTTATTTAATGAAGTGCTGACTCTTTAATATTTATGATAATTGATAATACTATAAAGCAATTTTATTCCTTTTTCATCAGTTTATAAGATCTTATGATCACTAATCTGTTCCTCAGGTTATCCCTATAATTATAAGTAGGAGTCACTCATCTTGATAGCCATAGTGAATTAGAAACCAAAAATAAAAAATCGACACCGCCACATGAAGTACTGTTTCACTCTCCAATTTTTTTTTTTTTCAAGAAGTGGCCAACTTAGTTTTTCTTGATATGCAAGTATCATCTAGACGTCAAAATTAAGAGACTTGTTCAGGGTTCACAACAGCATAACCTTGTTTTAGAATGGCGTTTGTCCTTTTCGTTAATGGTAGCTGCTATCTTCCAAGCCATACACACCACTTATCCGCCAAGTAAAAAAAAATTGTGATGGCATGTATAAACATTCATCAAGGAGAGAATCAGACCCGTGTATCAGAGTATGTACTCAGAATATACAACATTACAATTTCTAAGCATTAGCGTTTGATTTTCCTTAAACTAAAAGAATATTCAGCTTTTTTGTTCAATAAGACAATAATACAGGAGAACATTCCACTACACACAAATTTTGCTCCAAAATTCAAGCCAAGAAACTGAAATCTGAACAGACGATCCCTCAACAATGCTACTACAAATAGCATAATAATAATAATAATACCCACAAAAGTAAACCCGAAAACACTTACAGTACCAAGAGTGATTTCACTTATGTTAAGGTCGGAGTCGCCAAGCTTCCTGTACTGCAATGCGTTCTTCTGGCCGAGTCTGGCACAAAAAACTGTCTTCGGAGCGGTCCTTCGACGCCTTGAAACCTTAGCATTTAGTGGCATTGGTAATGTCACATGGCCACTGAGGGCACGGCGACAAAGGCTGGGAGTCTTCTGGCAGGAAGAGGCAGAGATTGCAGAGAAGGAGGACGACGTGGCCATGGCTGAGGCGCTTCTTGTTCGGCCTTATCGTTACCTTACCCAAACTATGAAAAGAATTCTCACAGTTCCGTTTGCAGGTATGGCCATAAAACGGGATGAAATGAAATGGAACGAGAGGTGTAATTAAAATTAGTTTTGGTACATATAAAATGAAATAGGATAAAAATTGATAATAAGATAAAAATATTATTAAAAAATAAAATTATTTTAATTTAAAAATTAATTTAAATATTAAATATAAAATAAAATAAATTACTATTAATAAAAAAAAGTGAATTAAATTTCATTGAATATTATTAAAAAATTTA
Organism: Gleditsia sinensis; assembly: GCA_037074535.1. NCBI lineage: Eukaryota > Viridiplantae > Streptophyta > Magnoliopsida > Fabales > Fabaceae > Gleditsia > Gleditsia sinensis. The sequence goes on from CM073464.1 coordinate 65,110,192, forward strand.
ATTTAAATATATATTTTTAATTATAAATAAATAAAATAGTTAAAAATATTTAATTTTTTATATATTATATTTTTCACTTTATATTTATTTTTAAAAACTAATGTCAAATTTTTTGTATAAAATTAATATTACGAGATATTTATATTTTTTTATTAATTTTGTCAATCAAATTAAAAAATAAAATTCAAATTTCCATTTCATAACTCAAATTATTACTACCTCTTGAGGCCTCTCTCTCTCTCTCTCTCTCTCTCTCTCTCTCTCTCAGTTTCTTTATTATTTTTGAACTTTATTTTATAAAATTATTTTAAAAGGGAAATTACAAAAAGAAAAAAAATGGTGAAGTAGAGGAACTGAATGTTAGATATTTTAATTGCCAGTGGTATTTTTTTTTAATGACAAATGTTGTATTAAATAATTTTATGTTAAAAATTAGTCCTCTTTTTATCTATCATTTGATATTTTTTTTCATAAAAAATAAAAAATGTGAAAAGATAAAAATTTAATTTTTTTTCAAATATTTTTATCTATAAAAAAATTTCAAAAATATTATTATAGATTCAAATATGTCTCTATTCAATTATTATTTTGTAAAAATTATCAAATTTAAAGATTTGAAAATTAGAATTATGCATAATTATTTTGTATAAATTAAGAAATCTTTACATGTGATATCATAGTCTATAGTTTAAGAATTTATAATTTTCTATTTAAAATTATTGTTTCTCTTTTTCTAAACATAAACAGGACCGGCCCCCAGCTAGAAGCCAACATAACAAGGGCATTAGGCCTCCTAAAAAAAATTATTTTTTAATAATTATATTTTAAGAGAAATATTTTTAAAATTTGAAGAGTTTTTATTTTTCCAACACATTTACTTTTCTAATTTTCAAGCCACGTTTTATTATTTTACATTTCCAATACATCGCCTATTTACTATTTTGTGCGTCCACAGAGATAAAAAGATTTGACTTTTCGAAACCAAAATCATGGCCTTATTCATTTTGAATGCCAGCGCCTTAGCCACGTTTTCTTTTTTAATACATCAATTATTTAATTTTTTTTGGTCCAAGGAGATGAAAAGGTGACTTTTAAAACCCTGGAGTTATTTTCTTTAGATGCCAGCATCGCTTGTATATTGCATTGCCCACCGCCGAAGTTTTTTGAGCTATTGTTACTGTGTGTTGCATTGATCTTAAGTGTTGGAGACAAGAGATGCGATACAGAAAAACATTTTAATTGAGGAGACTTATTTCATCTGACTGTAGTTTTCTATTTGGTGTGCTATTATTTGGTGTAAAATATTGCATTTGGCTCAACAAGTAAGCATCTAAATAAGAAGAATTTTTTTGACAATCAGGTTCTATTGTTCTAACTTTTTTCTTTAGTTTTGATTTATAATTGTTTAATTTAATTTTATAAAACATACATTGCTTTTTTTATTTTAACATATAGAAATGTCAACTAGAAAATTTGAATCAGGTTATTCGAAACTAAAAAAAAGAAGAAAAAAGTTGAAACTTTAATTGAATTACAAAGGGAGGCTATCGAGAAATTTTTTGAAACAAATAAGAAAGTTGAAAATATAGGTAATTGCTCATTGAATGAACAAGTTAATAATGTAAACATGGATGAAAATAAAAATAGAGAAGAAATATTAGTTAATGAACAAGAAATAAAAATTAATAAAGTAGAAGAATCCACTACTAAAAATATATATGATCCAAGTCAATGGATAAATATTGATGTAAATTTGAGAGATTTATTAGTAGAAAAAGGTCATGTTAGAGTTATTAATGTAGATTTTCCTAAAGATGAATTTTCAAGATACTTTTCTTCATCACTTTACATTCAAAAATTGACTAATAGTGAAAAACGTGAAAGAAAATGGCTTATTTATTCTCAAGATTTTGATAGAGTATTTTGTTTTTGTTGCAAATTGCTTAAAGCTCTTCCTAGTACAAGTAGTTTAACCAATGAAGGTAGTAGGGATTGGAGAAATATTAGTAAAAAATAAAGAGTCATGAGATAATTAATGAGCACATTGTTAATATGAGTTCATGGATTGATTTAGAAATGAGATTGTTAAAAAATAAAACAATTGACAAACATGTTCAAAAACAAATAAATAGAGATCGAGAACATTGGAGAAATGTGTTATTCATAACTATTGCAGTTATTAAAACTCTTGGAAAAAGTAACTTAGTCTTCCGTGGAACAAACGAAAAGATTTACCAAAAAAATAATAAAATTTTTTTAAATCTAATTGAAATGATTGCAGAATTTGATCCTATAATACAAGAATACATTCGTTGAATTAAAGATAATGAAATTCATAATCATTACCTTGAACATAGAATACAAAATGAATTGATAAATTTGCTAGCAAATGAAATTAAAACAAAAATTATAAAAAAATTATCAACGCAAAATATTTTTCAATCATACTTAATTGTACTCCTGATGTAAGTCATCAAGAGCAAATGTCTTTTGTATTACGATGTGTAGATATTTCTTCAACCCCAATTCAAATATTTGAATATTTTTTAAAAATTTTAAAAGTAGATGTTACAACCGGAAAATGTCTTTTTGGTGCTATTATGAATGAAATAAATATTATTGGATTTGATATTAGTAACCTAAAAGGACAAGGTTATGATAATGGGTCTAATATGAAAGGAAAACATCAAGGTGTGCAAAAAAGGTTTTTAGATATTAATCCTAGATCATTTTATACTCCATGTGGTTGTCATAGTCTAAATTTGATACTTTGTGATATGGCTAATTGTTATCCTAAAGTTATATCTTTTTTTGGAGTGTTACAACGTATATATACTATATTTTCTTCATGTACTAAAAGATAGAAAATTCTATAAGATCATATTCCTAACTTAACTCTTAAATCATTGTCACAGACACGTTGGGAAAGTCGTATTGAAAGTGTAAAAGTTTTAAAATTTCAAACTTCACAAATAAGAGATGTTTTATTGAAATTAGGTGAAGTTAATGACGAATCTAAAATAAAAAGTGAAGCTGATTGTTTAGCATCTTATGAGTTAGAAAATTTTGAATTTTTATTAGGTATAATTATTTGGTATGAGATATTGTTTATGGTAAACTCAGTTAGTAAAATTATGCAATCAAAAGATACGTGTATTGATATTGCTATACAACAATTGAAAGGTCTTATTTTATTTTTTGAAAAATATAGGGAAGATGGATTTGAAAATGCTATAATTTCTGCCAAAGAAATTGTTATAGAAATGAATATAGAATCTAAATTCCATTAAAAACGTACTATTCGTAGAAAGAAACAATTTGATGAAATTATTGACAATACAATTGTAAAATCTTTTGAAGAATAATTTAAAGTTGATTATTTTTTATACATAATAGATAAATCAATCACTTCATTTCAAAATAGATTTGAACAATTTAAAATGTATCAAGATATTTTTGGTTTTCTATTTAACATTGAGAAATTAAAGTCATTAGATAATAACAATTTAAAAGAAAATTGTCTTAACCTTGAACGTTCGTTAAAACATAATGACAACTCTGATATTGATGGACTAGATATATTTATAGAATTAAAAATTTTAAGAGAAATTATACAAATGAAAAATGATATACCAATTGATATACTTAATTATATAACAAGACTTGATTCTTTTCCAAATACGTATATTGCTTATAGAATAATGTTAACGATTATCGTAATTGTTGCTTCGACAGAAAGGAATTTTTCAAAACTAAAATTAATAAAATCTTATCTAAGATCGACAATGTTTCAACAAAGATTAAGTGAATTAACTTTATTATCGATTGAGAAAAAATTGTTAAATGAAATTGATTACAATAATTTAATAAACGATTTTACATCTCAAAAAACACGAAAGATAAATTTTAAATAAAAATATAATAATATTAATAAAATTTTATTATTTATTTTAAAAAATCTCACTTTAAAATTTGTTTTAAACTTTCGTAAGTATTGGGCCGACCTTGAACATAAATGATCCATAAAATTATATTTTTTCGAATAAAATAAGATTATTGTTTCTGCATATGGATTCATTTTACGTATAAATTCACCGTCAATATATCAAAATTTTGTCAGAAAAGGTATGCGTTGTATTAAAGCTGGGTAAAAAGCAGTTGTCCTAGTTTCCTTATATCATGAGAATCTTGTAATTGATTTTTATTTGTTCATTATCGCTTTGGGCGCCAATAGAAGGCATACCTTTTATGTAAAGGATGTTGCTTTTGAAGAACGCTTCCTTTAAATTTCTGTTATTGTCCATCGCTGAAGAGATTTATATTTTAGTGCATATTTTTATTTAAAGCAAAGGATGAAATTGTTGATTGAATAAGTGGAAATCGTGGGTTTGTTTGATTTAATTTTGGTTTTTATGTTTATAAAAATTATTTTTGAAAATTATATTCAAAAATTATTTTACAAAATAAAATTATAAAAAATATGTTTAATAAATTTTAAAAAAAACAATGGGCTTGTTTGGAAGTATTTTTAAGTATTTTTGTTTTATTATTTTTTAAAAATAATTTTGAAAACTTTTTTTAAAATAAAAGAATGACAAATTTGTTTGGATATAAATTTTAAAAACAATTTTTAAAAAACAAAAGAATAGAAAAATCATTTAAAAAAAATGTTTCAAAAAACTTATTTGGTTGCTATAAAATAAAAACTCTTTTGTTTTCATTTTAAAAATTTTATATATTTAAATAATGTATATAAGACATATTTACAAGCTATTTTAATAATATATATGAGAAATGTTTAAATAATGCATATGAAAAGTTTTTTTTTCCAATTGAGGACAAGTTTTATATGTTTAATTTTTTTTTTATAATTACTACTAATGAAATATCAATAGTTGCTTTTAGAATGGTGATTAGTCATTATTATAATTTATAAGGTGTAATGTAAATTTATGAGGAATTTAAGAATATCTTATAAATATTGTTGTGAAATATAGCTATTAAAAAAAATTAAAGTAGAGGAAAATTAAAAATATTATATATTAAACCTAAAAAATGTTTCCAAAAATACAATTTAAAATATTTTATATAAATCCTAACTAAGAAGTATTCATATGCTCTGCCCACATCCAATCAGCAATGTGATTATGATATGCTGACATCGCTATTGCTACTTCATCAGATAATTTTTCTGAATGGTTATTATTGTTTGAAATTCCTTCACCCGATTGATCCATTGAATCCTTTATATCTAAAGGACTCATAGCCTCTTATTCATGAAATAATGTATCAAGTCGCCCCCATTTACGAATATAATTATGAATTGTGCAACATGCAGTGACTACAAGGCGTTGTTGAGTAGGTCTATATGTTGGCAGCAATCTTAAAATTGGAAAACGTGCTTTTAACACTCCAAAACAATGTTCAATCACCATTCGCATTGAGGAATGTTTATAGTTAAATAATTCTTTCGCATTTTGAGGTTGTTGACCACGACCACTATACTCTTGGGTCTGATATCTTTCACTTGGAAAAGGTGGAAGAGATCCCCTTGTGCAAAGATATTCAGAATCAACAAGATAATATTTACCTGCAATAAAATTTTAAATAAATTTTATAATATGTCAACAACTTATAAATGACTTAATGGAAATATGATATAATATTAAAATACCTTCCGAAAGCCATGAAAATTTTGCATCTTGCCAAAGAAGTGCATTCAAAAACACTCTTGAATCATTAGCACTACCTTCCCATCCCGTGTAAACATAAGTAAATAGCATATTGAAGTCACAAATGCACATAACATTTTGTGTGACAATTGATTTTCTGCCTCTACATGCGGTTTGTTTTGCTGTTGGAGCCCATGCACCCCATCAATAGCCCCAAAACAATTCTAACAAATATGTAATTAAACAAAAAATTATATTTGCAATATTAAAAAGTAAGAATCATATGGAATAAGTTATACAAAATAAATTAGTAGATAATGATTACCTTGAACCATGGATAATATTTTTTATTGTTTTTGATGTGATCGGGCAACTCAAATGATTCTTGCCTTATGATCTCCTTTCCAACCTTACATATTGCCTTTAAAGTTTCCTTGAAATGACAAGACATAGTTTTAGTTGAATGTTGAAACAGATCTGCGACAACTCGTTGTCGAGTGTTGTGTCCCAAAATATATAACGTCATACCAACCTTTTCTTCTAAACACACATCTCTTGAATAAGTAATTACATCTTTTCATGTCATCAAAAAATGTAACAAAACATGTTTTGTCCATACGAAATAACTCATAATAGACTGTAGACGATATATTCAACAACTCATTTATAAATTCATGACCAGTTAATGAAGAAGTTCTCACTCGATTTTTTATCGAGAATCTCTCGAGTTGATGAATCATGTAAATAGAAAGAAAATTATGGAAATCATCATCTGAACCGTCAGAGTTAGAACCATCTAAGTTATCTATCTCTCTATTTGATGAACTGTTAGTCATGTCTAATCCTGCAAATATACAATAGAAATTTCAATAATGTAATTATAGAATATTAAATTCAATGTAGTAATGGAATACAAATTTTTTAAGACTAAACATACTGAAATCCTTAAACAACTCATAACAAAGGCAAGTATAAAATAGTTTGAAAGTATTTAAAAAATGCAATCTTAAAAACAAATTCCTAAATAAGTCTAGTTAACTATGCTTTTTTCCTCTCCATTGGCATGGTTAAGAACATCTGCCTCCATCCTTCATCATTAAATTTATCCAAAGCTGCAACATACATATCATCACTAATATCTTCAAAATTGTTTAGCATTTTCACACATTTAATGCAAGAATAATCATTCTCTATAGTCGTTGAGTTAGTTTTGTCAACACTTTTTGACATGTATCTCTCTGCCCTTACAAGGGATTCCTCCATCCTTACCTTGGAAGAGGCAGTCTATGCTTGTAAAGCCTCACTCATTTCATTAGAGGTATGGTATTTCTTTGACTTGCACTCAAACAACGATATGATTCTCTTTCCTTTATGTGTACTACGCTCAATGCTTTCTACAACATAATCCTCTTCTACATTTTTATCAATATTTATATATACCCCATCATTGATGTACTGATCATCAAGATGTCGCTTTTCATCTAAATTTGGAGGGTCCATAGTAGAGGCATAATGAAGGACGCTTGTAGCAGTGCTTTTATTAAAGATAATCCCCATCAGTTTATAATGCTCACATCCTTTTCTGCGAAATTGGTGAGGTTTAGGATGTTTTTGAAATAATAAATACGAGAAATAAGATTATGCATATACAAAATAAATATTATGGAAAGTGGTAAAAAATTTAAAAATTTACCGTTAAATAAGCATTCTATACAGCATCATCAGCTGTCATAGTATTTTTGCTTCACCTGTTTTAAGCAAAAACTTCTTCCACTTGTTTGATTAACTTCATTCAAAATATTTTTTCACATCCTAGAATTGAATATTCCATTTTTCTGGTTTCCTTGTTAACTTCATCTACTAAAATTTCTATAAAGAACTTTTCAGTATTATATCCACACACATCATCTTCATGTTCAATGTTTTGACTTGCCATCCATAAAAGAACTCATCCAATAACAACCATAAAAAGGAAATAGTAAAACAAAAGTAGCAAGTCTTTTAATTCAAATTAAATTTTATCCAAAACCCTTTTATCTAAGAGAGTTTTGAAGTAGATTCTCTAATACTTTATTAAATATTTGTATAATTCAAACATCCAATGAAATTTTTATAGATATAATAAAAGTTGTTTCAAGTGCCAGATTGAAAGGTTTGATATGTTCTGCCAGATTGAAAGTGCCAACAACTTGGTTAATTTTCATGATTCCCTGGTGTCAAAATTTTTATGGGAAAATGGAAATTTTGTTGTTCATGGGAGCTACCAAATTTTGTTGGTTCTCTCACTATTATGGTTGGATTTCTCTTTCATCCCTTGACATCTCTTTTAAATTGTGTGGTTTATGATCGTTCTATTTCACTATTATTGTTTGAAATAGTGACTTGTAATAGCCGTAAATTTAACGAAAATTTCAAATAAAGAAAATTTGAAATTTAAAGAGAGGATTTCGAAAATGGAGTTAGGACCCGGTGAAAATAAGTTATTATTTACATGGATTAAATAACTATAAAAGAAATGTTAGAAATTTACGTTTCGGGGCAAAAATGTAATTTCTTAAAAGTTTTGGGGTTAAAATGTAAATAAGAAAATTTTGCAAGGACCTCTCTCAAAAAGTGAAATTTTGCAGAAAGGTCCCCTGGGATATTTTAAGGGCCTCAACCACTCCGAAAGTTGGTCATTTGCAGATTTTTCCATCTCTCTTCAAAAAATTCTCCCCAAAAACCCTCTAACTTCTCTCTAAGATTTCTTCGCCTACGAACCTCAGATTTCGACACCACCACCACCAACGGACTCACAACGAAGAGTTCTTCAAATCCATCCTATTGGTTTCTGGAGAATTGGCTGGAAATTAGCTGGAAAATTGAAGGAAAAATCAGCCAAAAAGGTAACCCTCGAAACTCCTATTTTTAGTTCTCAAACGCAAAAACTAATACCGTAGATCGATCCAGAAGGCACCGAAACCTTTGGATCTCAAATTTCAGCCAGATCCACCACTGCACGTGCCCCCACGCGCCGTATCTCTCTCGGTGAGTGAAGTCCACGTGCAGTTCCTTGGGCGGCGTGTGTAGCGCGTGACAGCTGGACCTCCTTGCGTTGACCGAGCTCCCGGAGGACAAATTTCGCAAATCTGGAGTCGTTTTTAAGGCTTTCGAACGTTCCAAACTCGATTTTGGGGTTTATTTTGCTGAATTCGAATCAAAAACTAGGATTTTAAGGGTGTCCAACTTTGTACTTCAAAGTGGTGAGTAGATAATTCTTCCTATAGCTTATTTTTACTCTTCTTGAATTTTTCATTGATAAATGAGTATGATTACATGTTATTTATATGTTCATATGTTTCTGAAATAGTTTGGAATATTTGAAATGATTGAGAAATAATATCTAGTTCAAGAAGAGTATGATTTTTGAAATAGATTTTGAAATGCTTTGAATACGTTATTTCTAAATGCATTTTGTATTACATGGCAAAGAAAATATGATATGCATGTGACATTGATTTTTTTTTACAGTGTTATGTTTGCCTCGAATATGGGCATGATTATATGATTCCTCTGATTGGAAAATTTATGATAAAGGATTTTGTACTGAGATTGAAAGCTCTGCTTTGAATGATATGTAAAGTGATAAATTGCCGAATATGATTGTATGGCGAGTTGTTTGATAATTATGCATTGCATTTGATGGATATGCACTTTTATACATGTTTATATATATATATATATATATATATATATATATATATATATATATATATATATATATATATATATATATATGTAGTGATGAGTAATGACGGGATTATATGGATTGAGACGGTATTGTGAATGTGGTATTAGTGGTAATGTGAGGAGGCAGTAGGGTGATGAAATCACATTCCCTAATTACCTATTGTGATGATGACAGTGGTAATGTGAGGAGGTAGAAGGGTGATGAACTCACATTCCCTATTGATCTATTGAAGTTGTAGTCAGTGGTAATGTGAGGAGGCAGTAGGGTGATGAACTCACATTCCTTGATTACCTATTGTGGTTGTGACTATGGTAATGTGAGGAGGCAGAAGGGTGATGAACTCACATTCCATGTTTATCTATTGAGATTATTGACAGTTGTAACATACTTGAGCATTATAAAAAAAAAATTGATTTTTAATGCATATCAAATTTGATTTAAGATCAATTTGTATCATATGTGGTTACAGATATTTGAATGTAATTGGAACTAAGAATATTTTGAAAATGTGGATCCCATAAGGATGTACTTCTGAACGGTAGATTTTAATATGATAAATTTTTAAAATAAGAGTACATCCTTATGTTGATCTGAGAGGTTATAGGAGATATTAACTACTCATTGAGTTGTAAAACTCACTACACGTGGTTGATATATTTTTCAGATAAAAACCCAGAATTTGGTCCTGCGGCTACTTGATCAATTGGGTGTCGTATTTAAGTGGTGAGTTTAAATTGTTTCTGGGCTCTCAGTATGTCAACTTGTAATATATTTGTACTCTAGAGTTACTCTGAACGTCATGGGCAGAATCCTTGTTTTCGCTATAAAACTGATAAGTGTAGACCTGGCATGTATAATTAGCTATACTAAAAATGTGTAAATGTGTGATATTATCATGTTATGACATATTATGTGGTCGTTTGTAATTGGTATTTCCTATTTGTAAACATATGGTAATACCCGGATATATTATATTGTGAAACTATTTACAAGTACATAATAGTAAAGTTTATCGGATATGAGAAGTTTTCATGTTCCTAAAGTAGGGATGTGACAAGTTGGTATCAGAGCATTAGGTTTCCCTGTGACAATCAGAGCAAAGGATTCTTTAGTAGGACCTTTAGTATCGATATGAGTTAGACATATTTATACTTCAGGTGCTGCTGAGGGATTCTATAGGATATTCACTTCCTTTCTATTCCAAGTGTCTTTAAATTCCTTAAGTAAAGTTTGAATACATATTATAGTATCTTAAAGAGGTTTTTTATTCTGTATAGTTAATGATGCCGCCAAGAACTAGAGCGGTCACTAAAGAAGAAGCTGTAGATCGTGCACCCTCTACAGAAGAGTCTGTACAATCTACAATACCAATACAAAGAGGCCATGGTAGAGGCCGACCTAGAGGAAGAGGTAAATGTAGAGGACGTGCACGGGGTCTGAGAACCCCAAGACAAGATGAACAGACTCCTGTATCTGATAGAGTTCTTGAGGAAAGAGTAGAAACCCCTCAGGAGCCACCTGATAGAACCGCTGATATGATTGCTGGTATACATAGAAGTTTAGAAACATTGGCTGAATTTATAGTGGAACAGGGTAGAAAGGAAGGCCAGCTAGCAGAACATGCTCCTGAAGTGCAAGAACTGGGAAGAACAGCTGACCAAGAGGACAAGCTTAGAGGGATTGAAGTGTCATTACCGCAATTCTTTAAGTTAAAACCTCTGAATTTTTCTGGGTCAGATGTTCAAGAAGACCCACAGATATTTATTGATGCTGTGGAACGAGTTTTCAGAGCCTTGGGGTACTCTAGTAGAAGATTTGTTGAATTGGTGTCTTTTCAACTATCTGATGTGGTCCAAGTTTAGTTTGAGACATTTGTACAAGGACGGACAATTGTTTTACCACCAATGGAGTGGGACGAATTTAAGAAAGCATTTATGAATCGCTTTCTACCAACAAGTGAAAGAGACAAGAGGGCTAGAGAGTTTGAGGAATTGAAACAAACACCAAACATGTCAGTTTCTGAATATGACATTCATTTTACCCGATTGTCCAGATATGCACCATATCTGGTCCTTACTGAAAAGGATAGAATTAAGAGGTTTGTTTTGGGATTGATACGCCCATTGTTTAAGTCAGTGGGTCCTCAGATGGATCATTTTTCAACTTATTCAGCAGCTGTGAACTATGCTAGAATGATGGAAACACGAGAGCAAGCTGACATAGAAGGTCTTAAGAGAAGGAAAAGAGATCGAGATAGTAATGCCCAGACTAGATATAATCCTACTATCATTGGGTCAAGATTTTAAAATCTACAGCATTTTACTCAAACAGGAGCTAGTAGTTCTAACAAGCCATCAGTTAACATTAATAAGCAGAGAATGTTTCAAAGAGATATGAGACCCCTGAGTCAACAAGACTCAAGATCAATTCCACCATGTCCAAATTATGGTAGGTCCCATACTGGACAGTGTCGTAGAGAAACTGATGCATGTTTTAAGTGTGGACAAATGGGTCATCTGATGAGAAATTGTTCACAACTGTGAAGTTTTAGTCAAGCATCAGTGCAACCAGCTTCACCCCCTGCATCTGTGCTAGCACGACCAAGTAGAGCAGCTTCAATTCAAGCAAGTAGTGGTGGTACTGGTAGAGGATCAGGAAGTCGAGGCCGAGAACCAGCTCGAGTTTTTGCCTTGACACGACCGGATGCTCAGGCCTCAAATGCAGTTATAACAGGTACATTATCAGTATATTCCCATAAAGCATATGTTCTGTTCGATCCTGGTTCTACTCATTCTTATATATCACCATACTTTGCTAAGAACTTGGATAGAGATCCTACTAGTTTGCATTGTTCTTTCATGGTTGCTACTCCAATGGGAGAATTCCTATTAGTAAATGATGTGTATAAATCATGTGAGATTTCGATAGAAGGCAAAGAGACTCTTATAGATTTGATAGTTCTAGATATGATAGACTTTGATGTGATTTTGGGAATGGATTGGTTGGCATCATGCCATGCCATTCTAGACTGTCATCATAAGGTGATTAAGTTTAATGTTCTTGGAGAATCTTCCTTTATGATATAAGGAGATTGTAGTAAGGAGTCTAGTAATTTAATTTCAGCTTTAATAGCTCATAAACTGTTACGAAAAGGATGCCAGCGATATTTAGCAGTAGTCAAGGATGTTGATATGAAGTATACAAGTTTAAAGCAAGTTCCAGTAGTTAAAGAATTTCCTGATGTATTTCCTGAAAAATTGCCAAGATTACCACCAGATCGAGAGATTGAGTTCGGTATTGATCTTCTCCTCGGAACACAACCAATATCCATACCTCCTTATAGGATGGCACCCACAAAACTTAAGGAATTGAAGGAGCAACTGCAAGATTTACTGGATAAAGGTTTTATTCGACCTAGCACATCTCCTTAGGGTGCTCCTGTCCTCTTTGTGAAGAAAAAGGATGGATCTTTAAGTTTATGTATTGATTATAGGCAGTTGAACAAAGTAACTATACGAAATAAATATCCTCTACCCAGAATAGATGATTTGTTTGATCAGTTACAAGGTGCTCAATGTTTTTCAAAAATTGATCTGAGATCTGGGTATCATCAATTGAAAATAAAGAAGGAAGATATTTCAAAAACTGCTTTTAGGACTCGGTATGGGCACTACGAGTTCTTAGTAATGCCATTTGGTTTAACGAATGCCCCAACTGCATTTATGGACTTAATGAATAGGGTATTTAAACCTTTTCTGAACCAGTTTATTATTGTATTTATCGATGATATTCTGGTGTATTCGAACATCAGTTGTATGCTAAGTTTTCAAAGTGTGAATTTTGGCTTAGTAGTGTTACGTTCCTAGGGCATGTGGTTACCAAAGATGGTATTCATGTTGCTCCCAAAAAGATAGAAGCAGTACAGCAATGGCCACGCCCTACGCCAGTTACAGAGATTCGTAGCTTTCTTGGGTTAACAGGCTATTATCGTAGATTTGTTAAAGATTTTTCAAAGATAGCTGCTTCTTTGACCAGGTTGACTAGGAAAGAAATAAAATTTGAGTGGTCTGATGCTTGTGAAGAGAGTTTTCAGAAATTAAAGGAGTGCTTAACTACAGCCCCAGTCCTTACCATTCCTACGGATACTGGAGATTACGTAGTATACTGTGATGCATCTAGAGTGGGCTTAAGCTGTGGGTTAATGAAAAATGGAAGAGTAGTTGCTTATGCATCCAGACAGTTGAAGAAGCATGAACAGAATTATCCCACCCATGATTTAGAGATGGCAGCTGTAGTATTTGCTCTAAAGATTTGGAGACATTACTTGTATGGAAGAACTTGTGAGATTTATACAGATCACAAGAGCTTCAAGTATATTTTTCAACAGAAGGATCTTAATTTGAGGTAAAGAAGATGGATGGAACTACTGAAAGATTATGATTGTACGATTTTATATTATCCAGGTAAAGCAAATGTAGTAGCTGATGCTCTAAGCAGAAAGTCCATGGGAAGTTTGGCTCATATAGCAGAGGTGCGACGACCATTGTTAGAAGAAATCCATAAGTTAGAAAGTAAGGGGATAAAGTTTAAAGTAAAAGAACCAGGTGTCACGGCCCCAAATGATGGAACACATGACCGGCACGGCATAAGGGTTTCCCCCTAGCCGTAAGCCTAACACATAGCATGCACAACCATTCAGCACACAATCCAGTACATAATAAATATAACTGGCCACATACGCCACATCCAATATAGGAAAATACTGTATATATATATATATCTGAAGAATTCAACATCGTTGGTTCAACTTGGCCCATGGCCTCATAATACAAACATCGTTATAAAACTTAAAATCATTTTCCAAACAACACAAGAAGCGAGGATCCTGCCTGTAAGTTCATGGAGATATACTAGACATAACTAAACTAAACAAACAATACATAAGAGCCTTGCCCAAATTGGGCTCACCAACACTATCTTCAGCCTCCTACGAAGCTGTAGCTGGATCAAAGTCTCTTTGACTATCTGTGGGGAGGAAACAGAAGAGGGGTGAGATTACCACATCTCAGTGAATGGGTAAATCATACTATAACTGAGACAGGGCAAACCAAGCACGAGTGTTTCACAATAAGTTTAATAATTTAAATATTAAGCATTTAACCATAATTTATTGAAAGAAAAGCTAAACAGTTCAAATGTATATTCAAAAGATAAAACAGGATTAAATCATTAACAGTAGAGCAAATCAATTATGCATGGTAATTAATAAATGAAGTTATTTATGCAATAACAATGATGAATGAGATTATTTAGAAATATTTAATCTTTAAGAAAAATGCACTTGTTTATTGGAGGTCTTTCCTAACAGATCTATCATCTCCCCCAAGCACACAGCAAGGGTAGGGTAATCACTGTAGGCGTAGACATAAGTCCACCCTAATTTTCCCCAAGCACATAGCAAGGGTATGGCAATCACTGTTGGCGTAGACATAAGTCCACCCTAAATCCCTGTGTCTTAGGCAGTCACATGCCCGTCACAGTATCCTAGGCCGAAGCCTTAACATGATCATGGTGCACCAGGGCTAGCACTACCTGCGGCTAGCAAACAGTGATCTAAAAGGGTCCCTCCAATAGAAAACATGTGAAATATGCTATTCAAAGAGTTTAAAGTAAAACATTTCAATAACTTTACAATACAGCTATAATTCTCCATCTAGCTCTTTTCATGCATAAAATCTCGTTCTAAAATATATCTCATCCATGAATTCCCATGGAGACCTTTACAATCATAAATTTTCCCTTTTAAACATAGATCGTCCATAGACGTCACATAGATGCTCATCATGCATTAAATCATTTCATGGCTAACTTAGTTCATTTCTATGACTAAGTTCGCATTTCTATAAATCTAGCTCAAATGGAGAATTAATTGTCTAGATGCTTGCCCTGCATACCTAGGGTTCAACTAGGATTAAAATTTACAATTTCTAACATGGTTGGAACATATTGGTTTTCAAAGCAGTAAAACAATTTAACATACATTCCAACTAGTGAGAGTTATAAATCAACTTCTTAAAACATGCGCTATAGTATGAAAAACCCACTCACCGTACTAGGAGTCCAACAACGAGAATTTCACCTCGTGGTGGCTCAACAACCTAGAAAACAGAGACATAACATGAAAATTAGATAAATCCTAAAAGTCACTATTCATGCCGGAAAACACTATTCACTCGTCGGAAAACACTATTCACTCGCCGGAAAACACTATTCATGCCGAAACCTAAAAACTCTATATTCTAGCATAAAAACTAATTCTAAGACTATCTACGAAAAGAATTTCGGTAAAAACGAAGCCTAAAACGCAATTGGACGGAGATTTACCTTTGGAGGTACTATTCACGCAATTTTCCGCCGACCTTCCGGCGAAATTGATCGATGGGTTTTGAAGTACTCGTTGCCACGAGTCCAACGGTCCAGACGGTTCGTCAATCAGAGGTCCGTAGCTCCAGATATGAGAGTTTGAAAATCGAAGAGAAAATGAAAATGGGGGCTGCGCGTTTTTTTTTCCTTCTCTGGTTCTCTGGTATCCGTATGCATATATGCAGTGCTACAGTAACTTTTTTTTTTTTTTTTAATAAAAATAATTATTAAATAATTAATAATAGGATTTTCTTTTATAAAAATTCATAAAAATTCCATTTTTTATCATAAAATATCCCAAAAATTTCTAAAAATTTCTTTTCTCATAAATCTTTAGTTAAACTCTTAAATCATAATTTTTCTTGATAAAAATCATAATAAAACAAATTTAAAAACAAATATCTTTATTCATATTAAAAGAAAGAATATTTCTAAAAATACCATAAAAATTCATTAGAGGCCTATATAATTATTTTAAGCAATACAATATATTTTTTACTTAAAAGTCCACTTACTTTTAGCAAATCATAACCATTTTTAAGCAAATAAAAATATATTTTCTTATAGCACGCCAAAACATAAATTCTCATATTTTTTTTTTAAATTCTTTAATCCATGTAATAAATATACATATTTTCTACGGTTCTTATCTCTATTGTCAAAATTCTCTCTTTTATTTTAAATTTCCTTTAATTGGAATTTTCGTTAAATTTTACGGTTATTACATTCTTCCCCCCTTAAAGAAATTCGGTCCCCGAATTTCATCACCACAGTTGCAGATAAACACTAACCTTGTTGTTCAAACAAGTACAGATATCTGACACATATATCATCTTTCCTTTTCTAAGTAGCTTCCTCAGAAGAGTGATTTTTCCATATCACCTTTACTGTAGATCTTTTTTTTTTAACCGTAACTTCTTTACTTGTCTGTCCACTATTGCTATTGGTTGTTCCTCATAGGTTAAATCTTTCTGTAACTGAATCTATGGACACTGTATAACATGTGTAGAATCCGGTAAATATTTCCTTAGCATAGACACCTGTAAAACTGGATGGACATTACCTAATTTAGGAGGTAAAGCCAAACAATAAACCACTGAACCGATCTTATCAAGAATTTCAAATAGTTCTATATACCGAGGGTGTAACTTTCCTTTCTTTTCAAATCTCATTACCTCTTTCATTGGTGAGTCAGAATATGTGATCACCAACTGATAATTCCTAGTGCTCAACATTCATGGTCCTTATAGACTTTTGACTAGTATTGAGTTACTTGTATTTTTTTTTTAATCAATTTCACTTTATCAATGACATCTTATAATAAATCTAACTGAACTGAGTCATTTAACAGAACATTTGTAACACCTCTTACATAAAGTTTAAATCTTCTAATATCATTTTATTATAGACAAATTCTGTTAAGAAATCTCCTACCTATCTCAAAAACATATGCTTAAAGCATGTTCTTCAAACTAGCATCATCAATTTAGATAATTCATATGCTATCTATTGCATGTTATTCCAACTTAGATTTTCCAAAGTTTAACTTTTCTCAATTCACTCACATATTAAGAAACCTATGACGTTCAAGTGATGCCATTGTATATTGGCATGATAATTACTGCTATGAGCAAGTTCAACTAAGGACAATTAATTGCTCCCAACTTTCACCATAATAATATAAAGATACTTAAAACATAACTTCTAATGTATAAATACATCATGTAAATTTAGTATCAGTCATACTATAATCTAATAAAGAACCTTAGACTTCCTGAATAACTTTCTTGAGATAATATATTCAATTCGTACTTGCCAACATACCTGGCAATGAAAAATTTCACTATATCCTTATTATCTCGGGTAATCCATATTCACAATCTATGGCTTCTTCTGAAATCTTCTTTCTCAACAATTATTCATACATGAATTTTCAATCTCAACATAATTTACATTCCAAACACCAGACTCAGTTTAGCATGGTATAAATCCTTAACATAAATATCCTAATCACTTCATTATTCTCAGAGATGATTCTCAAAATATTCTTCATATGTCCAAATTAAAAATTTCTAGATTAACTTAAATCTTACTTTCCATATTTTATTCCTCAGAAACTTCAACACCGTTAATTCCTTTAATGAGTCACTATTGAGGTGATCAAGCCCAACAGCGGATTAAAACCTTACAGTAGCAATCACACCACCAAAACATATAGTTAGGAAACACTAGTAATTTCCTAATCATAAATTCATGCGACCCTACAAAAACACCACACACCTATTCGGGTCCTCCATAAGTCGGTCCTAGGCGACCATGTGGCAGGAATAGCTCTTTCAAAAGAGGAGGATTCCCTCGCATGCCCCATTCAAGGGACTATATGCCACAACTGAATAGTGTGAGTCTATTCGTTAAAGCACCATTAGATCATCATCCATCTATTCTTTTCAAAATTCCTATTACTTTAATCTACTAATCAGTTGAACACCATAATAACTGAGTTCCAAAGATTAGAAATTATTTTTCCTTGCAATGAGGGAAAACAACCTTGCATTTAATGCCAACCGTTAATGAGGGAGAATGCAGTGAAACAGACGAAAAGCACAATAGAGAATGGTGCCAAAATAGAAAGTCAAAAATTTGGACAAACATTGAAAAGCATTAAAATCGGTGGCCGTAATTCTTGAAAATCTGTAAACAAAATCTAGCTGCTATTTCGGCGAAAATCGGTGGCCGCAATCGGTGGCCGCAAATTTTGAATATATGTACGAAAATTTAATTCAAAGATATTGTTATTCGGCGGAAGCATATCATATGGAAAAGAAATATTTCTGAGCCTATAAAGTTTGTGGATAACAAGAGCACATAGTTAACTGGTAGGATGCAGTTGGTTGTTTCAAAATATATATAATCAATCAACTGTAAATAATCAGTTCAAATTAAAATTTCTCAAAATAGCTAGTCGACTTATAAACCAATAGTCGACTGGTAAAAACATTGAGAAAACAAAATAAACCATGTGATTGTTCCTCTTCAACAATTAATTGGTTTGCGTTTTCACTATTCTTCTTTTTCTTCTTTTTTTTTTTACAATGACGGATATCACCTACAACCTTTCAAGACATCCATACTTATCAAAGACAACAAGAAAAAGACAGATTTCTGGTGATATCTTATCTTATGCTCTTTATGTGCTTAATATGGGTCACAGTCATAACTACTGTACATATACCTGCTTGCCGTCATTTTTTTGAAAATTTCATCTTCAATTTAGCTGATATCTATAAATCACTCACATAGTTGTTCTAATAATATCCGGCCTATTCGCATAACTATTATAAATATATCGTTCTCTGAGTTCTACATTAGTATCTTTATTCTCATACTCTGAGTTAAGGTAAGAACAATTATGGAGGGAACATCATTCCGTCAGTTTCGAAATATCTGTGTCTTTTGTGGTTCCAGTCCTGGAGAGGACGGAGAATATGTGAAAGCAGCACAAAACCTGGGTATGGTGCTGACCAGGAGAAAATTCATCTAGTCTATGGTGGAGGTAACCGTGGGTTAATGGGGTGTGTGGCTACAGCTACACATGCAGGGGGATGCCAAGTTCTAGGTATTATTCCTACAGCTCTAGCTGCATCTAACATCGTAGGAAAGACAATTGGGGATGAGTTTAGGGTTGCATCCATGCATGAGCGCATGGCTAGAATGATGAGCAATGCTGACGCCTTCATTGCCTTACCAGGTGGTTTTGGTACTTTAGAGGAGATTTTCCAAATAGTCTCTTGGACACAACTGAATCTGCATCACAAACCAATAGGTTTGTTAAATGTTAATCACTTTTTTGATGGTTTGTTATCTTTC
The DNA here is from genome assembly GCA_037074535.1 of Gleditsia sinensis. Lineage (NCBI taxonomy): Eukaryota > Viridiplantae > Streptophyta > Magnoliopsida > Fabales > Fabaceae > Gleditsia > Gleditsia sinensis. Next base: position 65,129,884 of record CM073464.1, read on the forward strand.
CTTGATCATGCTGTGGAACAAAAGTTTATCTCACACTCAGCACGACGAATTCTCATCTTAGCTTCAGATGCTGAGGAGTTGATTGATGCTTTACAAGCATATATTCATATACCTGATCCAATTACAGCTCAAATAGAATGGACAACAGACAACAGCAAAAAGCGCAAATTGGACTTGGAGCTTCATCTGGAACTGTAGCAAGATGTGGACATTGCTGTACCACTTTTACTTTCTTAGGGTTATCTTGGATACCATCTTGCTAGCCACATACCTTAAGAAAGTACTATTACTAAGTCAAAATTTATATTTTGAGAACTTAGCATATAGCTGATACTCCCTTGGAGTTTGTAATACTATCTTTAAATATTGCTTATGAACTTCTGCACTCTTAAAATATTGTAGATTAACAATAATTATAATAACAAATTAATCAGGGATGGCTTCAATATTTATTTTATTTTTATCAAGTCCAAGAATGCAACTGGGCATTTGTCAATCCAAATGACATAACTATAAACTCATAGTGTCCATGCCGAATCCTGAAAGCAAATTTTTTTTTTTTTAAAATATCATCTTCTCTTATCCTTAATTGATGATATATAAATATCAAATCAAGTTAAATTTTTGAAAAATGTTGAGCACTTTCTAACTGATCAAATAGATCATCTATACGAGGTAATGAGTATTTATTTTACATTGTCACTTTATTCAACTGTCTATAATCTATGTATAATCATAGTGATCCATCTTTCTTTTACACAAATAGAACTGGAGCACTCCAAGTAAAAGTACTAGGGCTTTTTAAATCCCTTGTCTAACATGTCTTGTACCTATTTATTTTTCAGTTCTTTAAGTTCAGTGGGTGCCATTCTATATGAAAATAGAGACGCTGGCCAGGAAATAAATCAATACCAAATGCTCTTTATTATTTCGGGGTAATCCTGGCAATTCCTCAGGAATTATATCAAAAAATTCTCTAATCACTGGAACTTGATTTACAATGGTATACTTTATATCAGCATCTCTCACCACTGCCAACCATCCTTGGCACCTTTTTGTAATCACTTATGGACTGCTAAAGTAGAGATTAGGTTACTGGGTATCTCACTAAGATTTCTTTGTATCAAGAGAAAAAAATTCTCCAAGAATATTGAATTTAATCACCTTATAGTGACATTTCAAAATGACATGATATAATGCCAACAACTTCATTCTCAATATCACATCACAATCTACCATATCTAGACAACCGGGTACAACAGATGTCACATTCAAAAACCATCATACCAGAGTTTGACCCCTTCCGTACCTTGGTGGTATAGGATTTGCCTAAACTCAGCATTCCGCTGAGGTTTGCCCTACTACCATTCAAGAGGACACACGAAGAGACTCTGTATAGGTCTTTTCCCAAACGCATAGCAAGGGAAAACAAATAACATCTCATATAACTGGCATCTCGCTATAAAACAGATATACCCCAACCGTCACTTAACCATGCCAACATAGCATACTATAAACTGACTTACTTGAACAAAAAGACAACATCCTATCGAACCCCTTTAGCAGCACCGTGAGTATAAGCATGTCCGGATTCATACCCATAATCAAAGTCCTACCTAAAGGTCCGTTTCTCCATGAACACAGGGAAACCTAATCCTCTGATACCAACTTTGTCACGGCCCCAAATGATGGAACACATGACCGGCACGGCATAAGGGTTTCCCCCTAGCCGTAAGCCTAACACATAGCATGCACAACCATTCAGCACATAATCCAGTACATAATAAATATAACTGGCCACATACGCCACATCCAATATAGGAAAATACTGTATATATATATATATATCTGAAGAATTCAACATCGTTGGTTCAACTTGGCCCATGGCCTCATAATACAAACATCGTTATAAAACTTAAAATCATTTTCTAAACAACACAAGAAGCGAGGATCCTGCCTGTAAGTTCATGGAGATATACTAGACATAACTAAACTAAACAAACAATACATAAGAGCCTTGCCCAAACTGGGCTCACCAACACTATCTTCAGCCTCCTACGAAGCTGTAGCTGGATCAAAGTCTCTTTGACTATCTGTGGGGAGGAAACAGAAGAGGGGTGAGATTACCACATCTCAGTGAATGGGTAAATCATACTATAACTGAGACAGGGCAAACCAAGCACGAGTGTTTCACAATAAGTTTAATAATTTAAATATTAAGCATTTAACCATAATTTATTGAAAGAAAAGCTAAACAGTTCAAATGTATATTCAAAAGATAAAACAGGATTAAATCATTAACAGTAGAGCAAATCAATTATGCATGGTAATTAATAAATGAAGTTATTTATGCAATAACAATGATGAATGAGATTATTTAGAAATATTTAATCTTTAAGAAAAATGCACTAATTTATTGGAGGTCTTTCCTAACAGATCTATCATCTCCCCCAAGCACACAGCAAGGGTAGGGTAATCACTGTAGGCGTAGACATAAGTCCACCCTAATTTTCCCCAAGCACATAGCAAGGGTATGGCAATCACTGTTGGCGTAGACATAAGTCCACCCTAAATCCCTGTGTCTTAGGCAGTCACATGCCCGTCACAGTATCCTAGGCCGAAGCCTTAACATGATCATGGTGCACCAGGGCTAGCACTACCTGCGGCTAGCAAACAGTGATCTAAAAGGGTCCCTCCAATAGAAAACATGTGAAATATGCTATTCAAAGAGTTTAAAGTAAAACATTTCAATAACTTTACAATACAGCTATAATTCTCCATCTAGCTCTTTTCATGCATAAAATCTCGTTCTAAAATATATCTCATCCATGAATTCCCATGGAGACCTTTACAATCATAAATTTTCCCTTTTAAACATAGATCGTCCATAGACGTCACATAGATGCTCATCATGCATTAAATCATTTCATGGCTAACTTAGTTCATTTCTATGACTAAGTTCGCATTTCTATAAATCTAGCTCAAATGGAGAATTAATTGTCTAGATGCTTGCCCTGCATACCTAGGGTTCAACTAGGATTAAAATTTACAATTTCTAACATGGTTGGAACATATTGGTTTTCAAAGCAGTAAAACAATTTAACATACATTCCAACTAGTGAGAGTTATAAATCAACTTCTTAAAACATGCGCTATAGTATGAAAAACCCACTCACCGTACTAGGAGTCTAACAACGAGAATTTCACCTCGTGGTGGCTCAACAACCTAGAAAACAGAGACATAACATGAAAATTAGATAAATCCTAAAAGTCACTATTCATGCCGGAAAACACTATTCACTCGTCGGAAAACACTATTCACTCGCCGAAAAACACTATTCATGCCGAAACCTAAAAACTCTATATTCTAGCATAAAAAATAATTCTAAGACTATCTACGAAAAGAATTTCGGTAAAAACGAAGCCTAAAACGCAATTGGACGGAGATTTACCTTTGGAGGTACTATTCACGCAATTTTCCGTCGACCTTCCGGTGAAATTGATCGATGGGTTTTGAAGTACTCGTTGCCACGAGTCCAACGGTCCAGACGGTTCGTCAATCAGAGGTCCGTAGCTCCAGATATGAGAGTTTGAAAATCGAAGAGAAAATGAAAATGGGGGCTGCGCGTTTTTTTTTCCTTCTCTGGTTCTCTGGTATCCGTATGCATATATGCAGTGCTACAGTAACTTCTCTCTTTTTTTTTTTAATAAAAATAATTATTAAATAATTAATAATAGGATTTTCTTTTATAAAAATTCATAAAAATTTCATTTTTTTATCATAAAATATCCCAAAAATTTCTAAAAATTTCTTTTCTCATAAATCTTTAGTTAAACTCTTAAATCATAATTTTTCTTGATAAAAATCATAATAAAACAAATTTAAAAACAAATATCTTTATTCATATTAAAAGAAAGAATATTTCTAAAAATACCATAAAAATTCATTAGAGGCCGATATAATTATTTTAACCAATACAATATATTTTTTACTTAAAAGTCCACTTACTTTTAGCAAATCATAACCATTTTTAAGCAAATAAAAATATATTTTCTTATAGCGCGCCAAAACATAAATTCTCATATTTTTTTTTTAAATTCTTTAATCCATGTAATAAATATACATATTTTCTATGGTTCTTATCTCTATTGTCAAAATCCTCTCTTTTATTTTAAATTTCCTTTAATTGGAATTTTCGTTAAATTTTACGGTTATTACACCAGGAATATTATTGGCTCATGTACAGCTCCAATCTTCCTTAATTGAGCAAATCAAAGCCGATCAAGACAAGGATGCTAATTTGTTCAAGATTAAGAGTGAATTGAAGGATAGTAAGGATTCTGAATTCTCAGTGGATACTGAAGGGGTATTAAGATACGGTAGACGATTATGTGTCTCAAATGTTAATGATTTGAGGAAACAAGTTTTAGAGGAAGCACATCGATCTACATATACCATACACCCAGGAACGACAAAGATGTACCAAGACATGAAGGAATTATATTGGTGGGATGGTATGAGGAGGGATATTGCAGAATATGTTTCCCATTGCTTGACATGCCAGCAGATAAAAGCTGAACATCAACGACCTGCAGGGTTACATCAGCGAATAGAAATACCAGAATGGAAGTGGGAGAGAATTACTATGGATTTTATCACTGGATTACCAAGAACTCCCAGAGGAAATGATTCTATTTGGGTCATTATAGACCGCATGACGAAGTCAGCACACTTTCTGCCTGTGAAAACAACCTACAACGTAACTCAGTATACAAGGCTCTATTTAAATGAAATAGTTAGGCTACATGGAGTCCCTATATCGATTATATCTGATCGAGGGCCGCAGTTCACGATTTTGGAAAGCTTTTCAAGAAGCATTAGGAACGAGATTGGATTTGAGCACAGCTTTCCATCCTCAAACTGATGGTCAGTTTGAGCGTACGATTCAGATTTTAGAAGACATGCTCCGAGCCTGCATTTTTGATTTTGGTGGAAGTTGGGATATATACTTATCTTTGGCTGAATTTGCATATAATAATAGTTACCAGACTAGTATACAGATGGCCCCATTTGAAGCTTTGTATGGTAGACGGTGCAGATCCCCCATTGGATGGTTCGAAGTGGGCGAGGCTAAACTTATAGGGCCAAATCTTGTACAAGAAGCTTTGAACAAGATAAAACTGATTAAAGAAAGGCTGCAGGCAGCTCAGAGTAGACAAAAGGCGTATGTTGACAATAGACGAAGGGAGTTAGAATTTTCAGAGGGTGAACAAGTGTTCTTGAAAGTCTCACTCATGAAAGGAGTGATGAGATTTGGAAAGAAAGGGAAGTTAAGCCCTTGGTATATAGGCCCTTTTGAAATATTGGACAGAATAGGTGTAGTGGCATATCGCATAGCTCTGCCACCAGAACTAAGTGATGTTCATCCAGTATTTCATGTGTCTGTTACGGAAATACTTACCGGATCCTACTCATGTCATTCAACCCCAGGAAATTCAATTGGATAAGAATTTAACCTATGAGGAAAAGCCGATATCTATTGTTGATCGACAAGTGAAAAAATTGCGGTCATGAGATATTTCTATGGTTAAGGTGATATGGTAAAATCACTTATCTGAGGAAGCTACGTGGGAAAGAGAAGATGACATCCGCGCCAGATATCCGCATTTGTTTGAACAATGAGGTTAGTGTTTATCTGCAACTATGGTGATGAAATTCGGGGACCGAATTTCTTTAAGGGAGGAAGAATGTAATAGCCGTAAATTTAACGAAAATTTCAAATAAAAAAATTTGGAATAAAAGAGATAATTTTGAAAATGGAGATTTCAATTAAAGAAAATTTGAAATTTAAAGAGAGGATTTCGAAAATGGAGTTAGGACCCGGTGAAAATAAGTTATTATTTACATGGATTAAAGAACTATAAAAGAAATGTTAGAAATTTACGTTTCGGGCAAAAATGCAATTTCTTAAAAGTTTCGGGGTTAAAATGTAAATAAAATTTTTTTGCAAGGACCTCCCTCAAAAAGTGAAATTTTGCAGAAAGGTCCTCCAGGATATTTTAAGGGTCTCAACCACTCCGAAAGTTGGTTATTTGCAGATTTTTCCATCTCTATTCAGAAAATTCTTCCCGAAAACCCTCTAACTTCTCTCTAAGATTTCTCCGCCTACGGACCTTGGATTTTGACACCACCACCACCAACGGACTCACGACGAAGAGTTCTTCAAATCCATCCGATTGGTTTCTGGAGAATTGGTTGGAAATTGGCTAAAAAATTGAAGGGAAAATCGGCCAAAAAGGTAACTCCCGAAACTCCTATTTTTAGTTCTCAAACGCAAAAACTAACATCGTAGATCGATCCAGAAGGCACTGAAACCTTTGGATCTCAAATTTTAGTCAGATCCACCACTGCACGCGCCCCCACGTGCCGCATCTCTCTCGGCGAGTGAAGCTCACGTGCAGCTTCTTGGGCGGCGCGTGGCAGCCAGAACTTCTTGTGTTGACTTGCGTTGACCGAGCTCCCGGAGGCCAAATTTCGCAAATCCGGAGTCGTTTTTAAAGTTTTCGAACGTTCCGGACTCGATTTTGAGGTTTATTTTGCTGAATTCGGATCAAAAACTAAGATTTTAAGGGTGTCCAACTTTGTACTTCAAAGTGGTGAGTAGATAATTCTTCCTATAGCTTGATTTTACTCTTCTTGAACTTTTCATTGATAAATGAGTATGATTACATGTTGTTTATATGTTCATATGTTTTTGAAATGGTTTAAAATATTTGAAATGATTGAGAAATGATATTTAGTTCAAGAAGAGTATGATTTTTGAAATATATTTTGAAATGCTTTGAATACGTTATTTCTAAATGCATTTCGCATTACATGGCAAAGAAAATATGATATGCATGTGACATTGATTTTTTTTACAGTGTTATGTTTGCCTCGAATATGGGCATGATTATATGATTCCTCTGATTGAAAAATTTATGATAAATGATTTTGTATTGAGACTGAAAGCTCTGCTTTGAATGATATGTAAAGTGATAAGTTGCCGAATATGATTGTATGGCGAGTTGTTTGATAATTATGCATTGCATTTGATGGATATGCACTTTTATACATGTTTATATATATATTGCCGAATATGATTGTATGGCGAGTTATTTGATAATTATGCATTGCATTTGATGGATATGCACTTTTATACATGTTTATATATATATATATATATATATATATATATATATATATATATATATATATATATATCTGTGTGTGTGTGTGTGTGTGTGTGTGTGTAGTGATGAGTAATGACGGGATTATATGGATTGAGACGGTATTGTGAAAGTGGTATTAGTGGTAATGTGAGGAGGCAGTAGGGTGATGAACTCACATTCCCTAATTACCTATTGTGATGATGACAGTGGTAATGTGAGGAGGCAGAAGGGTGATGAATTCACATTCCCTGTTGATCTATTAAGTTGTAGTCAGTGGTAATGTAAGGAGGCAGTAGGGTGATGAACTCACATTCCCTGATTACCTATTGTGGTTGTGACTATGGTAATGTGAGGAGGCAGAAGGGTGATGAACTCACATTCCATGTTTATCTATTGAGATTATTGACAGTTGTAACATACTTGAGTATTATAAAAAAAAATTGATTTTTAATGCATATCAAATTTGATTTAAGATCAATTTGTATCATATGTGGTTACAGATATTTGAATGTAATTGGAACTGAGAATATTTTGAAAATGCGGATCCTATAAGGATGTACTTCTGAACGGTAGATTTTAATATGATAAATTTTTAAAATAAGAGTACATCCTTATGTTGATCTGAGAGGTTATATGAGGTATTAATTGCTCACTGAGTTGTAAAACTCACTACACGTGGTTGATATATTTTTCAGATAAAGACCCAGAATTTGGTCCTGCGACTACTTGATCGATTGTGTGTCGTATTTAAGTGGTGAGCTTAAATTTTTTCTGGGCTCTTAGTATGTCAAGTTGTAATATATTTGTACTCTAGAGTTGCTCTGAACGTCACAGTCAGGATCCTTGTTTTTGCTGTAAAACTGATAAGTGTAGACCTAGCATGTATAATTAGCTATACTGAAAATATATAAATGTATGATATTATCCTGTTATGACATATTATGTGGTCGTTTGTAATTGGTATTGCAAATTTGTAAACATATGGTAATACCCGGATATATTATATTGTTAAACTATTTACAAGTACATAATAGTAAAGTTTATCGGATATGAGAAATTTTCGCATTCCTAAAGTAGGGATGTGACATGACTGGTTAAATGTGTTAGGTCTGATTCATTTTTCACTAGTTCTTGATCAAGTTTATTGAACTCCCAGATTACATCTTATGACTAGACTCAAACTAAACAGTAGGTTAATTTATCAAATTTTGGGTGGAACTGACTCCATAACCTACTCATCTTATGTCTATCTTTTTACAACTTAGCTTTAATTACACAGAAACACTCAACCTGGGTGATTCCAGTTTTTCATGGCTTGCAATTGCTGTCTACAGGGAGGGGAATTGTAAGCATCTTGTGAACTTGGCCATTTAAACAATTAGGGAGAGTACGATGACTATTATGGAGCCAACAAAAAAGCAAATAGCTTTATAGGTTTTTGTGATAGGCATTGAAACTCATTAAAATAAAACAAAAGCCCAACGTTTCTTTTTCAATCAAATAATGGAGGTTTTATGCATGGCAATATAAATAAGTGACTATTATGGAACCAGGAGAAAAGCAAATAGTTTTATAGGTTTTTGTGATAGGCATTGAAACTCATTAAAATAAAGTAAAAGCCCAACATTGCTTTTTCAATCAAATAATTGAGATTTTATGCATGGCAATATAAATAAGTAATTTCAATGAAGAGATGAAAAGATATAAAAATAAGAAGAAGCGTACCAAAGTTCGGAAATCCTTTAGGTGCGATGAGGAGAATGTCAAAGATGGTACGAAAATAATGATTTAGGGTTTACTTGTGTATGATATTTAAAAATTAATTTTGATAAATTATTTACAATTTTGCCATTAATTAAAACAGTTTGTTTTAAAAAAAAATTTAAAAACAGTTTTACACAAAAACAAGAAAAACAACAAAATAGTGTTACCTGAAATCTGTTTTTTGAGTTACACTTTTACAAAATAGTTTTTTAAAACAATTTATAAAAACATCAATCAAATAAATTTGTCACACCCCTAATTTTAGGGCACGTGAACCACATATACCATGAATTTATATTTTCTATAAACATGAATATTCCAATCCTTTATCATGGAAATAGATACATATAGGTTCTCCCATACATATACCATATACAGAATAAGTCCATAAACATCAGAGGAACAACAGAAGCATGGATCCTGCCTGTGTGGTATATAGAGCATACTCTAGAGTACAAGTATAATATAAATCAAGATCTACGAGCCTTGAAAACAAAATAGGCTCACCAGAGAAAATGTCGCTTAGCTAATCACCCATCTGAAGGGAAAAGACAAAACTCTGTATTTTTATCTGAAAAATATAGAAATATTGTGTAGTGAGTTTGACAACTCAGTGAGTAGATAATCCCTCCTATGACCTCTCAGATCAACATATGGATGTACTAATATATTAAAATTTATCACATCAGAAATTACAGTTCAAAAGTACATCCATATGGGACCCGCATTTTTAAATATTTTCAGTTCAAATCACATTCGAATATCTGTAACCACATATGATACAATATGATCTTAAATCAAACTTGATATGCATTAAAACATTTCACATGAAAATATTAGGAGGATTTCATATCAGAACCACTATATTAGAGTTTAACCCCTTCCGTACTTTGGTGGTATAAGATTTGCCTAAACTTAGCATCCCGCTGAGATTTGCCCTACTACCATTCAAGAGGACATGGGAATGGACTCTATATGGGTATTTCCCAAGCATACAGCAAGGGAATGCAAATCACGTCTCATATAATTGGCATCTGACCCATATAGGAGACATTCCGCTCTCCTTCACATATCATCTCCCGTGTGTTGGCCCTCACACAAGGCCAGCACCACTCCCTGCTAGCTGAGTTATCAATGTACACCAAGGCTAACATCACCTGCTGTTAGCAGACAGTGTTTTCAATACGATTCCTCCACAGAAAATATCATATGCACATATGTCATATAATTCAATATAAAATTCTCAATATAATACAGATTTTCAGTCTCAGTATAGATTCATTTGTCATAAATTTCTCATTTAGGGTTTATCACATGTACATGCGCTTTCTCGAGGCAATCATATAACTTTATAAATAATGTCACATGCATAAATATTCACTTTATCATTTAATGAGAAATACATGTAAAATTAGATACACCATGAGTTCAGAAATCCATTTTCAAAACTATACTCTTCTTGAACCATATTTCAAATTGTAAACAATTCAGATAATTTTAAGGCATTTCAAAATTATATAAAAGTGTAAATATCTCATAAACATATTTAAATACACGTTCAAATATCAAGAAGAGTATAGGGCAAGTCATACAAAGAACCATCTACTCACAGGTAAGGGATCCAGATTGGACTGCCTCAAAATACACTTTTTCAATTCACATTTGACTAAACAGATTTCAAAAATATCTCCAGAGGGTCCAAAAATCAAAGAAATAACTTTGAGAACTTGTCACTATTCATGACCGAAAAATACTATTTACCACCGGAAAATACTATTTACCAAGAACAAAAAGTTGTTAGATAATTAAAAAATTTCATATCCTAAGGTTTATCTAGCTCCCGAATCCATCTACGGTGTCAGATTTTCAATTTGAGGTCTCTAAGTAAGAGTTTCAGAACTTACCTTTTTCTGAGATTTTCTACTTCAGATGTACGATGATTCAATGACTGATTTGAAAAATTGATCGGTCAAAACCGTAGTATTCTTCGTCCTGAATCCAGTGGTACCCTAAGTTTTAAGATCAGAAGTCAATAGGCACTTCAGATCTAGAGAGAAAATTGAAATTACTATTCATCACTATTTAATTATTCATATAAGTTTTTAGAAATTCTACAACTCTTTCCGTGTCTCCCTCCCTGTTTTCTCTTTTTCCTTTTATTTTTTTAATTATTATTTAATAATTGTATAATAGAATTTTATTTTATATATATTCATATAAATACCATTTGTTATCTTAAAATATCTCAAAATTTTCTAAAAATTTACATTCTTATAAAACTTTAGTTGAACTCTTAAATTATGATTTTTTTTTATAAAAATCTTAATAAAAAAAATCACAAAATAAATATCTTTATGCATAATAAAAGAAAGAATATTTCTAAAAATACAAGAAAAATTTATTAGAGGTCAATATAATTATTTTAAACAAAAATATATTTACTTCCAGTAAAACATGCATAGTCATTTTATATAAAAATCATACTTGTTTATAATAAATATTTAAAAATAAAATTTTGGAATATTACATTCTTCTCCCCTTAAGAAATTCGGTTCCCGAATTTCAGCCCATCCTATCACATGTAGGGAACGAAATCAAGACATAATTTGAAGTTACTAACCTTATTACTCGTATAATTGGGGATATCTTTTCTGTATATCATCTTTATTTTTTAATATATCTCTTCACTTGAGTGATTTTGCCATATAACTTAACCATAGAGTTTTCTTTCATCCATAAGTTATCGATTTTACCCATAGTTAAGTCAAATTCTTGTTCAATTGAATTTCCTGAAATTAGATAAAATAAGAAAAATCTAATAGGTACTTCCTTAGCATTGATGCAAGAAAAAATATATCCATATTACTTAATCTTGATGACAAGGCTAGGCAATGTACTACTATGTCTACTTTGTACAAATTTTCAAAGGAGCCTATATACTAAATATTAACTTTTTTCTTCTTTCCAGACCTCATTATCTCTTTCATTGGTGAGTCCTTCAAGAATATGTGGTCACCAACTGATAATTTCTAATTCTCAACATTTATGATCCTTATAGACTTTTGACCAGTATTGAATTGCTTGTATTTCTTTTCTAATCAATTTCACTTTATGAAAAATATTCAACATATTATATATATACATATAATGAACTCTTAAACCATTGTATATCTTATTCCTTTATATCCTCAAGCTCACATGCATATATCTATAAGTCGATATTAGGAAACACACACATAAAATAACATATTCACACCCATATTGGGTAACTATCTTTTCTTATTCTAGACTTCTATCAAGTCATCTTTAATTATCACATATCAACATCCTCCCATGAATACCATTATCTTAATCTATTATCTATTTTTATCCTAAAATCTATTATGCAATATGTTACACATACGTAGCAATAAATTCACTAAACCTTTTATAACGTTTAGGCACTATTAGCACATGTATAACAATTCTAACTTAACTCATCACAGTAACTCTATACCTTCTTATTAACACCAATAAACTCATTATCAAAAATTTTAAATCTTTCTTCTATCATATCTAAAAGCACTTCATTTTAGTTCCTATCAATTCCATTTAACTAGCTCGTTTGTTCTAAGAAGACTTTTCTCAGTAATTATTCACACATGAATTTTCAATCTCAATATAATTTACATCCTAAATATTATACTCAACTTAACATGATATAAACCCTTAACACAATTATCTTGATCACTTTGCACTATTTTCGGACCTTATTCTCAAAATATTCATTATATTTCCAAATTAAGAGTTCAAAGATTAATTTAAATTCTACTTCTCATATTTTATTCCTCAAGAACTTCAACAACACAAATTCACTTTATTACATTCCTCGAAGCACCATAAAGCCATCATCCGTCTGTTCCTTTCACCTAGAAGTTTTTATACAGTTCAACGTCCAAACTCACCATTTTAAATTATGACTAGTTTAATATCCAACTTTCTCCAAGATTTCCTCCATTAATCACTTTCAACAAATTGAAACCGCAAATTTCTTAATTTTTGTCTTACCTATCCTTAAGTAAACCCAATATGTTCAAATCTTCCTTTTATAACACTTTTCCATCACTAGCCAATCCTTAAACAATCCTAACATATCTTATTTTCAGCATTCCTAACATGTCTTCTACCTACTCATCTCAATTCACTTCTCACGCATTCATATATTTTAGTGACATACTATCTAAATATCAGACATCACCCAAGTCACAATCTCAACATATGAAAATAATCATAAATTTACATTACATTACTATATTATACAATCTATAAATTTAGAGACAAATTATAATTCTTTTCTCCATGCCATAATTTATGCCATTACTCATTCACCTATTAGGAAATCTATGATGTTTCATGTAAAATCTCAAATAGTACCATTTGTATACTGGTTTGGTAGATATTGTTATAAGCAAATTCAGTTAGGACAAGAATCTCTTCCAGCTACCTTGAAAATCAAGCACACATGCCTGAAACATGTCTTCCAATATTTGGATGGTTCGCTCAGATTGTCCATCTGTTTGAAGATGGAAAGCAGTACTGAGATTTAACTTCGTGCCCAAAGCTTCCTAGAAGGCTCTAAAAAAATAAGTTGTGACTATAGTCCTTGATCAGATATAATCGATATCAGTACTTCTTGAAGTCTCACTATCTTATTCAAATACAAATTTGCATACTGAGTTACGTTATATGTGGTTTTCATTGCGTTTGGTCAACGTATCAATGATCACCCATATTGAGTTAAATCTTTTTTTTTGTGTGTTCGTGGTAGCCCTGTAACAAAATCCATAGTTATTCTCTCCCATTTCTATTCAGGTATTTCTATTTATTGATGTAACTCCACAGACCTTTGATGTTTTGCCTTTACTTGTTGACATGTTAAACACTGAAAAACATAATCAGCTATATCTTTCTTCATACCATCCCACCAATAAATTTCTTTTAACTCTTGATACATTTTAGTTGATTGATGAGCTTCTCCTAAAATCTCTTTCTTGAGTTCTTTTTTATTATTTACACACAATCGCTTACCCAATCTCAAAATTCTTTTAGAGTCTATAGTAAATTTAACATTACTATCATTCTTCCCTCTCCAATTTCCTTACATAAATAGGAATACTCTTCTTGTGCTTTTTTCACTTGCTTAATCAAAAATAGTTAAAATTGTATATAGTCAATAGTATCACAGGCTCCTTTACTTCAAATACTTCTCCATGACTTTCCAACTTATGCATTTCTTTAATCAATAGCCTCCTTATCATTGTGGTATGAGTCAAACTACTAGTTGACTTATGCTTAATGCATTAACCACTACATTGGCCTTATCTAGATAATATAACATTGTACAGTCATAATCTTTAAGTAATTTCATCGATCGTTTTAGTCTCAAGTTAAGATCTTTTTGTTGGAAAATGTATTTGAGACTTTTATGATATGTATAGATTTCACATGTCTTACCTTATAGATAATGCTCTAAATTCTAGGAGAAAAAATCACTGTTACCATTTCTAAATTATGAGTCGGATAATTTTGCTCATGTGGTTTAAGCTGTTTAGATGTATATGCAATGACTGGACCATGTTGCATTAACGCACACCCTAATACAATTCTCGATGCATCACAGTATACCGTGTACCCTCCAGTACTTGAAGGAATAGACAGTACTGGCGCCGTAGTTAAACATTCCTTGAGTTTTTTTAGAAATTTATTTCAGATTTATCTTTTCTTTGTCAACCTCATCAAAGAAGTAGCAATTTTTTGAAAAATCTTTAACAAATCTACGGTAAATACCTACTAAACCAAAAAAATTACAAATCTCTGTAATTGTGGTATAGCGTAGCCATTGCTGCACATCTTTTACCATTTTGGGATCAACTTAAGTACTATCATTGGTAACCACATGCCCTAGAAAAATAACACTCCTAAAGTAAAATTCACATTCTAAAAATTTAGCATACAACTGGTGTTCTCTTAGGGTTTGCAAAGCTATCCTTAAATATCCTCATGCTCTTCAGAATTTCTTAAATATACCAAAATATCATCTATGAATATAATAATAAATTAATCCAAAAAAGGTTTAAATACTCGATTAATCAAATCCATGAATGTAGCTGGGGCATTTGTTAAATTAAATGGCATTACTGAGAATTAATAATGCTCATACCAAATCCTGAAAGCAGTTTTCGAAATATCCTCTTCTCTTATCCTTAATTAATGATACTCATATCTCAAATCAATTTTTAAAAATATTGAGCACCTTATAGCTGGTCAAACAGATCATCTATACGAGGTAATGTGTATTTATTCCACACTGTCACCTTATTCAACTGTTTATAATTTATGCATAGTCGTAGTGATCCATCTTTCTTTTTCAAAAATAGGTCTAGAGCACCTCAAGGAGAATACTAGGACGTATAAATCCCTTGTCTAACAAGTCTTACAACTGATCCTTCAATTCCTTGAGTTCAGTCGGTGCTATTCTATATGGGGGTATAAATACTGATTGGGTTCTAGTAAGTAAATCAATACCAAATTCTATTTTACATTTCAGGGTAATCTTGGCAATTCCTCAGGAATTATATTAGAAAATTCTTTAACTAATGGAACTTGATTTATACTGGTATACTTTATATCAACATCTCTCACCACTGCCAAATATTTTTGGCACTATTTTTGTAATAACTTATGGGCTGCTAAAATTGAAATTAAATTACTAGATACATGCTTCCATGATTGTTCACTACTTGCAACTCTTTTACTAACCTTTTATGCTATTGATGATATCTTCATACTGTATCAGCTAGAAAGTACTTCAAAACACTTAAACAAGGTCAACACATTTTGATTTTATTCTTTAACATGTTTATGCAATGTCTTGACAATCAATCATGAAAAGCTTATGTCTACCTAAGAGTTCTTCACATGAATTACCCATTTTGCATCCCTCAAATTTTAAAATTTCATGGACAAACCTTCCTTTCTCATAATACTTGTACAAAATATTATTGAAAACCAAACTATCTTCGAATTCTTTATATCAACAAAATCTATCATTGAGAACATTATCTTTATAGATTCTCTACTCTCAAATTCAATTCACCCCACAGCTTGCCAAATCAATTTATATACATAGGTTCTAACTCATCTTTTCAAAAAGAGATTTACATCTATTTTCAAAATACTCACTTTCTTACAAACTGTAATCTTGGGTTAATAACCTCGATCACATCATAACCCACTATCAATATTGTATTATCCATTCGTCATATTAGTTCACATAAGCAAATCAAACAATCAATTCAAACCTTCTTAACATCCGAACACACCATTACCATTGTGTTTGGATGAAATCTTCTTATTTTTAACTAATTGTTTTTCTTTATACCCAAGAGGTTTCTCTTTATCATTGTTCATCAACACAAGTTCAAAAGCTGAATTGGTAATCCACACTCAAGAAGCACCGTCTAGAATATGCGAATCGATGTTTAAACATCGCATTTCTAAGGAAAAGAGTCAGAAGGAAGAAGATGATGACACCCCATAGAATTCCACAGCAGCACCGTGAGTATAAATAGGTCCGCGGTTACATACCCATACTCAAAGTCCTACTACAGAATCCTTTGCTCTGATAGCCACAAGAAAACATATTGCTCTGATACCAACTTGTCACGCCCCTAATTTTAGGGCACGCGAAACACATATACCATGAATTTATATTTTCCATAAACATGAATATTCCAATCCTTTATCATAGAAATAGATACATATAGGTTCTCCCATACATATACCATATACAGAATAAGTCCATAAACATCAGAGTAACAACAGAATCAGAGATCCTGCCTATGGCATATAGAGCATATTCTAGAGTACAAGTACAATATAAATCAAAATCTACGAGCCTTGGAAACAAAATAGGCTCACTAGAGAAAATGTCGCCTAGCTGATTACCCACTTGAAAGGAAAAGACAAAACTTTGTATTTTTATCTAAAAAAATATAGAAATATCGTGTAGTGAGTTTGATGACTCAGTAAGCAGATAATTCCTCTTATGACCTCTCAGATCAACATATGAATGTACTTATATATTAAAATTTATCACATCAGAAATTACAGTTCAGAAGTACATCCATATGGGACCCACATTTTTAAATATTCTCAGTTTAAATCACATTCGAATATTTGTAACCACATATGATACAATATGATCTTAAATCAAACTTGATATGCATTAAAACATTTCACATGAAAACATTAAGAGGATCCTATATCAGAACCACCATATCAGAGTTTAACTCTTTTCGTACTTTGGTGGTATAGGATTTGCCTAAACTCAGCATCCCGCTGAGGTTTGCCCTACTACCATTTAAGAGGACACGCGAAGGAATTTTATATGGGTATTTCCTAAGCACATAGCAAGAGAAGGTAAATCACATCTCATATAACTGGCATCTCGCCCATATAAGAGGCATTCTGCTCTCCTTCACATATCATCTCTCGTGTGTTGGCCGTCACACGAGGCCAGCACCAACCCCTGCTAGTTGAGTTATCAAGATACATCAGGGTTAACATCACCTACTGTTAGCAAACAGTGTTTCCAATAGGATTTCTTCACAGAAAATATCATATGCACATATGCCATATAATTCAGTATAAAATTCTCAATATAATACAGAATTTCAGTCTCAGTACAGATTCATTTGTCATAAATTCCCCATTCAAGGTTTATCACATGTACATGCCATTTCTTGAGGCAATCATATAACTTTATAAATAATGTCACATGCATAAATATTCACTATATCATTTAATGAGAAATACATGTAAAATTAGATACACCATGAGTTCAGAAATTCATTTTTAAAACTATACTCTTCCTGAACCATATTTCAAATTGTAAGCAATTCATATAATTTCAAGGCATTTCAAAATTATATAAAAGTGTAAATATCTCATAAACATATTCAAATACACGTTCAAATATCAAGAATATTATAGGGCATATCATAGAAAGAATCATATACTCACAGGGTAAGGGCTCCAAATTGGACAGCCCCAAAATATACTTTTCCAATCTACATTTGACTAAACAGACTTAAAAAATGTCTCTAGAGGGCCCAAAAATCAAAGAAATGACAATAGACACTTTAAGATTTATTTACCAAGAACAAAAAGTTGTCAGATAGCTGAAAAATTTCATATTTTAAGATTTATTTAACTCATGAATCTATCTACGGTGTCAAATTTTCAATTTGAGGTCTCTAAATAAGCGTTTCAGAACTTACCTTTTTTTTGAGATTTTCTACTTTAGATTTACGACGATTCAACAGTTGATTTGAAAAATTGATCGGTCAAAACCGTAGTATTCTTCGTCCTAAATCCAGTGGTACCCTCAGTTTTGAAATCAGAAACCAATAGACACTCTAGATCTAGAGAGAAAATTGAAATTACCAATCATCACTATTCAACTATCCATCTAAGTTTTCAAAAATTTTGCAACTCTTTCTGTGTCCCCCTCCCCGTTTTCTCTTTTTCCTTTTATTATTATTTTTTATTATTTAATAATTATATAATAGAATTTATTTTATATATATTCATATAAATACTGTTTTTCATCCTAAAACATCTCAAAAATTTCTAAAAATTTACATTCTTATAAAACTTTTGTTGAACTCTTAAATTATGATTTTTTTTTGACAAAAATCTTAATAAAACAAATCACAAAATAAATATCTTTATGAATAATAAAAGAAAGAATATTTCTAAAAATACAACAAAAATTTATTAGAGGCCAATATAATTATTTTAAGCAAAATAATAATTATTTTAAACAAAAATATATTTACTTCCAGCAAAACATACATAGTCATTTTATATAAAAATCATACTTGTTTATAATAAAATATTATTTAAAAATAAAAATTTTGGAATATTACAAAATTTGTTTAGTTTGGTAGAACAAAAAGACAAAAAAAAAAACTGTTTTAAAAACAATTTCTAAACAAACTAGTTGTTTTTTTCCTTTTAGATATTTTGAGAATAAAAAAACCTCTTTTTTATTTTTTGTTTTTTTGTAAAATAAGTGTTTCTGAAATTTATTTTTTAAACAAAAATAGAAAACAAGTTCTCAAACAAATTTTTTAAACAGAAAATTATTTTTAAAAATAGTTATCGAATAAGTCATATAGTGTTATTAAAAATTTCTAATGAACTGTATTGCTTAATTTAATTGTGATTAAGTTTTGTTGTTGACCATATAATGGCCCTATATACACGCGCGCATGAGTGTATAGGCATATACATTAATTATTACAGTAAAATATATGTTATTTATGTTATTGTGATATAGTGGATGATAATAAAGTTTGAAATTCATAATATTATATATACAATGTTTGTATGCACAAATGCTATATAATTTTAATAGATATTATAAATATTTTTTTTATCACCAAAGTGACAAAACCCTAAAGCCTTATGTCTATTAGATTATATAATAGTTTAAAATAATTGTTATGACAACTTAATTTGATGTCTATAGTATAAATAATTTGTCAGTCATCAAAGTAACCAAACAAAATTCAATTACTTGTGATTAAGTGATGCTATAAATGAGATGACATAACAGTATTATATGTTTCTTTATCATAGAGATATTAAAGTTCATTGGCTATAAAATATTTAAGATCATCCAAAGGTTATAGTTAAGAATATGAATGTAGATAATTGATGTATGTTATTTAATTTTTTTAGTATATCTAAAGATAACAAACATGTCAAGTTAGAGTATATATAATTACCAATTATATAAAATTAAAATTAAGCATCAATTTTGTTTATTGTTGTCCATTGTTGGATCAACCAAAGGAGAATTCAGTGTACATTTATTGTTTATGTTAATGATATTATCTGAACTTGAGTTGTGTTTAAATTTACTATTCAACGCATTAATGTATGAGCATTCTATCTATTATCTATTTGCAGTATTTGTTTGATTTGGCACTCTTAATTGATGAACCTACTGCTCTTATTGATTCAAGCAATGCAATCTTTCCATAAGATTTGGGAAAAATATAGTAGACTTAGCTTGATGTTTATGTGGATGATAGTAGCAAATAACATTAAGTCTACAATTTTCAAAACTAAAAGTGCAAAAGAATTCATGAAATTTGTAAAAGAGCACTCCCAGTTTGATATTGCTGATAAGTCATTAGCTGGGTCACTAATTAGTACATTAACCACCATAAAGTTTGATGGTTCATGTGTTATACATTAGTGGGTAACCGAACGATAAATTCCAATGGATTCAAACCATGCCTTAAATTAGCCACCATAAATTCCAATAGTGACATTAGTGGGATTATAGAACTGCGTAATGTGAAAATTCAAGAAGTTAGGGTGTATGTTTCTTTACCTATAACTTCTTCTCAAGTTATTGTTACTACAGTTGTTGAAAATTTTTACAAGAACAAGTTAATGACAAAATTTTCCATACTGAAATTGTTGTAAATGAACCTATAGTGGACAAATCACAAGAAGTAGCATTAAGAAAGCCTTAAAGGCAAAAACGATTTGCTATTTCTGATAACTATGTGGTTTATTTACAATAGTTAAATTTTGATTTAGAAATTGATGAGAATCCAATTTCATTTTCATAAGCTATGGATAGTGTTAATAATGCTAAATGGTTAGATGCCATAAAAGAAAAGTTAAAATCAATGTATCACAACAAAGTCTAGGATCTTGTTAAATGATTGTAAAAAAATCAGGTGTAAATTAGTCTTGAAGAACAAACATGACTCAAATGGTAATGTTAAAAGATTTAAGGTTAGACTTAATGCCAAATGTTTTATTTATAAAGATGGCATTGCCTATAAATAGACTTTTTCTCCTGTCTCTAACAAAGACTCATTTAGAATTATTATGGCAATGGTAGATTATTATGACTTAGAGTTAAATCAAATATATGTGAAAACCATTTCTGAATGAGAATATAGAGAAAAAGGTTTATATAGACCAACATACGAGTTTTCTAGTTAAAAGAAAGGAATATATGATATGTAAATTTGAGAAGTCAATATACAAACTTATGAACTTTGAGAGAGAGAGAGAGAGAGAGATATATATATATATATATATATATATATATATATATATATATTTCTGATTATGTATGTTAATGATATCTTATTAGCTTCAAATGATTTTGGCTTATTACATAAGACCAATAAATATCTCTTTATGAATCTTGAAATGAACGATATAGGTAAAACATCATATGTGATAGAAATTGAAAGATTCCGTGATAGATCACAAAGAATGTTAGATTTATCTAAGAAATCATATATTAATAAAATTTTAGATAAATTCAAGATGAAAAAGTGGTCTGCAAGTATTGTTTCAATTCAAAAAGGAAATAAATTCAACCTTATATAATGCTTAAAGATTGAATTGGAACGTATAAAAATAGAAAGGATTTCTTAGGCATATGTTGTTGGGAGTTAGACATATATACTCAGACTTGTAACAAGCTAGACATTAGCTTTACTGTCAGAATACTAGGTAGGTATCAAAATAATCTAGTATTGGATCATTGAAAAACTACATAGAAAGTACTCAGATACTTGCAAGAAAAAAAGAATCACGTGCTCACTTAAAGGAGGTCGAATCAGCTTGAGGTGATTGGATAATCATATTCATATTATGTTAGATGTGCTGATACAAGAAAATTCACATTTGGCTATTTGTTTCTTTTAGTTGGAGGAGCAATCTCATGGAAGAGTGTGAAGTAGTCTGTCTTTGTTGCATCTATTATGGAAGCTGAGTTTGCAATATGCTTTGAGGTAACTGTTCTTGGTTTATGGTCCCAGACCTTTGTTTTAAAACTTAGAATTGTTGACAGTATTGCCAATCTACTAAAAATTTATTGTGATAATTCCATAATAACCTCCTTTTCAAAAAATGAAAAATATTCAAAATGTGCTAAATACATGGAAGTGAAATAGTTTGCCGTCGAGAAAGTTCAGAAACAAAGAGTATCAATTGAGCACATTAGCACAAATCTTATAATTGTAGATTTATTAACAAAATGATTGATGTCAAAGACATTTAATAAACATGTAGAAAGAATGGACATTATTGGATATCATTATTTACATTGTGTTATTGTTTTGTGTGTTTATGCATTTGACACTTTGAGCTCATTTAGATATGGTTTGTGGTATTAAATATCTTGCTTCTTATTATTGGTATATATATATATATATATATATATATATATATATAATGCGATCAATTTAAAGAAATAGTTAGTTAATAATATGTGCATTATGTTCTATTTTAAACTGTGAAGTTGAATGATGTCATATATATCAAGTTAGAAAATATTAAATATATTTTATTATATTTATTTATTTAAATATAATTATGATTTAAGGTGTTAAAATTATGTTGGTTGTAACATCCTTTTTTTTTATTATACAATATTGAGTTCACATACACATCATTAATCAAAACGTACATGCAATATAGCAAAGACATAGATATTTACATCTTGTATATTTTGGTTGACCAATTTCGGAGATACAGGTGCGGGTGGTTGCACCTTCACCGGGATCTGTGCCAACTCGCTCACAAACATTTTATTTAGGATCTGTCCATCATAGAATAACTCGATCCAACGTGCACTAAAAGCCAAAGTTATAGAAAATCTGCATAACTAATTTTCTGAACATGATATGAAAATATAGTGAAAATTAAATCCCAATAAGTTCAACAATAAATCATCATCAATAAAACTCATCACGTCATGTTCAACTGTATAAACTACAGAAAATATCTTTGATCACATGAATGCATTATATCTACGCACATAAGAATCATACTGTAATGATATGTATGACAGAATTAACTATTTTCAAAATATCATATGATGGCCATCAACTTATTCTCATTTCAAGCTACCCCAGTCAGGGTGAGTATCTTCTACTCTCCGGTACGGGCTTTTTTTGCTCTGTCCGACATGGCCCACTTTCTCTTTCTTTTCTCATTATTATGATCATAACCGTTGGTAGGGCGTCCCCTACTGGTGCACCACACGGATTGCCATGTGACCGTGCTCATTTCTTTTCTTTTCACAATGATAGCCAAAAATATGCTTTCAATAACAAGTATATTCATCAAAATATAATTATTACCAAAAATCATTGGTAATCATGCCATGAACATAACCATTTCAAATATCACTTTATAAAATATTTCCATGTCAAAATTTCACACTTAAGATGGTAAGAAGTTCATACAATGGCAATGGCAATGGCTATGGCTATACTAATCATTTATTAAGATTCATATTTTTTTTAAATACTAATTTTATTTCTTTATTTTCTTGATGCAGGTTTTCATCCTATCTAACATTCTCTTACTAATCAGAGCATAACTCCCTCAATTTAACTCTGATGTAGGTGATCTTGGTGTCAATTTCAAGATAAAACAATTATCTAAAACTATTATGTTGAACATTGTAGTGAAATATTAAGAAATCAAGGTGATATTACTCCCTAAATATATAGGTTATTTCTTCTCGGATAGGTTCTGACCTCTACCTACTAATCGGACCATATCTACCTCATATGGACTCCAACTTGAGTGATTCCAGTGGCTAAAAATCCGTGACACACATATCTATAATTCTTATGTTAACTATTTATTTTAATTCCATACAAATAATTCCCAGAAATAAAAATACAGAAGCTATCCTAACATAATCTTCCCTGATGAACCATTTTCTGACCTTTGACTACTAATCAGCTCATATCTTCCTCATATGGACTCCAACTTGAATGATTCCAGTGGCTTAAAATCCATGACACACATAGCTATAATTCTTATGTTAACCATTTATTTTAGTTCCATACAGATAATTCTCAGAAATTAAAATACTAAAGCTATCCTAACATATTCTTCCCTCATGAACCATTTTCTGACCTTTGACTACTAATCGGACCATATCTACCTCATATGGACTCCAAATTGAATGATTCTAGTGGCTACAAATCCATGACACATATATCTTTAATTCTTATGTTAACCATTTATTTTAATTTCCTACAGATAATTTTTAGAAATTAAAACACAGAAACTATCCTAACATATTCTTCCCTGATGAACCATTTTCTGACCTTTGCTTACTAATCGGACCATATCTACCACATATGGACTCCAAATTGAATGATCCCAGTGGCTAAAAATCCATAACACACATAGCTATAATTCTTATGTTAACCATTTATTTTAATTCCTTATAAATTGTTCCCAGAAATTAAAACACCAAAGCTAAAAATTCTGCCACCCATAGCTATAACCATGCAGAACTATCTACACCAACCTAAGTATTCAAACATACATCACATGCAAGATCAATATGTAACATGATATAGCAACATCCATGACCAATCATCAAAGTTCTAAGATCAAAATCTCATATAAATATTATAAGTTTCAAAAGTTTTCTTCAAAAAGAAATATTGTTAAACTTACCTGGAGCACTTAGTCTCCTAGACTTCTCATTCCTCTTTCTTCCTTTCTTCCTTTCCTTTCCTGACTCTACCTTGCTTTTATTTTTCCTCTTCCTCACTTGAACGAAATTCTAATGTTGTAAGGGTGGGTTTTCTTATATAGACCACCAAATAATTCACCTTTCATGATCATGGGTCTACCTTATCACAATTAGGATACACTGTGTTGAATTTTTGGAAAACAAACAACTTATGTTCTTGTCTTCCTCTTTCTTAGTCAAAATATGCATAGGAAAATGAGATTTGTATTTTGAAAATTATGATAATATGTTCTTAAGATATGGGACAAGGTCCCTTTGATTTAGGAATTCTTTTACTTTTTCTTTTGTCTTAATCAATTATGATAGGTTGCCTTTTTAAGTGGCAAATTTCTAATCCTTCAATCTCCATTATTTGGTTGAAATTATTTATGTGGGATAGAGATGTTTTATCCTAATGCTATGTCTTATCATACCACTTGCTAAAATTATGAGTGTAGGATATAGATGTTTTTGTCCTAAAACCTTGTATTATTATGCCACTTTGCCAAAATAATGAATGTAGAATCACACCAATTGCTAATTTTTTGTCTTAATGCCATGTCACCTAATCTTGATTACACAATTATTTTATCACTTAAATTTTATTTTTATTTTTTCTCTTGGGTTTTGGCTCATTCATGTCCATTTTCTTTACTTTGGTTAAAATTCTACCTTTCATACTGAGCTTAGTCACATTTTTATGATTTTTAGGCTACCGGTCCAATTTCTATATCCTAGTCCAAGTCTATGTTTTATTTCTTCCTTGGGCTATCCTATTGGCTTGCTAAAAATTCATGTGAAGTAGAAAAACTCTATATGAAGTGTCCATAGGTTAAAGCCCAATTACGAGTGGAGATACTAAACTTAGTAATTAAGAAAAATTACCCTAATCCGATCTTCTTGAAATTTTAAGACCTTTACTTACTTCACAAAAATTTATCTTTCTTTATCTAAGAATTTCACCTTTCTTTAGCATGTTTATTTCTAATATTTCTTCTTAGGTTTTCTTTCTTTACCTATTCCATTAATATTAGAACATTTCTATGCATATATGTAAGGTGAAGAATTTCTAAAAAAAATATCTAAAAATTACGGGATGTTACATTGGTCACCTAGATATATGTTTTCTATTAATGAGCTATTAATGACATATATTGATGTTATATATGTATTAAGGGACTCTATATTATAAACTGGTCTTTTCTTTATCTATTATTGAACACTTACATATTTATCAAGAAACTTATATTAAACTTAAAATGGTAAAGAGAGAGAAACTCAATTTCTTCAAAATTTTTTGTCTACAAAAGATTTCTTTTCAAGAAAATTATCTTAAATCAATGTATGTCTTTATTCAATTATTGTTTTGTAAAAATCATTAAGTTTTAAGTTTTGGAATTAGGATTATGTATAATTGTTTTGTATAAATTAATAAATCTTTACACTAAAAAATAAGATAAGGAAAAATAGGATATAATTATTTGAAATAATATTAATACCCTCGAGGAACTCTAGTATAATGCATAATGCATTTAGTTTATTTATATGCCATAGTGTGTTTAAATGTAATAATTTAAGGGGAGAAAATACTTTTTTTATAAAATATTTGAAATTTTTTAATACAAAATATTTTGTTTGAATAGCTAATAAAAATATTAAAAATTTCAAGTAATTTTTTAAATAAAATTTCAAGAAATTTAATTATAAAATCCAGGCACCAAACCTAAACTTGGACATAACCCTCGGCTTGAATCCTACCTTTGGGACAAATCTAGACCCAGACAAAATCAACCTCCTTGATTTGAACTCAACCACGAAATTAGACTTAGACCTGAACCCAGAATTTGACTCACTCCTCGAATCAAAACCAGATCAGCACGAGACTAGACTTAGACTCTAGATCTTGACACTAGATGATTATAAAAGTATCAAATTTTTTTATTTAAAAAAAGTACAAATTTCTTTTATATTGCTTCCTTATATAAGTAAGGGATTTATTTTTTTTTTAAACAATTTTTTGTTATTAGTTCAAAAATAAATTTTAAAAATAAGTTAATTTTAAAATAATTTTTTTTTTATTTTTTTTAAATAAAAAAAAACAAAAAATATATTTTTAAAACAGTTTATCAATTTTTTTTAATTCTGTAGAACAATTTTGTAGGAGTATTGTAGAACAATTTTCAAACATAATTTTTAAAATTAATTTTTAAAAAATAAAAAATAAAAATAAAATCAAACAAACTCAATAAATTTTCAAAAGAGGAAGATTGAGTTGCAGCTATTCAATTTTTACAAATTTTTAAAATTCTGTTCAAACACAATCTTAAAAGTTAAAATATTTGTAAATAAGAAACTAATCCTGAAAAGAAAAAAATAAATTAGAAAATACATACAGAAAACCAAATTTTAAAAAAAATCACATACTTCTTCCAGAATCTAAACATTATTTTTCTTTTTATTATTCTCCCATCACATGCCCATCCTATCCTAAAAGTAGCCATTATATTTTGGTATACAGCCATTCTGTAATATTTACTGAGAATTCCCTGCACACAACGCAAAACAAGCATAAACATTTCAAAGCATATCAATTAGCTAAGATACTCACTTTACAGAAGAATGCCACATACCCAGACACAGCATAATGATGTGTTGGAAGATTAAAAACTTGCAGCCATGCACCGTATAAGCGACAGAAACCTCAGCAACCAAATTCTCAGATTATCACATTCCAAGACACAAACCTACTTTTCGACCCATATAAATACAACCTTAATAGTTGGTACCCTCCACTTCAGTTCGGCTAGAAGGACCTTGTCTTCTTCTACTTCCAATATGGAATACCCTTCGTTGCTTTCTTTTAGCTTTGCCTTTCTTGTTCTTTTTCATGGCTGCTTTGCTCTATTGCAACGGTTCCCAACTCGCTGCAGCCTTGACAAATTGACCACTCTCGAACCCACCTATCAGGTTGAGTCTGAAGGGGGTGTGACTGAGTATTGGGACCCCAACAATGAGCAGTTTCAATGTGCTGGTGTGGCTGCACTTCGCTACACTATCAAACCCAAAGGCTTGCTGTTGCCTCACTACATCAACGCTCCAAGGCTCCACTATGTACTCCGAGGCATGTATCGCCATTGTCATCCTCTATATTTTTATGATGCCAGATTTCAGATACCATGATATCTTGGATATTATAATATGACATACTGTATTAGAAAAAATATAATTAAAATTTTGTAAAAGTCAATGCAGCTGACCTAAGATCTCATGGTTTTGGGTGGTATTGGTGTCATCTGGGATATTAGCGTACGTACCACAGGCATCTTGAATGACATGTGCATTTGCCGCTCTGTTTGTTCATCCTCTGTGTTTTCATGGTCAATGCAGGAACGGGAATTTTGGAAACGGTGATACCAGGTTGTCCTGAAACGTTTCAGGAGCAAACATCTAAAGGAGACCAGCACCAAAAGATCCATAGTACTAGGGAAGGGGATGTTATAGTTGTAACCGCTGGTTCTGCTCAGTGGATTTATAACACTGGGGAGACAGATATGGTTCTGTTTTCATTCATAGACTCTGCCAATGAGAATAACCAGCTCGACCTGAAAGTCAGGGTAAGCTCTCATATCTATACACAAACTGTAAAATTGTAACAAACCCTGAAACTTTCCATAAGTCTATTTGAGGTTGATGGTTTTAATTTGGGTATTTATTGTGCAACTGCAGAAATTTTTCCTTGCCGGAAACCCAAAAGAAGAACAGAGTAGTCGCCTTAGGCAGAAGAGTTCGAGCAGGGGTACGAGCTGGGAGCTACCTAGCAAAGAGCGGGAAGAACGAGAAGGAAGTAACGTCTTCAGTGGGTTGGCACTGGAGACGGTGGCGGAGTCTTTCAACATTGATGATGAACTAGCTAGAAAAGTGCAGGGTCCGGGTGACCCAAGAGGTTCAATCGTCATAGTTGAGGAGGGCCTTGACGTGATGAGCCCAGCAAAAGAAGAAGAAGAAGAACGACGAGAACGAAAGCGAGAGGAAGAGAGACGAGGACTACGTGGTGGGAGAGGCAATGGGTTTGAGGAAACTCTCTGTACCCTGAGACTTGTTCACCAACTAGCTGAGGCAACCGACGCTGATAAATACAACCCGCGCGGTGGATACTTAACTGGCCTCAACACCCCTAATCTTCCCGTCCTAGAATACCTCCAACTGGGTGTTGATCGAGGTGTCCTTTACAAGGTAACAACTACAAGAAGATGAATCTCCCTGTGTGTAAATCTAGAAGTGCATGCCATGGGCTTTCATGATAATCTTATGTGTTTGATGAATGCAGAATGCTGTGATGGTGCCACACTACAATTTGAACTGTCACGCTGTGATTTATGGGACAAAGGGTAGCTGCTGGATTCAGGTGGTGGCGGAGAATGGGCGGAAAGTGTTCGACGGGGAGTTGAGGGAAGGGCAGATTCTGGTAGTGCCACAGAACTTTGTGGTGGTGAAGAAGGCGGGGAGTGATGGGTTTGACTGGATAGCGATGAAGACGAGTGATAACCCAATGATAAATCCTCTTGCAGGGAAGCTTTCACTCATTAGGACCATGCCAGATGCTGTGTTGATGCACTCCTATCGTGTTAGCAAAGAGGAAGCTAAGGCTTTGAAGAAGAGAGGGGAACTCACCCTCTTTAGCCCAAGGACCAAGTCTGGGGGGAGTTATTAAACCTGAAGTATGATTCGTACTCAGTGGTAGGACTATGTAAGGAATAAAGCTTTAAAATCCTCCTAGAGGGCTAATGAAGGCTGAGCTAGTTTAGTTCCCTGCTACTACTGCTAGGTAG
This sequence comes from Gleditsia sinensis, assembly GCA_037074535.1. Lineage (NCBI taxonomy): Eukaryota > Viridiplantae > Streptophyta > Magnoliopsida > Fabales > Fabaceae > Gleditsia > Gleditsia sinensis. The sequence continues at coordinate 65,159,320 of CM073464.1, forward strand.
CCCAGAGGCAAAAATTAATGAGTATTTTCTAGTTATATATCATATTTACTTTTCTTTCATATATCACTTTTTTTTTCTCACACTTTTTGAATACAAATTTAAGGTAAAAATATTTTTTATTTTTTATTTTTTAAATATAATTTTATTTACAAATTTGTATGATTTTCAAAATATATTTATTTTGTGAAGTTAAATTTTTTTTAATATTTATTTTTAAATTTAATTGACATAATGGCTATAAATATTATTAAATTTTTAAGTTTAGTTTTTTAATTATAATATCATTTTAATTTTGTTTAATAATTATGATATAATTTTTAAAAAATTTATTAAAATGTCATCGATTATTTTTTAAAAATATTGAAAATATCTTTTCTGTTTTCACTCTATTTTAAAAAATATTTTTTTAAACTCTGTTAAATATATTTTCAATCATATTTTTTTTAATAAAATAAAAATAAAAAAACAAACAAACCACAAATACTTAGTTTTCTTGAAATATTGAAATTGTTTTTTTCTATATATAATTTTTTTTTTGGTAAATTTAAACCCATTTGTTAGCTCTCATTTTTAGTATCTAATGTTTTTACCGTTGAAAAAAGTATATAGGATTGAAGGTAAGTTTAAGTGGAATTCAATTTTTCCATTTTAATATATTTTATTTTTGTTTTAAAATCAAATTAAAATTGATAGGATTACATTATCAATAATTTATTTGATGACAAAGGGTTACTTATCCTTTGCTATTTCTTTGATATAACACTAAAAATATAATATTATTGTAAAATTGAAAATTTATTAAATTCTATTACTTTAAATATAATCCAAAAAGTAAACTCAATTGAATTCTAGTAAATTTAAGATTTATTTAAAAAACATAAATTAATGGATTAAAATAATTTAGTTAATAGAACTCATTAATATATAAGAATTCAATTAATTGAAGTCTTGATAGATTTTACATGTATACACCTAAAGGGTTTGTTCATTTAGTTAGAAAGAAAGATATATCTCCTTTTTTGATATGGTTCCATTCAAAGTTCAGCAACATCCTTAATATCAACACTATATATATATATATATATATATATATATATATATATATATATAATATTAGAAAAATAAAATGCATAATTAAAACAACATAAATAAAAAAATTAGGAAGATTGGCATACAAACTCAATTGCTGCAAATTAATGTTACTAACAGAGCACAAATATAGGAAATTATTCGTACATTTACCTTTGGAAATCAACTAAACAAAAACTTTTCTCTTATGCACTTAAAATAAGCTTGATCAGGGGCGAAGCTTTCTGGAAAAAAATATTTTAAAAAAAGGTTTTAGCTTGGCTCGAACCCTGATAAAATAATATCTTTTTATTTAAAATTAATTTCATAAAATTTAAATTAATTTTTAAAAAAATATGCTTTTTATAAAAATAATATCTACCTTTAAACATAAAAAATTCTTTGAATTACTAAATTATATATATATTACAATAAAAATTAGATGAAATTGATAATATAATCATTTTAAAACAAAATCATATTATTAAATTAGGTTGAGCTTAGACCTATTTTCAAATAAAAGTAAGAGTTTGGGCCTCAAATTTAAAGCTTATATGTTTTTTCGCGCGAACTACCCAATCCTAGATCATGTTTAATTCAAAAGTATGATGGGCAATTCAATTGTAAATATCGCTACCAAGAATATATAAAGGGGTGTGCAACCCATTATAATCAAAATTTGCACAGCTATAGCTAGCTTAGTAGAGAAAAATGAAAGGGATTCAATATATTAAAACCCCTAACATCAAAATTCTTCAAAGAAACTGGGAGTTGTGTCTCAGTCAAGCACAGAGACTGAGTATCGAAGCCTTGTTAACACAGTTGCTGATATTATGTGGCTTAGTTCTTTGTTAAAGGAATTACATGTAATTTTGCCTACTACTCCTACAGTGTTATGTGACAATCTTCGCACTATCCTCATGACTATCAATCCAATACTTCACGTTAGGTCAAAGCATATAGAGTTGGATTTGTTTTTCATACGTGAAAAGGTGCAAAGGAAGGAAAATTTTGTTCAGCATATCTCCATTGATAAGCAACCTGCTGATCTTCTTACTAAGCTGTTGACTTATCCTCAATTTTGTTTGCTTAGACATCAATTAGATGTTAAACTGGTTATTGATGGTAATATAGTAGATTGTAAAAAGGAAGTTGTGTAAAAGAAAACCTCAGCAAGGGAACTTCAAGTTGAGGGAAGGTAACAAGAGAAGTTGGCAGATATGATTAAGGGAAGGTATTGTGGTACAAATGACCACTACTTGATTTAACTGGTGCAGGACCCTACAAGTCAATGTATACAAGTTGTAGAGGTTTAGAATAAATGGTTTCAAAAGCATAAAAGGGTGTTTTTATGAATTTTTCCATACAATACAGCATGTGCAGACTTAACTTAATACATCTTAATCTAATGTGGCATGAACATTCCATAATACCTTCCCTTAATTGTATATACCAACTTCTCTTACTCAAAAGAGCAAAATACTCATCTACCACAGCAAAATTCCATTCAGGTATGGATAATGCTTGAGACATAATTTTAGGTTCCTCGTGGGCTAGCAGTACTTTAGGTTTAAAAAATTTGGATTTGCTTTTGGTTATCATAAGATGAGTTGGTACTGGTGGAGGTATAGTATTAGTGGGGTTTAAAGTAGATGAGGTTAAGTTTGATGAAGTGGATGAGGTCAACTTTGGTGAATTTAAGTTACTGGATGTTGGCAATAGGGGAGAATTATTAAGGCGTGTATAAGCAAAAATGTTTTGAGTGGTAGTAGGTGGTGATGAGCTTATAGTAATGGTGGGTAGAGTTGTCGATGAGGTGTTTACTTTTGGAGGATGAGCTGTCACCAAATCGGCGAGGTGAGGTGTGGCAAAAGTTTTGGCTGTAGAAGAAAAATCTTTGAAAGGAAATCTGGTCTCATTAAAAATGACATCTCTGCAAATAGATATCCTGCCTTTTGAATCCATACATCTGAAACCTTTGTAAACCAAACTATAGTCAAGAAAGACACATTCTTCTGAGTGAAATGAGAATTTATACTAAATTTAGGGTCTAAATAAGGGAAAACAAGTACATCCAAAAATCTTCAAGTTAGAGTAATCATGTGGTTTTGACTATAACATCTCATAAGGAGTTTTACCATTTAGGACCTATGATGACAGCCTGTTAATAAGGTAGACAACAGTGTGGAAAGCCTCATTCCAGAACCTTAATAGAAGTAAGGCATCAGCAAGGAGAGTCAGTCCTGTCTCTGTAATATGTCTATGCTTACGCTCAACTGCTCCATTCTGCTCATGCACATGCGGACAGATAAATCGACAAATAATTCCCAGTTTGCCAACATCCAACAACTTAAATTCACCAAACTTGAGCTCATCCACTTCACCAAACTTGACTTAATCCACTTTAAACCCCACTAATACTGGACCTTCACCAGTACCAACTCATCCTATGATAACCATAAGCAAATTCAAAATTTTTAAACCCAAAGTGCTTCTGGTCAATGAGGAACCTAAAACTGTGTATCAAGCACTATCCATTACTAAATGGAATTGTACTATGGTAGATGAATATTCTGCTCTTTTAAGGAATGATACCTAAGAGATGGTGGAATTACCACCCAATCGAAAATCTATTGGCTGTAAATGGGTGTATAGAGTGAAGAAAAATACAGATGACTCCTTGCAAAAGTACAAAGCTTGTTTATTGGCTAAAGGGTTCCACCAGCAAGAGGGGTGTGATTATTTTAAAACTTTTAGCCTTATAATTTAGCCTCCTATAATTCGAGTAATTCTTACTCTTGCTTTAACTCAAAATTGGCAAGTTCATCAACTAGATGTTAATAATGTGTTTCTTAACGGGATATTGCAAGAAGTTTACAAGCAGTAGCCTCTTGGCTTTGAACATCCTTATAAATCTTTAGTGTGCAGATTAAAGAAAGCTCTTTATGGTCTTAAGCAGGCTCCTAGAGCATGGTTTGATAAATTGGCCTCGACTCTTCACAAGCTTGGATTTTCATCTAGTAAATACGATTCGTCTTTGTTTACTAGAGTGACATCGACTTCCACCACTTATATTTTGGTCTACATTGATGACATTTTGGTCACAGGGAGTTCTTTTTACATTACTTAGCTGATTTTAGATCTTAATAAGGAGTTTGCACTTAAGGACCTTGGTCTTGTGCATTATTTCTTGGGTGTTGAAATAAAAAGACTCAGTGATAGTTCTTTACATTTGTCTCAGGATAAGTACATTAAAGATTTACTTGAGAAGGTAAAAATGACAACTGCTAAACCTCTACCAACCCCAATGGCAACTTTTGTAAATTAGATACTAATGACAGTGAACCATTCGCTGATCTTCAATTATATCAATCTATAGTAGGAGCTCTTCAATATGCTACAATAACTCGGCGTGAACTCTCAGTTAGTGTTAATCGAGTATGTTAATTCATGCTTAATCCACTGCAGTCTCATTGGTCATTAGTTAAGCGTATACTTGGATATCTTCGCGGATCATTGTCTTATGGATTGCATTTACAAAAAACTCATCATTTGACACTTACTGGGTATTGTGATGCTGACTGGGCAGTAGACCCACTTGATAGACGTTCTGTATCTAACTCATGTGTCTTCTTAGGTAAGAATCTTATTAGCTGGTCTTCAAAGAAATAAGGAGTTGTGTCTCGATCAAGCACATAGGTTGAGTATCGAAACCTTGCTAACACTGTTGCTAATATTTTGTGGCTTAATTCTTTGTTGAAGGAATTACATGTAGTTTTGCCCCACTACTCCTACAGTGTTATGTGACAATCTTAGCATTGTCCTCATGACTGTCAATCCAATACTCCATGCTAGGACAAAGCATATAGAGTTGGATTTGTTTTTTGTACGTGAAAAGATGCATAGGAAGGAAATTTTTGTTCAGCATATCTTTACTGATAAGTAACCTGTGGATCTTTTTACTAAACCATTGACTCATCCTTGGTTTTGTTTGTTTAGACATCAATTAGGTGTTAACCTGGTTATTGATGGTAATATAGTAGATTGTGAAAAGGAAGTTGTGCAGAAGAAAACCTCAGCAAGGGAACTTCAAGTTGAGGGAAGGTAATAAGAGAAGTTGGTATATACGATTAAGGGAAGGTATTATGGAATGTTCTTACCACATCAGATTAGGATGTATTAAGTTAAGTCTACACATGCAGTATTGTATCACAGCCAGCCTCAGTTGGTTATTCTATTGTATTATTGTTGATAGTGAGTTAGAGGAGTTAGTCACATGCTTTATTCCATCTTCAAGAAGTAGTCTCTATATATATGTATCTTCTTGTAAATGAATTCTTTAATCAAGAATACAATTTCTCTCTAAACATTTGCACTTATCTTCATCTTCTCTACTGTATGTCTTCATTCTTGAAAGAATTCAAACTTTGTATTAGAGCCTCAAGGTTTGTCACAATGGAGCAAGATCAACGCAATACAGCAGCCATAAATCTAAAGCAGAGTTCAGCCACCTTTTCACACAAAATTTTAATAAAATTCAATGAGAGCGATTTTTTGCTTGGTGGATTTTATTTCTGAAGTAAGTGCAGTACCTAAAATGTACAAGAATTTTGGTGATGAAGAAACAGGTAGAGTCAGTGATGAATTTAATGAGTGGAAGAAACAAGATCAACTACTTCTATGTTGGATTCTGTCATCCATGACAGAAAATATGCTAACACGAGTGGTAGGTTGTAACTACACCTATTAGGTTTGGGAACGTCTACAAGTATTCTTTACTTCACAGACTCGTGCTAAGGTGCAACAATTGAAATCTACAAAAAAAGGAAGGTATGTAAATGAACAATTATTTGTTGAAAGTGAAAAGTACTGTTGATGTACTTGCAGCTGTAGGCTTCTCTCTCTCCACCAATGATCACTTAGAGGCGATCTTTGAAGGATTGTCCTCAGACTATGATGGCTTTATCACGTCAATTTCTACAAGGTTGGATCCGTATACTGAATTGACATAGAGTCATTACTTCTTGCACAAGAATCCAAAATTGAAAAGCATATTAAGCCAGTTGAAACTATTTCTATTAATACTGTACAAAATAAAAATGTGCAAAGTGGTAGAGGATCTAGATCTAGATCCTTCACTAATTTTTGAGGTGGTCAATTTTTTATTGGTAATAGTAATCAAGGATTTCGTGGTCGAGGTTATCAAGGTAGAGGCTGAGATGGTAGAGGAAGATTTAATTTTGGCAGATCTCAAGTAGTTTATCAATTGTGTAACAAACTTGGCCATTCTGTTTGGAAATGTTTTTATTGATTTGACCATTCCTTTCAGGGATTTGACAACAGCAACCTGAATCCTAATACTTCCTCAAGCTCCTTCAGATATCATAATCAACCTACTGCTATGCTAGCAACACCAAAAGTCATCCACGATGGTAACTAGTGTCCTAACTCTGGAGCTACAAATCATGTAACTCCATATTCAAGCAACTTGATGCATAAGAATGACTATTAGGAACTAGAACAAATACAAGTGGCCAATGGAGCAGGTGTGTTTATTAAACACGTAGGTTATTCCAAAGTGCAAGCTTCAAACACTGATTCTCTTTCTTAAAAATGTAGTGCATGTGCCTTCAATAACAAAAAACCTTCTAAGTGTAAGCTGATTTGTTAAAGATAATCATGTGTTTTTTGAATTTCATCCACATGCTTGCTATGTTAAGTCTTAGGATATAAGGGAGATGCTTTTAAAAGGGAGAATTAGTCGAGGACTCTATGTTTTTGTGGACTTTAAGCTATCTCACCTTAAGAACTCTTCAAACAACATGCTGGCAAAGATTCAAAAGCAGAATATTTCTAATAAAGAATACATAGCCACTTGTAATAAGGCACAGAATGTTGCCACACTACATAATAGTGAGTTGATTTCATCTTCTTCTATTTGGCATAAAAGACTTGGTTATCCTTCTAACCAAGTTGTTACATTAATACTAAAATCTTGTAATATTGATTTTCACAATAAAGAATCGACATTCTGCTCAGCTTGTTGTATGGGAAAAATTCATAAAACTCCCTTTTATGCTTATGAAACCATTTATTCTGAACCTCAACAACTTGTATACACCAACTTATAGAGTCTTGCACCAGTTAAATCAAGTAGTGGTCATCTATATTATATTGCCTTCATAGATGCTTATACTAAATGCACTTGGATAGCAATGCTTAAGAATAAATCAAATGATGTTGATGCTTTTCTTAATTTTAAATCTATAACAGAATTGCAATTTGGCTTTAAACTTAAGTGCCTACAATTTGATGGTGGAGGTGAATTTCGACCACTTACCCATTTTCTATCCAAATTGGGAATTATTCATCGATTTAGCTGTCCACATATGCATGAACAGAATGGAGAAGTTGAGCGTTAGCACAAACATATTACAGAGATATGATTAACTCTCCTTGCTGATGCCTCACTTCCATTAAGATTCAGGAATGAGGATTTCCACACTCCTGTCTACCTCATTAACAGGCTGCCATCTCAAGTCCTAAATGGTAAAACTCCTTATGAGATGTTATATTCAAAGCCACCTAATTACTCTAACTTGAAGATTTTTGGATGTGCTTGTTTTCCCTTGTTGAGACCTTACATGCAACATAAATTATTGTCTCGCTCAGAAGAATGTGGCTTTCTTGGCTATAGTCTGGTTCACAAAGGTTTCAAATGTATAGACTCAAAAGTAGGATATATATTTGTAGAGATGTCATTTTTAATGAGACCCGATTTCCTTTCAAAGTTTTTTCTTTTGTAGCCAAAACTTTTGCCACACCTCACCTCTCTGATTTGGTGATAGCTCATTCTCCAAAAGTAAGCACCTCATCAACGACTTTACCTACCATTACTATAAGCTCATCATCACCACCTGCTACCACTCAAAACCTTTTTGTTGATACATACCTTAGTAATTTTCCCCTATTACCAACATCCAGTAACTTAAATTCACCAAACTTAACCTCATCCACTTTAAACCCCACTAATACCAGACCTCTACTAGTACCAACTCATCCTATGATAATCAAAAGTAAATCTATAAATTTTAAACCCAAAGTGCCACTGGTCCATGAGGAACCTAAAACTGTGTCTCAAGCACTATCCATACTTGAATGGAATTATGCTATGGTAGATGAGCATTTTGTTCTTTTGAGGAATGATACTTGGGAGTTGGTGGAATTATCACCCAATCGAAAATCCATTGGCCGTAAATGGGTGTATAGAGTGAAGAAAAATGCAGATGGTTCATTACAAAAGTACAAAGCCCGTTTAGTGGCTAAAGGGTTCCATCAGTAAGAGGGGTGTGATTATTTTGAAACTTTTAGCCTTGTAATTAAGCCTCTTACAATTCAGATAATTCTTACTCTTGCTTTAACTCAATTGCCAAGTTCATCAACTAGATGTTAATAATGGGTTTCTTAATGGGATATTCCAAGAAGAAGTTTACATGCAGCAACCTCTTGACTTTGAACATCCTTATAAATCTCTAGTGTGCAGATTAAAGAAAGCTCTTTATGGCCTTAAGTAGGCTCCCAAAGCATGGTTCGATAAATTGGCCTTCACTTTTCACAAGCTTGGATTCTCATTTAGTAAATGCGATTCGTCTTTGTTTACTAGTGTGACATCGACTTCCACCACTTATATTTTGGTCATAGGGAGTTCTTCTTACATTACTCAGCTAATTTTAAATCTTAACAAGGAGTTTGCACTTAAGGACCTTGGTCCTGTGCATTATTTCTTGAGTGTTGAAATAAAAAGACTACGTGATGATTCTTTACATTTATCTCAGGATAAGTACATTAAAGATTTACTTGAGAAAGCAAAAATGACAACTGCTAAACCTCTACCAACCCTAATGGCAGCTTTTGTAAAATTAGATACTGATGACAGTGATCCATTCACCGTGATACAATATTGCATGTGCAGACTTAACTTAATACATCCTAATATGATGTGGCAGGAACATTCCATAATAAAAATCACGGATGGAAAAGATAACAAAACTTAGTTGTCTTAAAAAATCTTAAAGCCTACTTATGAGCTTCTACCTTCTCAAAATATATAGATATCACTCCAACGGTTCCTTGACCAATATTAATTTGTTAAATTTATGTAAGATAATGAAAAATATTCATAAACTTATGACTTAACTGATAAAAAGATTTAAATTTAACAATTGAAGAGGACTTTTGCAATATCAAGAATTTAAGCCAATAAAAAGATTAAAACATTTGTGAGGAAGGGCAACTATGCAAATAGCAATGCCTTGGTATACTTATATAACTATCACTATATGCACATACAACCCATATTCTAAAATGAAAATGTTAATTCCATTACAATAAAAATAGGTTTTGGTGATGGTTTTAACTGTCATTACAATTTTTAATGATGGTTACACAAATTTTCACAGAATTGATGTCCTAGTGATGATTTTGAGAACCGTGGGTAATCCATCGCTAAACTATGGCTTAACAATAGTCTTTTAGCAATGGTTCAAAACCGTCGTTGAGCACTTTTATTTTTTATTTTTGTATTTTTTTAATATTCTTATAATTTTATATGAAATAATAATAATATCCACACAAAAATCAATTTAACTATCAAAAATTAATTAAACCTTACAATAAAAACTGATATTTAAATGGAGGGAAGATAAGGGAGAAATATTCTTCACAAAAGCTTACATCATTGTTGCTTCTTTATAGAAAACAATGGAGGGAAGATGAGGAAAAATGATTATTTACAAAAGCTATGGTAGCATGATTGGAGGGAAAAGCTTTCTCTAAATAGAAAATAATGGAAGGAAAACGAGGGATAAAAATGGAGGGAAGACAGGAGGAAAGGGATAAAAACTGGATCATGATTGTATTTGGCAGCAATTTTTAAAAAAACTGTTGTTAAAAAATTGATAGTTTAAAAGACAAGGTAGAAATAATGATTTTTAGCAATGATTTTAAAAAACCACAGAAAATAACGATACTTAATGACAATTGTTTAAAAAAACCGTTACTAAATAGCAACGTTTACAAAAATTGTTAGAAAATGTTATTTAGAGACAGTTTTTCTAAAGAATCATCGCTAAATAATCATGGTTTGAAAACTGTCATTATATTTTATTTCAGTGACAATTTGTATAACTGTCACTAAGATTTCGTGGCTAAAAAAAGTTTTGTTGTAGTCTTCAAATATCTTTAACCATCTCAAACATGCACATCTGTCCAAATCCATATTCTCATCCTCACTCATGCATTAACTCATTGATTATATGCTCCTACATTGCAAAAGTGAGAAGCTTCCAAGGTACAAACTTACCACCGCCCAGCCTCCGTTATTAGCATATGCCAGAGATAAATGCCACCTACACAATTGAATAAAACTATGCGTTTGCCAATTAGGAGCCTCGTAGCCATGCAACTAATAAGCACCCAACAAAGACCTCACAACCCCAAATGCTCAAAAAATGTTTGATGGGGAGGTGAGGGAGGGGCAAATCTTGGCAGTACCACGGTACTTTGTGGTGGTGAAGAAGGCAGGTAGTGACAGATTTGATTGGGTAGCAATGAAGACGAATGATAAATCCTCTTACAGGGAAGCTCTCACTTATTAGGACCATGCCCGATGCTGTGTTGATGCACTCCTATCGTGTTAGCAAAGAGGAAGCTAAGGCTTTGAAGAAGAAAGGGGAACTCATACTGTTTAGCCCAAGGACCAAATCTAGGAGGAGTTTATTTACCCCTAAGTAGGATTTGTACTTAGCGGTAGAAGCATGTGAGGAATAAAGCTTTAAAGCCTACTAGAGGGGCAAATAAAGGCTCAGCTAGTTTAGTTCCCTGCTAATGCGTATTTTCTAGTTTTATCTATTTACTTTTCTTTCATATATTACCTATGATTTGCTAACCTTTTTTTTTCCTGTTTTGCAAATACAAAGTTAGAGTGAAAATATTTTCAGTTTTTATTTTTATTTTCATTTCTTAAAAAATATTTCATTTATAAATTTTCAGTATTTGAAAAACACATTTGTTTCATACAATTAAAAATTTGTTCATATTTAATTTCAAATTTAATTCACATAGATAACTATAAATATTACTTAATTTTTAAGTTTGACATTCTATAATTATGATGTTAGTTTGATTTTGTTGAATAATTATTATATACTCTCTTTTAAAATTATAAAAATATCAATAGTTATTTTTTAGAAATATTAAAAACACTTTAGATGTTTCCTATTTTCACTCTTAGAAAATGTTTTCTAAAAACATTTTCTCTCAACTCTACCAAACACACTTTGGTATTCAACCTTGTTTGGCTAGAAGGATAAAAGGTGGAAAAATCGATAAAAAGAAAATAGATAGCCCAAGAGAAGCTCTAAATGAGTAAAAAGGGACTCTATAAAACCTTACATTAGTATCCTACTCACTAGACCATTATCCATGAATATTTAGGAGTCTTTCTCTACTGAGCATTTAAACTTGTTTGGCTAGTAGGAAAATAAATATAAACTAAGTAATTAACCCACTATGAAGAGTATTCAACTCTGCAAATCCTCACAAAGTCACTACTGCTACCTATGATTGGCTTTCCTCACTTACCGCAAATCCATTAAATTACTATATGTTTATCACTTTTCCTAGCAGCCAAATTCATGAAAGGACAATAATTTTCAACTGAAAAAAAATCAATTATGACATTAAAATGAAATTCACGTATCATGAAGGAGCCAGAATAGGTTCCCATTAGGCATGAAATTAGTGACTAGCAACTTCTCATCCTTACAAAATAGTAAGCCCACACGTTAACAATGTTCAGATGCCTCAGACTTCCCAGAACTTCCATGTGCTGCTCAAACTTTCTTCCATCCAATATGAGCATCCTTAAGCCTTTTCACTATAACAACACTTCCATCATCCAAAACTACCTTATAAGTTGTACCAAACCCACCTTTTCCTAGCATTTATGCATAAGCTCGAAGCAGGTCCTCTAGTTCAAATTTCCTTACCCCTTCGAAGAACACCATTTGACCCCTCTCAAAGCTAGGTTAGGTTGGGTATGGACTCTATGAATAAACAATCTTCTCACTCTCCATAAGCTTTGACCCTTTTCCTTCTTCCAATTTTATAAAGTAATTTTACCAGATGTAGCAGTAAAAGAGGAAGGATACCCCTGCTAGAACCACAATGTTGCCTAGTATAATGGCAATTAGAGCTACTGGGCTTATTTTTGTTGCTTCATTTTGATGGGTTTTAACTGGTGATGTTCTGGAGTTGAAAGCATAAAATCCTGGAGTTGAAAAATGTTCTAGGCTTTGGTAATGGCTGGTTACAAATATTGCTCCACATAGTTGAAGGGTGAGAGAGCCAAAAGCCAAGAAGATGAGAGTGAGGTATTCACAGTGTGAGGAAGTGAATGTGAAAGAGAAAATCCCTAATTTTATTTTTTAAAGACTTTCAATGGCGACTTTGTAAAAGTCCCCCTCTCTAAATTGACATTTAGAAAATTAAGAGTTAGAATTTTAGCTGCGACTTTATCATAGTCGCCATTAAAAACCATTTTCAATGGTGGCTTTCAATCGCCACTGAAAGTCTAGATATAAAAAAAAAGTACTTGACAAGACTTTCTATGGCGACCTGATTATGTCACGATTAAAAGTCAACCTTTTAGTGGGACTTATCATTGTCACCACAAAAAAGTTGACTTTTAATGGACTAGGAAAAATTGCCACTGAAAACAGTTTTTAGTGACGAATTGTAAAGTTGCCACTAAAATGTCACCATTGAAAATCCATTTTCTTGTAGTGTTATATGAGCTTCTATTTTTTCAAAATATATGGATCTCCCTCCAATGGCTCCTTGACTAATGTTAATGTGTTACATTTAAGTAAGGTAATGCGAAAAAATCCACAAACTTATAGTTCAAGTGGTAAGCTAATAAGTTGAATTTATTAGTTGAAGAAGGCTTTCGTATTATAAAGAAATCAAATCCACAAAAAATTAAAATATTTATGGAGAAATGCAACTTTAATACTCAAAACAAGACTAAACTTACAGTTTAAGGGTATGGAAATACTTTCATAGCAAAAGAGAAAAAATATAATGAGAAAAGGTTAGCTAAAGTTGAAATAATATATTTTTGAGAGAAAATAACGTAGACTTGTCACAAATAAAAATTACAAACTAGTGTAAATATATGCTCTATATGTTGATGCCTATAAACATATAGGCCTTATGTGCCTTTAATCCAATGACTATACCTATATAGTTATCCCTAAAACTAAAATGGAAATAATAATTCAAGTATCCTTTAATCATCTCAAACATGCACGTTCATCCAAACCCATATTCTCATCGTTTCTCATGCATTAATTCATTGATCAGATGCTCAAACCCAGCAAAAGCGAGAAGCTTCCAAAGCACAAAATTACCACCTCCCAGGCTCCATTCTTAACATATGGTAGAGATAAATACCACCTACACAACAGAATAATACAATCACAAATTGTCTCATGTGTGGGCTAAACAACTGATTCATAATTGATTGGAATGTAGCAGGTGCATTACATAAACCAAAAGGCATAAAAAGATACTCATAATGACCATCGTGAGTACAAAAAGCACAAAGATATAGTTTTTTTGGTCCAAAAAATAAATAAAAACCATTGAGTTTCATGAAGCTCATCCAACAATTCATCTATAGATGGAATTGGTGTGACGCCTCAAACCTCCAAAAATCTAGATCGTAGAATATTCTTTATTATTTATAAATCCTTGGCAATGACCACCCGGCCTATACATTAATCCATTAACTTATATTGTTTGTTATCATTCTTGGGAAAGCATACAAGAACCTCAAGCTATTCCAAGCATTTTCAAATCTCATTTCCCTATAGACAACCAGCTAGGCATGATATGCATTACTTACAACATAAAGGATCTCATGCCATAAAGAAAAGGGGTACAGTCCATAACTTACATTACATCACATTATCAGTTGTCTAAAAGGGACCTAGCACTTATCTAGGCTACCCCACATAAATGGTACACAACCAAAGAAAATACAATCATGATCATATGAGTCAACCTTGGGACCCCTGTTGCTCACCTCTTGCTGGAGTACCTGGAATGTGATTATGTGGACATAAAAAGTGAAATGATAATCTCAATAGCTAGCAAAGTTTTTAGAAAAATAGTGCACATTTCATTCCTTAAAACATCTCAAATCATTTCACTGAAACATAAGCACTGACCATACATCATACATACGGCATCTTGGTCACACTAGGGACCCATAACATCATGGTCTACTTACCCAATGCAGTCAATACGGCCATACCTGCAAAGGGCTATGCATCTCCTATTATTGGCCAATCGTGAGGGAAATGGGGCTTACTTGGCACCCTTTTGTACACCCCCTTAATTCCCGAGAATGCATACATAACATATCTTTAGACCATCATTCATCATAGTGTAAAAGTTAGGCAACCAGTGAAATTTGATAAATTCAAGTTCATAAACATAAAGAGTGTTTTAAGGAAGAGTTAGCTACCTCAATTCCAGCACAATCACTTCCTTTCCAAGGCTTCCAAGGTTACTACCAGCAACTCAAACTAAAACATACAAGAATTCTTAGTTAATGCATGCATATTAGGTCCTAAAGCCATAAATACCTAGTTTAAGATCTTCTGCTCCTCAAAATAAAACTATGATTTTGCTTAGATTTGGGGTTATTATTAAATATGACAAAAGTCCTATAAAAATTCTAAAATTTTGTATGGAGAAACCTTTACATGTGTATTTTATTTTGTAATTCTCTCAACCCTTAAATTTTCCATTCAACCCCAAAAACTACCTTCATACTCAGGACAGTCCAATTTAGTTTCAGTTTCATTTCTATTCTGTTTCACATCTATTTGGATTAGTAAAACTACTTCAAAATTCATGATATTTTATATGAAGCATCCTAGAAATGTTATATAATCACCATAAAAATTTCAAATAAAAAATAATTCTTTGGCCCCTTAAATAACCCTAGTTTTAAGGCTGTCCCTGGTTATGGCCTGTTCTGCCTAATTTTCAGACTTCCAAATTTCTACATTTTATTATGTACCTTAACCTACCCAGAATTTTCTAAAATTTGGTAGGATGATTAATTGGTATGATTAATTGGTATCCCTTTAACATGGCATAAAATTTGTATACAAAATTTCAACATCTAACCCCTTCAAAATATTGTCTTTCCATCAACAGTCTGAGCTGTCTAGGAAATTGTCCTCAACACTATTTTAATTGTAAAAGACCTAGTTTTAGGTTCTCAAAAATCATGAAACTTTCCAGAATTGATTATGAATATTTGAAGACTCTGATCACTAAAAATTAGAGAATTTAAAGGTCATTTAATAAATTTACTAAGCGAATATTTTCAGGTGCAAAAAGGTTTCTATTTTCTTAACATAACTCTTCTATGCTCCATGACCTTTACTCATTAATCAGATCCTAAATCACTCATATGGACTCTAAATTTTTTGATTCGAGTGGCTATGTGACCGTGAGAAATATATCTACAACTTTCATTTTGACCACAACTTCATATTCCTTATGTATTAGTCCCAGAAATTCAAAAATAGAAGCTATTCTTCACCACCCTGGATTCCAGACCCGATTCTGACCTCTCATTACTCCATGGACTATAACTCTCTCAGTTTACATCCGATTGATGTGATTCAAAATGCTATGGAAAGATAAGACATAGGGATACAACTTCTATATTGAACATAGTTTCATATTCTCAACAGAAATTCCTACATGCAGGCCCGAAAATTGACCTAATAAACTTAAAATTGGATTTTTGCAAGAAGCTAGACTTACCTTATGTAGACCTACTCCTATGGCTCTCAATTTGCAGCTTCCTTCTCCTCTTGGTTTCCTTTGCAACTTAGACACTTTTCTTGCACCAAATATGGGTTGATGAAGGCCTCAAACCTCAGCAATCACTCGCACTCTCACTGCCTTATGGTCAGGGAAGACAACTCTCTCTCTCTTTTTCTTGGTTTTCTTCAGTCTCTTCCTCCTCTCTCAACCTTCTTCTTCTTGCTGGATACCCTCTCCACCTTCCTTCCTCTTCCTCTTTAGTTTTTGGACCTCTTCTCTCCCTCCTTTCCCTTGCTAGCATGAGGAAAATTCAGGCATCTTCTGCTGCACCAGAGATGCAGGTTGCTGGATGCTAAAGGTTTCTGGAACTACTTGGATTTTGCAGGGCAGGGGAGTAGGTGTTGCTGCTGCTCTCCACGTGGGTTTGTGCATGTGTAACTCTAGTTTGATTTGCTCAAAGGGTGGCCATTTGTTTACATGTTAGAGGGACCAAGGCTGCCAAGGACAAACTGCTGCAAGATGCTCTGTTTTCTTGGCGTGAAGCTGCTACAAGTGTGTGAGTTTTTGCTACAAGTGGGGCAAGGTTTTCTACTGGGTTTTGGTGCATATGTGGCATGCATTCTGCTGGGCAAGATGGTTTGTTTTCCTGCTGCCATGTGGGTGTGTTGCTGCTTGGTCTATGGAGCAAGTGTGGGACATTTTTCTGCTTGGTTTAGGAGCAAGGGGTGACGTATTTTCCTACTGCCATGTGGGATGTTTTTCTGCTTGACGTGGCACTAATTTTTGCTGTCTAATGGAGCATGGTCTTGTTGGATTTTTGGGGCAAGGTTGGGCATGTTTTTTGCTGCATGTTGGGAGTAAGGATAGGTGAAATTTTAGCTTGCATTTCCTACGTGCATGGTGTCTTTAACCCACCAAGGCTGCTGGTTGTTTTTTTTTCTTGGGTTTAACTCCTCACGTGCATGCATGGGTGTGTATTATGATATGCATGGTTCAAATGAGGCATGGGTATACATATACGTAAATCTATTGTTCTTGCATGTGTGAATATATATATAATAATATGTATGGTGGTGGTGAGAGGAAATATGCATATATATTTATATAGCATCACATAATGCTTATTCCTTCCTTATTATTTCCCTAATCCTAAATTAGTAGCATCCTAAGGAATATATTTGTATCATGTTCCTCTAACTTATGCTCCAAAAATATTTTATTTATATTACTTCTAACCATGAAATGATACCACATTTTATAAAGATTTTTACTATCATCAACCATACATTTTAATCCTTGTTCATATATGTCTTAATTGATCACTAATCCTAGACTAGTAATGTCTAAAAAAATGTATTTGTGTCCTCTCTCCATCCATTATGATCCTAAGAATTTTTATTTATGTGATTCATCATTAATTATGTTACCTATTTTATTCTTGCCTTATAATCATATAAGTAAGTATCTTAATCACTTGTCATATGTGTTTTCTACTCATCCTTAAATTTATCTAACTTTATTATAGGCTTAGGATGTTACAATTGGAAACCAATCTTTACAAGTAATAGCATTGAGGGCTCTATAATCGACACAAAAATGTGATGAATCATCCTTCTTTCTAACCAACAACACCGACGATGAAAATGAACTGGTGCTGCGATTTATGATACCAGCTTCAAGCATTTCCTTGATTAATCGCTCAATTTCTTGCTTTTAAAATATATATATATATATATATATATATATATATATATATATATATATATATATATATATATATAGACACACATACACACTCACACACGAAAGGACATTGATAGGATTTGACCTCTCTAGCAAGGGAATTTGATGGTCCATCTCTCTAAAAGGGTGAAGTATAGTAGAAGTTTCAAATAAGGAAGGAAACTTGTTAATTATAGCTTCAATGGTTGAGTCATTTTGAATAGATTCTTTAGGTATCAAAAAAGAAGAAAGAAGTTGTAAGTGAAAAAACCCAACAATTGCCTCCGTTGAAACGAGGACTTTTAGTTTATTCATGGTAGCTTCTTCGGTGATTGGTTAAGACTCCCCCGATAATTGAACCATGAACCATTTTTCCATTTCTGATGAATTTTATCGTGAGGTTATCATAATATGTTAAAATGGGGCCAAGAGTCCTCAGCCACTAGACTCCTAAGACAACCTCTGCTCTACTTAATGAAAAAACAAACAAACCCACACAAAATAGTTGGCCTCTAAGTTTGAGTTGGACTTGTTGGCATATAGAGGAACAACCCAGCTCATCTCTATTTCCTACCATCACTTGGAATTCTTGGGTTGGTCGTCTGGGTTAGCCTAGTTGTTTGGCTATACGGTCTTGAATAAAATTATGGGTACTCCCATTATCAACTAACACTACTATTGGATTTTTTCCAATTTGACCCTAAACTCAAAGAGTTTGAGGAATTGGATGGCTTATTAGGGCACGAAGGCTTATTTGAGCTGAGAAAGGATTCAGGTTTGGATTAGGAATTGGGGGTGGGTCGTCAGTATCTTGGGTCTATAACAACTCCATTTTTTTACATACACACACACACACACACACATATTTGTAAAATCTTATGAAGTCATTACCTCTTTACTTATAACTATTTAATTCATAATAACATTCAATTAATTTAACCAAACATAATTAAGGTTTATAGTATACCATTAACATAGATACCATTCTAGTTCACATACACATCATTAATTAAAAACGTCTATACAAAAATCAAACACATATATGTCTACATCTTATTCATCCATATTGACTAGTTTCGAAGATACATGTGCGAGTAATTACACCTTCACTAGGATCTTAGTCAGTTTGACCCAATGTATGCTAAAAGATGGTCATAGAGAATATTTGCATTTTTGGTCTTCTAAACATGATATGAAAATATAGTGAGAATTAAATCTTAGTAGGTTCAACAATAAATTATAATTATCATCAATATAGCTTATCATGTCATGTTCATCTATATAAACTACAAAAAATACCTTAGCTCACATGAATGCACTTTATCTATATATATGAAAATCGTACAATAATGACATGTATGTAATGAATAACTATTTTCAAAATATCATATGATGGCTATCAACTTATTTTCATATCAAGTTACCCTGATCAGGGTGAGTACTTTCTACTTTCCAGTACGGATTTTTTTACTTTGTCCGACATGACACACTTTCTCTTTCTTTTCTCATTATCATAGTCATAGCTGTGAATAGGGCGTCCCCTACTGGTGCATCACACGGACCGCCATATGATCGTGCTCGTCTCTTTTCTTTTCTTTTCTTTTCACGTTAATAGCAAAAAACATGATCTCAATAATAAATATGTTCATTATACTCACATGCTATAATTTATCATCAAAGCATAATCATTACCAAAAATTATTAGTCAAATGCGATCATGTCATGATCATAACTATTTTCGAATATCACTTTATAAAATATTTCTATGTCAAAATTTCACACTTAAGATGGTAAGAAATTCATGCAATGGCAATAGTTAGGGCATACACTAGTCATTTATTATTTTCATTTTTAAAATTATTCTTTTTTCTTAAATATTATTTTTATCTTTTAATTTTCTTTATGCTTAGCCTCTAGTTAATTTTCTCCTACTTATATCATTTTCAACACATGTTCTCACAAATTTTATAGGATATTTTTCTCCAATTTAGTTTATATTATTATCCTATAGTTAATAAGGTTTATTTAGGATAAAAAATATTAAAAATAAGATTTACCAGCTCCCAATACGGCCTGGTCATGTTCTAGGACACAGCTATATTTGAAAAATACTTCACGGGTACTCAAAAATAGCTCTGAACATGGCCTACCCGTGCTGAAGTAACCCAGAACACGGCCTGGTCAAGTTCTGCGACTTTTCTTAACTTATTCAACCATATCTCCCTCATACGAACTCTAATTGAGGTGATTCCAAATCATCTAAAACGTTAAGACAATTATCTAAAACTTTCATATTTATCAATTTTTCAGATTCCTTACAAATTATTTCCATAAATTCGAAAATAAAATGCTTATATTTACAACCCTAGATTCTAGACTGATTATGATCTTCGTTCATTCATCAACCATATCTCCCTCATATGGACTTCAAATTAATTGATTTTAAAGCCTATAGATCCGTGAGACATATATCTATATTTATTATGTTATTAATTTCCTTTTATTCCCTACATATTTTTTCTAAAAATTTAAATACAAAAGCATACTTGACAGATTTTTTCCTGGTTAGCTAGTTTCTAACCACTGCTTACTAATCTGACCATATCTCCCTCATATGTAATCCAAATTGAGTGATTTCAGCGTTAAAAAATCCGTGAGAA
The DNA here is from genome assembly GCA_037074535.1 of Gleditsia sinensis. Classification (NCBI taxonomy): domain Eukaryota; kingdom Viridiplantae; phylum Streptophyta; class Magnoliopsida; order Fabales; family Fabaceae; genus Gleditsia; species Gleditsia sinensis. The sequence goes on from CM073464.1 coordinate 65,179,683, forward strand.
TATATGTTAATCAATTCTTTAAATTCCTAACCAATTCTTTCTAGAATTCCAAAAATAGAAGCTTCTCTAGTTACTTCAAAATCCAATTTTCAAACCAAACCTTTCCTAAAGTTCTAATTCATCATTTTATTACGTTATTTTCCATTTTCTTCATAATTTAAATCTAACCATAACATTACTCATTTCAACATTTTAATTAGATTCCTTACACTTAATTTAACATATTCCATCATCTTATTCTCAAGAAAACAGAAAATCAAATTATATATTATTAAGGGTGTTCCCAATAGAAATGTTTCATGGTCTTCTTCTAAGTGTTTAAGGTCATATTCATTTTATCAATCTAATCTTATCCCATCAATTTTTTTCACCACATTTAAATATACATAACAACAGCACAAAATCCTAAAATTTTGCCACCCATAGCCATACCTATGCAAAACCTTCCACACCAACCTAAGTATTTAAACATACATCACATGCAAGATAAACATGTAACATAATATAACAACATCCATGACCAATCATCAAAGTAGCAAATATTATAAATTTTATCAAAGTTCTAGGAATAAAATCTCATATAAATATTATAAATATAAAAGCTATTCTTTAAAAAAGGATATTGTTAAATCTACCTAAAGATCTCCCTAACTCACTTAGTGAATTCTTGTTTTTGTTTCCTTTTCAAGGAAGTGACAAGATTCCTTCATTCCCTTAACTTTTCCAACAATTTGAATAAGAGAGGAAAGATGGACTCAAGTAGAGATTAAGATAACTTACCTTGAGTACTTAGTCCTTTAGACTTCTTCTTCTTCCTTCCTTCCTCTCTTTCTCTCCTTTCCTCACTCTACCTTGCTTCTATTTTTCCTCTCCCTCACTTGGACGAAGTTATAATGTTATAAGGGTGGTTTTTGCTTAAATAAATTATCAAGTGGTCATCCTCTCATAATCATAGGTTTACCTTATCACAATTAGGATGTACTTGGGTTCTTTTTGGGGGAGGACATCTCATGTTCTTGTCTTCCTCTCCCTTAGTTAAGATATGTATAGTAAAAGGAGATTTGTATTTGAAAATATGATAAAATGTTCTTAAGAGATGAGACAAGGTCCCTTTGATTTAAGAATTCATTTCTTGTTTCTTTTGTCTCACTCAAGTATGATAGGTTTGCCTTTCTAAGTGACAAATTTTCAGCCTTTGAGTCTCCATTACTTGGCTAAAATTATTTATGTAGGATAGGGATAGTTTATCCCAATATCATGTATTATTATCTCCTATATCATCACATGGCTTGCTGAAATTATTAGTGTAAGATATAGATGTTTTGTCCTAATGCCATGTGACCTAATCTTAATTATTATTACACTACTATTTTATCACATGGTTCTTATTTTCTCTCTCTTGAATTTGGGCTTATTCCTGCCCATTTCCTTTGTTTTGGCTAAAATTCTACATCTCAAAGAGGGATTGGTCATATATTTATGATTTTTGGACTATTGGTCCAACTTCTATATTTTAGTCCAAGTCTATGTTATATCTCTTGCTTGGGTTATCCAATTGGCTTACTAGAAACTAATTGAAGTGGAAAAACAAACTCTATGAAGTGTCCATAGGTGAAAACTCAGTGTATGGGTGGAGATGTTAAACTTAGGAACTCTAGCTCTTGAATTAAAAAAAATTACCCTAATCCAATCTTCTTGAAATTTTAATATTTTTACTTACTTTCAAAAATTTATCTTCCTTACCCAAGAATTTCGCTTCTCTTTATGATGTTATTTCTAAGTTTTTCTATTAGATTTTCTCTCTTTACATATTTTCTTAATGTTAGAAACATTTTCTATGCATACACATAAAGTGAAGAATTTCTAAGGCTTATATTTTTTCTTAGATATCAAAAAATTGTTTAATAAGTTTTATTTCCTTAATTAAATATTTATGTACCTTTCTTAATAAAAGAAGTGAAATTAGGGATGTTACATTTCTCTCTCCCAAAAAAAAAATTTTGTCCTCAAAATTTTAGAAATTACTTAATAAGAATAATTGTGGATATTTCTTCCTCATGACTTCTTCTAGCTCCAAAGTTGATCCTTCCAGAGTCAAACCTTCTCATAACTCCTTAACTAGGGGAATTGTTTTATTCCTCAATTGATTCACGTCGGTGTCCGATATGGATGCCCGTAATAGTTGGTATGTTATGTTCTCTTTTATTTGGATTGGTTCATCCCGTATTACATGTGAGGAATCTAAAAGATACTTTTGGAGTTGTGATACATGAAAAACATTAAACAACTTGGAAAAATTAGGTGTGAGGGTAACTTGATATGCTGACGTCCCCACTTTCTTTAGAATTGGGTAGAGCCCAAAAAATCGTGGATTTATCTTTCTGGTCTTGAGATACCTACCAACTCTAATAGTAGGGAAAACCTTTAGAAATACATAGTCTCTTTTCTCAAACTCCGGAGGTATGTCTCTTATCATAGTAACTTTTTTGCCGACTGTAAGTTATAATTATTTTATCTCGTATTATCCTAATTTACTCAGTGGTTTATTGTACTAAATCAAGACTCAGCAAGTTCTTTTCCCCTATTTCAAACTAACAAAGTGAAGATCGGCACATTATATTGTATAAAGCTTCATAGGGAACCATCTTAATACTAGAATTATAGCTATTATTATAAGTAAACTCCACTAAAGGTAAGTACTTATTCCATCCTTTACATTGCTTTATCATATAGACCCTCAACATATCTTCTAGGGTTTGAATGGTCTGTTCTGTCTGCCCGTCAGTTTGAGGATGGTAGGCAGTACTCAACCACAACTGAGTTCTAAAAACTTCATGCAACGCCTTCCAAAATCACGACGTGAACCTCGAATTTCTATCAGAAATGATATTTAAGGGAATTACATGTAGTCTAACTATTTCTTAGATGTACAACTAGACCAATTTGTCCAATGAATAGTTAATCTTATGGACAAAAAGTGAGCAGATTTAGTTAATCTATCTACTATTACCTAGATAGAGTCGTGTCTAACTGAAATTTTAGGTAAACCCACAACAAAGTTAATCGAAATACTATCCCAGTTCTATTCAGGGATCTCAAGAGGTTGTAGAAATCCCGCTAGCTTTTGATGCTCCACTTTCACCTTCTGACAAATTAAACATTTTACGACGAACTCAGCAATATCTTTTTTCATCCTTGGCCACCAGTACATCTTCTTTAAATCCTGATACATTTTAGTGGATCCAAGATGGACCATGTACTTACTCTGATATGCTTCCTGCATGATCTTAATCCTCAACTCTTATTTTTGAGGGACACAAACCCTTCCTTGATATATGATTACTCTATCTTTCGAGACAGAAAAATCATCTTGTTCTTTGTGATCCTGTAAGTATTGGTCGTGAGCTTGAGCCTCTTTAATATTGGCTCTAAGATCACACTCTATACTCAACCCATTGATGATTAGCTTCTTTGGGGTAAGAGTAGTGACCAACTTCAAATTTTGAAACTCTTCTAGCATCTGTATCTTATACACCATCATCTAACCCATGTGTAGAGATTTTTGACTTACGGCATCAGTTACAACATTTTCCTTTCCTGGATGATACTTTATCTCAAACTTGTAGTCATTGATAAATTTTACCCATCTTCGTTGCCTCATATTTAACTCATTTTGATCAAAAAGGTACTTAAGACTCTTATAATCACAATATACTTCAAATGTTGCTCCGTATAAATAACGTGACCAAATCTTTAAGGCGAATACCATCACTACCAATTCAAGATCATGGGTTAGATAATTTCGTTCATGGGGTTTTAGTTGCCTATAGGCGTAAGCAACTACTCTTTTATCTTGCATCAGCACACATCCTAGCCCTTTCTTTGAAGCGTCACTATACATTTCAAAATGTCTTGTAGGGTCTGGAATAATTAAAACAAGAGGAGTGGTCAATCTTGTCTTAAACTTATGAAAATTAGCTTCACATTGATCAGTCCATTTGAAAGAACTTCCCTTCTAGGTTAATTTAGTCAATGGCAAGGCTATACGAGAGAAGTTTTGTATAAACCTCTTCTAGTATCCTATCAAACCCAAGAAACTTCTAACTTCTGTAATCGTCTTTGGTCTTTCTCACTGAATTACTACTTCCATCTTGCTAGGGTCTATGGTTACCTCTCTATTGGAGATAACATATTCGAGAAAATTCAACTATGTTAAACAAAGTCCACACTCTTCCAATTTGACATACAACTTTTTCTCTTTCAGCACTTGCAGTATGATTCGAAGATGTTGTTCATGTTCTTTCTCACTTTTAGAATATATCAATAATTCATCAATGAACACTACCACAAATTGATCTAGGTATAGGTCGAAAAATGCAATTCATATAATCTATGAAAACTGTAAGTGCATTTGTCAACCCGAAGGGCATTATAGTGCCCATACCTAATCCTGAAGGTTTTTTTGGTACATCCTTCTCCTTAATCCTAATCTGATGGTATCCCAATCTCAAGTCAATTTTAGAAAAGATGGAGGCTCCCTTCAGTTGATCAAATAAATTATCTATCCTAGGGAGAAGGTATTTGTTTTTTATAGTTATCTTATTCAGCTATCTGTAATCTATGCATAGTCTTAGGTTTTCGTCTTTCTTCATAACAAACAGTACAGGAGCTCCCCAAGGTGATACACTCGATCTAATGAATTGCTTGTCTAAAAATTTCTCCAACTATTTCTTGAGTTCCTGTAGTTTCTTTGAGACCATTCTATAAGGTGTAATAGATATAGCCCTTGTCTCGAGTAAAAAATCAATAAAGAACTATCTCTCTCTCTCTCGGGAGGTAAGTTTAGAATATTTGGTAGAAATACTTCAGAAAACTCATTAGCTATTGGAATTTTATTAAGTTTCGGTTCGACTTCTAGGTTTGATAAATACAAGAGAATGTAACCAAGTACTCCACTCTTCAACTCCCAATTAACTTGATTGGAATTTAACATCAATAATTGCATCTCTTCTTGTGGAATAGGAGGTAGAAATTCAATGGTTTTGGTGCAACAATTTAGCAAGACACGATTTTTAGACATTCAGTCTAACCTTAGAATGACATCAATACTTCTTCAAGGTAGACAGACGAGGTCTACAAAAATATTTTTCTCCTGGATGGTGACCTAACAGTTTTTACATACAGAAGAAGTTATGACCCTTTTTTCTGTGGGGGTTACTACAGATAACTCATAGGGGGTTTTAGAAATAAGATACGGAAACTCTCTAATACATTCTTTCGATATAAATGAATGACTAGCATCAGAGTCAAACAAAATCATAAGAGAAAATCCATAGATGTAGCACGTATCTTAAATCATTTCAGATGATTGAGCTGCCTCTTGATCGCTTAGGGTGAAAACCATTCCTTTCACTTGATGCCTCTGTTTTAGTTGCTTCTCCATATTCTATGGGCATTTTTTCACAAGGTCTTGTTGGAAAGGTCAGGGACCCACAGTCAATGGCCTCTTACCATCTCTATATCCTCTTCTTCTCACATTTTTGCCAAGGTTGGAAAAAATTTTCTTCCTCTTCCACTAGTTTTGCCTCAGCTTCTCGTCCTCCACTGCCCTTAAACTCTTCTCTAGAAGTCTAGATTTATTTATCAAGGACACAAACTCCCTTATTTCCAAGGCTATCACCGCATTCCTGATTTTTGGGTTCATTCCTACTTTAAACTTAACAGCCTTCCTTGTTTTCAAGGTTAAATCTCAGGTAAGAGGAGAACTTAGACAACTCCTTGAACTTAACGATTTATTGGTCTACTGACATGTTACCTTATTAGAGTTGGAGAAATTCGATCTACTTCTCGGCCCGCACAGTACTTGAAAAGTACTTCTCCAGAAAAATATCCTTAAACATTTGTCAAGTGATCTTCCTCTTTTGATGAGTTAGCAGTTCTCTAGCCCCTCGCCACCAACACTCAGCTTTATCCTTTAGTATATATGCATAAAAGATAACCTACTGCTCATTAGTACATCCCATTACCTTAAAAATCTTCTCCAATTCCCTTATCTACCTTTTGGCTACCGTTGGGTCATAGCCACCTTGAAAAGAAGGTGGTTTGGTTCCCAGGAACTCAAATATGTCATTATCATTTTCAGCCACCTGGTTGTTTGTATTATTTTCTCCATTCAAGTTGTTATTGTTCTGGAGATGTTGCAGAATTTGATTGCTAGCTATGACTTGGTATTAAATTGCTGTAGCCAAATTGTGCAGGGTTTCTTCTGCATTATTTTCAGAGTTCCTCCTTGGTGGTGCCATATCCTACTGTGGCATAAAGCATAGTTATACTGCTCTTGAGGTGATCAAGCCCAATAGTTATTTCAAAAATATTTACAACAGTCATAACATCAACTCGACATATTGATAGGAAACACTAGTAATTTCTTACCTATATGAAATCACTGATCTTTTACACAATATAACCACAAACATGCACAAAACACTATAAGATCGATTCAGATAACCATCCACCCACTGGCCATCTAGGATCAACCTGCTCTGATACCAATTATGTAACGACTCCATTTTTTTTACATATACACACACACAGATATAATATATATATATATATATATATATATATATATGTGTATATATATATATATATATATATATATATATGTGTATATATATATATATATATATATATATATATATATATATATATATATATATATATATATATATATATATATATATATATATATATATATATATATGTGTGTGTGTGTGTGTGTGTGTGTGTGTGTGTGTGTGTGTAAAATGCTAGAAAGTCATTACCTCTTTACTTCTAACTATTTAAATTATAATAACATTCAATTAATTTAACCAAACATAATTAAATTTTATGGTATACCATTAACACTAACACAATTCTAGGTTTACATACACATCATTAATTAAAAATGTATGTACATATATGTTTACATCTTATTCATCCATATTGACAAGTTCCAAGGATACGGGTGCGGATGGTTGTACCTTCACTAAGATCTTAGCCAACTCGACCCAACATACGCTAAAAGCCAGTCATAGAGAATATATGCATTTTTAGTCTTCTAAACAAAATCTGGAAATATAGTGAGAATTAAATTCTAGTAGGTTTAACAATAAATTATAATCATCATCAATATAGCTCATCATGTCATGTTCATCTGTATAAATTACAGCAAATACCTTAGGTCACATGAATGCACTTTATCTATACACATAAAAATCGTACAGTAATGACATGTATGGCATGAATAACTATTTTTAGAATATTATATGATGGCTATCAATTTATTTTCATATCAAGCTACCCCGGTCAGGGTGAGTACTTTCTATTGTCAGGTATGAATTTTTTTCACTCCGTTCGACATGACACACTTTCTCTTTTTTTTCTCATTATCATAGTCATAACGTGAGTAGAGCGTTCCTTACTGGTGCACCACACAGATCGCTATGTGACTGTACTTGTCTCTTTTCTTTTCACGTTAATAGCAAAAAATATGATCTCAATAATAAATATGTTAATTATACTCACATGCCATAATTTATCATCAAAGCATAATCATTACCAAAAATCATTAGTAAAATGCAATCATGCCATGATCATAACCATTTTTGAATATCACTTTATAAAATATTTCCATGTCAAAATTTCACACTTAAGATGGTAAGGAGTTTATACAATTGCAATAGCTACGGCATACACTTGTCATTTATTATTTTCATTTATAAGATTCTTCTTTTTCTTAAATATTATTTTCATCTTTTCATTTCTTTATGCTTAGTCTCTAGTTACTTTTCTCCTATTTATGTCATTTTTAACACATGTTCTCACAAATTTTATAAGGCATTCTTCTCCAATTTATTCTATATTATTACCCTATAGTTAATGAGGTTCATTTATGGTAAAAAAAATGTTGAAAATAAATTTTACCAACTCTCAACACGGCTATGCTTGAAAAATACTTCAAATGTACTAAAAAATAGCTTTGAACTAGCCTACTCGTGTTCTGGGACCTTTTCTCACTTATTCAACCATATCTCCCTCATACGAACTCCAATTGAAGTGATTCCAAAGCCTATAAAAAGTTAAGACAATTATATACAACTAATATTTTTATCATTTCTTCATAAGCCTCACGAATTATTTCTTGAAATTTGAAAACAAAAGCTTCCCTAGTTACTCCTGTAACGACTCTTTTTTTTTCATATATATACATATATATACTTTTAAAATCCCATGAAATCATTGCCTCTTTACTTCTAATTACTAAAATCATAATACATTCAATTAATTTAACCAAGTATAATTCAAGGTTTACACATAATTGATTAACAACATCCTTACACAAATCAAACACATATATGTCTACATCTTATTCATCCATATTGACGAATTCTGAGAATATGGGTGCGGGTGGTTGCACCTTCACCGGAATTTTAAGCAACTCGACCACAAACATCTTATTAATTTCTAGGATCTGCCCAATATAGAGTAATTCAATCCAATGTACACTAAAAGTCAAAGCCATAGAAGAATCTACATAACTAGTTTTTTGAACATGATATGAAAATATTGTGAGAATTAAATCCCAGGAGGTTCAATAATAAATCATAATAATCATCAATAATAAGTATGTTCATTATACTCACATGCCATAATTTATCATCAAATCATAATCACTACTAAAAATCATTGGTAAAATAAAATCATGTCATGATCATAACCATTTTTGAATATCACTTTATAAAATATTTCCATGTCAAAATTACACACTTAAGATGGTAAATAGTTCATGCAATGGTAATGGCTAGGTCATACACTAGTTATTTATTATTTCCATTCATAATATTCCTCTTCTTTTTTAAATATTATTTTCATCTTTTTATTTTCTTTATGCTTGGCCTCTAGTTACTTTTCTCTTACTTATGTCATTTTTAACACATGTTCTCACAAGTTTTATAGGACATTCTTCTTCAATTTGGTTTTTATTATTATCTTATAGTTAATGAGGTTCATTTATGGTAGAAAAATATTAAAAATAAACTTTACCAACTCCCAACACGGCCTGGTCATGTTTCAAGAAACGGCCATGCTTGAAAATATTTCAAACATACAAAAAAATAGCTCCGAACACAGCCTACCAGTGCTGAAGCAACCTAAAACACAGCTTGGTCGTGTTCTGTGACTTTTTCTCACTTATTCAATCATATCTGTCTCATACGAACTCCAATTTAGGTGATTCCAAAACCTATAAAAAAAACTAAGACACTTATCTAGAACTTTTATATTTATAATTTCTTTAGATTCCTTATGAATTATTCTCAGAAAATTGAAAACAAAAATGCTTACATTTACCACCCTGAATTCTAGACTGATTTTGACCTCTACTCATTAATCAACCATATCTCTCTCATATAGACTCCAAATTAAGTGATTTTAAATCCTATAGATCCGTGAGACATATATCTATATTTATTATGTTAAAAATTTCCTTCAATGCCCTACAAATTTTGCCCAAAAATTCAAACACATAAACTTACCTAACAAATTTTTTCCTGGTTAACTAGTTTCTGACCACTACTTACTAATCTAATCATATCTCTCTCATATGGATTCCAATTTAATTTATTCCAGTAGCTAACCATTCATGAGACATATATTTATATTTTCATGTTAATAATTTATTTTAATTCCCTATGTATTGTTCCTAAAAATTTAAATACAGAAACATACCTAACAGATTCTTTCCTGATTAACTATTTTCTGACCACTGCTTACTAATGGACAAATATTTTCCTTATCTGGACTCCAAATTAAGTAATTCCAATGGCTAAAAATCTGTGAGATATATATTTATATTTTTTATGTGAACCATTTCTTTTAATTTCTAACCGATTCTTTTTAGAATTTGAAAAACAGAAACTTCCTTGGTTACTCCAAAATCCAGTTTCCTACCCAAACCTTTCCTATGGTTCTAGTTCATCATTTTATTACGTCCTCTTTTATTTTCTTCCTAATTTACATCTAATCATCTTCCATTAATTTTTTACCACATTCAAATATATAAAATAGTAGTATAAAATATCCTAAAATTTTGCCACCCATAGCCATACCAATGCAAAACTTTCCACACCAACCGAAATATTCAAAACATCCATCATATGCAAGATAACATGTAATATGATATAGCAACTGTAACATCCTTAATTTCATTTCTTTTATTGATAAAAGTACATAAATATTTAATTAAAGAAATAAAATTTATTAAACAATATTTTAGATATCTAAGGAAATATAATCCTTAGAAATTCTTCACCTTATGTATATGCATAGAAATTGTTTATAATATTAAGAGAACAAATAAAGAGGGAAAACCTAATAGGAAAAAAAATTAGAAATAACACACTAAAGAGATGCAAAATTCTTGGATAAGGAAGGTAAATTTTTAGAAACAAGTAAAGGTCTTAAAATTTCAAGAACATTGGATTAGGGTAATTTTTCCTAATTCAAGAACTAGAGTTATTAAGTTTAAAATCTTTACCCATATATTGGGTTTTTACCTATGGACACATCATATAGAGTTTTTCCACTTCACATAAGTTTATAGCAAGCCCATTGGATAACTTAAGCAAGAAATAAAACATAGACTTGGACTAAGATATAGTAATTGGACCAATAGCCCAAAAATTATGAAAATGTGACCAAGCCCTCCAAGAAAGGTAAAATTTTATCCAAAGCAAAGAAAATGGGTAGGAATAAGCCCAAATCCAAGAGAAAAAATAAAATAAAATAAATTAGGTGATGATATAATAATGTAATAATAATAAAGATTAGGTTACATGGCATTAAGACAAAAATTTAGCAAGTGGTGTGATTTTACATTCATAATTTTGGCAAGTGGCATGATAATACAAGGCTTTAGGACAAAAACATCTATATCCTACACTCATAATTTTAGCAAGTGGTATGATAATACATGGCATTAGGACAAAATATTCCTATCCCACACAAATAATATCAACCAAATAATGGAGATTCAAGAGCTAGAAATTTGCCACCTAAAAAGGCAAACCTATCATACTTGTTTAAGACAAAAGAAAATGGAAATGAATCCCTAAATCAAAGGGACCTTGTCCCTTATCTTAAGAACATATCATCATAATTTTCAAAATACAAATCTCCTTTTCCTATGCATATCTTGACTAAGGAAGAGGAAGACAAGAACATAAGTTGTTTGTTTTCCAAAAATTCAACAAAGTGTATCCTAATTGTGATAGGGTAGACCCATGATCATGAAAGGTATATTATTTGGTGGTCTATTTAAGCAAAACCCACCCCTACAACATTTTAATTTCGTCCAAGTCAGGAAGAGAGAGAAATAGAAGCAAGGTAGAGTGAGGAAAGGAGAGAAAGAGAGGAGAAGAAATGAAGGAAGAAGAAGGAGAAGTTTAGAAGGATAAGTACTCAAGGTAAGTTACCTTAATCTCCACTTGAATTCATTTTTCTTCTTCATCCTTGAGGTTCAAAAATTCACCCTCCTTCTCTTACCTAAGCTGCTAGAAAAGCTAAGGGAAGGGAGGAATCTTGCTACTTCTTTCAAGAGGAAACAAGAAAACCAATTCACTAAGTAAGCTAGGGAGATTCTTAGGTAAGTTTAACAATATTTCTTTCTGAAGAAAACTTTTGAAACTTATAATATTTATATGAGATTTTGATCTTAGAACTTTAATGATTGGTCATGGATGTTGCTATATCATGTTACATATTGATCTTGCATATGATGTATGTTTGAATACTTAGGTTGGTATAGATAGTTCTGCATGGGTATGGCTATGGGTGGCAAAAATTTTAGCTTCTGTGTTTTAATTTTAGGGAACATTCTATAAGGAATCTAAACAAATGGTTAACATAACAAATGTAGATTTATGTCTCACAGATTTTTAGCCACTGGAACCATTCAATTTAGAGTTCATATGAGGTAGATATGGTCTGATTAGTAAACAAAGGTCAGAAAATGGTTAATTAGGGAAGAATATGTTAGGATAGCTTCGGTGTTTTAATTTCTGGGAACAATCTATAACGAATTAAAATAAATGGTTAATATATGAATTATAGATAAATGTGTTATGGATTTTTAGCCACTGGAATCATTCAATTTAGAGTTCATATGAGGTAGATATGTTCTGATTTGTAAACAAAGGTCAAAAAATGGTTAATCAGGGAAGAATATGTTAGGATAGTTTCGGTGTTTTAATTTCTGAAAAAATTCTATAAGGAATTAAAATAAATGGTTAACATATGAATTATATATTTATGTGTCACGGATGTTTAACCACTGGAATCACTTAATTTGGAATTCTTATGTGAGAGATATAGTCAGATTAGTAAGTAAAGGTTAGAACCTACCTAAGAAGAAATAATATTGAATTTAAGTGAGTAATAACACCAAGATTTATTACTATTTTTCTGATATGATTAACATAATAGGTTTAGATAATTGTCTTAGTTTTCCATAGACACCAAGATCACCTCAATCAGAGTTAAAATGAGGGAGTTATGCTCTGATTAGTGAGCAAAGGTCACAGAACACGGCCAGACAGTGTTCTGGGTGCTTCAAGCATGGGTTAGCTGTGTTCGGGGCTATTTTTGAGTACATTTGAAGTATTTTTAAAGTATGGTCGTGTCCTGAAACATGACCAAACCGTGTTGGAAGCTGGTGAAACCTATTTTCAACATTTTTCTACCATAGATGAACATCTTTAACTATAGGGTAATAGTAGAAATCAAATTGAAGAAAAATGCTCTATAAATTTGTAAGAACATGTGTTAGAAATGATATAAATAAGAAGAAATTGACTAAAGGTCAAGCATAAAGAAAATAAAGAGATGAAATTAATATTTAAAAAAGAAGACGAATCTTATAAATGAAAATAATAAATGACTAGTATATGCCATAGCCATTGCCATTGTATGAACTTCTTACCATCTTAAGTGTGAAATTCTGACATGGAAATATTTTATAAAGTGATATTTGAAATGGTTATGTTCATGGTATGATTACCAATGATTTATGGTAATAGTTATATTTTGATGAACATACTTGTTATTGAAAGCATATTTTTGGCTATCATTGTGAAAAGAAAAGAAATGAGCACGGTCACATGGCAATCCGTGTGGTACACCAGTAGGGGACGCCCTACCAACGGTTATGATCATGTTAATGAAAAAAGAAAGAGAAAGTGGGTCATGTCGAACGTAGCGAGAAAAGCCCGTACCGGAGAGTAGAAAATACTCACCCTGACCGGGGTAGCTTGATATGAGAATAAATTGATAGTCATCATATGATATTATGAAAATAGTTAATCCTGTCATACATATCATTACAACATAAATTTTTATGTGCATAGATATAATGCATTCATGTGACCAAAGATATTTTCTATAGTTTATACAGCTGAACATGACGTGATGAGCTATATTGATGATGATTTATTATTGAACTTACTAGGATTTAATTCTCACTATATTTTCATATCATGTTCAGAAAATTAGTTATGCAGATTTTTTATAGCTCTGACTTTTAGTGCACGTTGGATCAAGTTATTCTATGATGGGCGGATTCTAAATAAAATGTTTATGGGCGAGTTGGCACAGATCCCGGTGAAGGTGCAACCACCCGCACTCGAATCTCCGGAATTGGTCAACCAGAATAAATAAGATGTAGATATTTATGTATTTGAAATGTTGTACGTACGTTTTGATTAATGATGAGTATGTGAACTTTATATTGTATAATGATAAATAAAAGAAAAAAAAAGTTGTTACAGTAACATCTATGACCAATAATCAAAGTATCAAATATTGTAAATTTTATCAAAGTTCTAAGATCAAAATTTCATATAAATATTACAAATTTCAAAAAATTTCTTCAAAAAGAGATATTGTTAAACCTACCTAAAGATCACCCTAACTCACTTAGTTTTTCTTGTTTTCTCTTGAAGGAAGTAGTAAGATTCCTCCCTTCTCTTAACTTTTCTAACAGCTTAAATAAGAGAAGGATGGTGAGTTTTGAAACCTAAGGATGAAGAGAAAAAATGGATTCAAGTAGAGATTAAACTAACTTACCTTGAGTACTTAGTCCTCTAAACTTCTAATTCATCTTCCTTCTTCTCTTCTCCTCTCTTTCTATCCTTTCCTTACTCTACTTTACTTATGTTTTTCCTCTCCCTTATGTGAAATTATAATGTTATAAGGTTGGGTTTTGCTTAAATAAACTATCAAGTAGTTCACCTTTCATAATCATGGGTCTACCTTATCACAATTAGGATGCACTTGGTTATTTTTTGGGGAAAGACAACTCATGTTCTTGTCTTTCTCTTCTTTAGTCAAGATATGCATAGCAAAAAGAGATTTGTATTTTGAAAATTATGATAAAATTTTCTTAAGGCAAGGGACAAGATCCTTTTGATTTAGGGATTCATTTCCTTTTTCTTTTGTTTAATCAAGTATGTTAGGTTTGCCTTTTTAAATGATAAATTTTCAGCCCTTGAGTCTCATTTGCTTGGCTGAAATTATTTGTGTAGGATAAGTATGTTTTGTCATAATGCCATGTATTATTACCTACTTGTTGAAATTATGAATGTAGGATATAAATATTTTGTCCTAGTTCCATGTATTATTATCTACTTGTTGAAATTATGAATGTAAGATATAGATGTTTTGTCCTAATGCCATGTGACCTACTCTTGATTATTATTACACTACTATTTTCTCACATGATTTTTATTTTTTTTTTCTCTTGGATTTGGGCTCATTCTTACCCATTTTCTTTGCTTTGGCTGAAATTCTACCTTTCATGGAGGGTTTGGTCACATTTTCATGGTTTGTGGGCTATCGGTTTAATTTCTATATCCTAGTCTAAGTCTATATTTTATTTCTTGCTTGGGCTATCCTATTGACTTGCTAAAAACTCATGTGAAGTGGAAAAACTCTATATGAAGTGTCCATAGGTGAAAATCTAATGTATGGGTGGAGATGTTAAACTTAGGAACTCTAACTTTTGAATTAGAAAAAATTACCCTAATCCAATCTTCTTGAAATTTTAGGACCTTTACTTACTTCCCAAAAATTTATTTTCCTTACACAAGAATTTCACCTCTCTTTTTAGTATGTTATTTTTAATTTTTCTTATTAGGTTTTCTTTTTTTACTTATTCCCTTAATGTTAGAAACATTTTCTATGCATACACATAAGGTGAAAATTTTCTAAGGATTATATTTCCTTAGATATCTAAAAATTGTCTAATAAATTTTATTTTCTTAAATAAATATTTATGTACCTTTATTAATAAAAGAAACGAAATTAGGGATGTTACGACTCCAAAATCCAATTTTCAAATCAAACCCTTACTAAGGTTCTAGTTCATCGTTTTATTACGTCATTTTCTACTTTCTTCCTAATTTACATCTAACCATAAGATTACTCATTTCAACATTTTAATTATATTTCTTACACTTAATTTAACATATTCCATCATCCTCTTCTCAAGAAAACAGAAAATCAAATTATTAAGGGTGTTCCAAACATAATTTTTTCATGGTCTTCTTCTAGATGTTTAAAGCCATATTCATTTTACCAATCTAACCTTATTCCATCAATTTTTTTCACCACATTTAAATATACATAATAGCAACACAAAACCCTAAAATTTTGTCACCCATAGCCATACCTATGTAGAACCTTCCACACTAACTTAAATATTCAAACATACATCACGTGCAAGATCAATATGTAACATGATATAGCAACATCTATGGTCAATCATCAAAGTAGCAAATATTCTAAATTTTATCAAAGTTCTAGGAACAAAATCCCATATAAATGTTTTAAATTTCAAAGTTTTTCTTCAAAAAATGATATTATTAAACATACCTAAAGATCTCCCTAACTCAGTGAATTCTTTTTCTTATTTCTTCTTGAAGGAAGTGGCAAGATTTCTCTCTTTCCTTAGCTTTTTTAGTAGCTTGAATAAGAGAGGGAGGGTGAGTTTTAAACCCTAAGAATGAAGAGAAAATATGGATTCAAGTGGAGATTAAGCTAACTTACCTTGAGTACTTAGTCCTCTAAACTTCTCCTTCTTCTTCCTTCCTCTCTTCTCCTTTCTTTCTCTCATTTCCTCACTCTACCTTAAATCTATTTTTCCTCTCCCTCACTTGGAAGAAATTATAATGTTATAAGGGTGATTTTTACTTAAATAAATTATCAAGTGGTCCTCCTCTCATCATCATTGGTCTACATTATCACAATTAGGATGCACTTGGTTGCTTTTTGGGGGAAGACAACTCATGTTCTTGTCTTCCTCTCCTTTAGTCAAGATATGTATAGCAAAATGAGATTTGTATTTAAAAATTATGATAAAATATTCTTAAGACAAGATACAAGGTCCCTTTGATTTAAGAATTCATTTCATTTTTCTTTTGTCTCACTCAAGTATGATAGGTTTGACTTTCTAAGTGGCAAATTTCTAGCCCTTGAATCTCCCTTACTTGGCTGAAATTATGTGTGTAGGGTAGGAATATTTTGTCCTAATGCCATGTATTATTACCTACTATATTATTATATGGCTTGCTGAAATTATTAGTGTAAAATATAGATTTTTTTATCTTAATATCATGTATTATTACCTACTATATCATTACATGGCTTGCTGAAATTATTAGTATAAGATATAGATGTTTTGTCCTAATTCCATGTGAACTAATCTTGATTATTATTACACTACTATTTTATCACATGGTTCTTATTTTTTTCTCTTGAATTTGGACTCATTCTTGCCTATTTCCTTTGCTTTAACTGAAATTCTACATCTCATGAAGGGCTTGATCACATTTTCATGATTTTTAGGCTATCAGTCCAACTTCTATTTTCTAGTCCAAGTCTATGTTATATCTCTTGCTTGGACTATCAAATTGACTTGCTAGAAACTCATATGAAGTGGAAAAACAAACTCTATGAAGTGTCCATAGGTGAAGGCTCAATGTATGGGTGGAGATGTTAAATTTAGGAACTCTAACTCTTGAATTATGAAAAATTACCTTAATCCAATCTTTTTGAAATTTTAAGACCTTTACTTATTTTCAAAAATTTATCTTCCTTACTCAAGAATTTCGCCTCTCTTTAGGATGTTATTTCTAATTTTTTTTCTATTAGGTTTTATCTCTTTACCTATTTCTTTAATATTAAAAACATTTTCTATGCATAAACATAAAGTGAAGAATTTTTAAGGCTTATATTTTTTCTTAGATATCAAAAAATTGTTTAATAGATTTTATTTTTTAATTAAATATTTATGTATCTTTTTTAATAAAAAAAATTAAGGATATTACAGGGTCAACGTTTGGGTTAAAATTTGGGTCAAAGTGTCCTCTTCTGTATGATGAATCAACGTCTGCAATAAGGAGAAAGAACTGCTTCTTGCATTTACGGCTAGGAACATAGCATTCATCACAATTATAATATAACCCTTTATCTCTCCTAGCTTATAGCTCAGCAAGTGTTAATCGCTTAATGGTCGATAAAGGTTTGGGTGGGGTTGGAGATTTAAATAGTGTTTGGATAGTTTAGGGTCGAAAAAAGGGTTTGGAGTTAGAAAGATAATCAATGGCAGACGTTATTTGAGAAAATGATGGTTCAAAACGAAGTAGTCGATTGGTGGTGGTCAAATCTTTAAGTTTATCTTCCTGCAACTTAGCCAAACTAATGGCTTGAAATAAGAACCCGGTTAAATTTCTTGAACCTCCCTTCGTATCTCTAGTTTCAACCCATAAACAAAACATGTGAGATAAAAAGGTATAGGAAGGCCAGTAATCCAATTAGCTAATGACTTGAACTGGGTTTGGTACTCACGCATCGTTGAATTTTGACAAAGCTTGAATAAACCTCCTCTAGGATCTTCATAATGTGAGGGAGCAAATCGTATTTCCAAAGCATTTTGAAAAATTGGTTAGGATACCAATTGACCATTTGAATGCATCCACTAAAACCAAGTGAGTGCCTCTCCTTCTATATAAAAGGAAACGATTCTGACTCTTTAATCCTCCCAAGTTTTGTGAAAATCAAAGAACCAGTTAATTTTAAAAATCTAACCCATTGGATCTATTCCATTAAATTTGGGTACGTCTAATTTCATAGTGGTAAGAGCAACGGTTATGGAGGTATGTGGGTCAATGGAAGAGGAAGAGTTTTCGAAAGATGGGTTCTGTGTTATGGTTTCAATGGCTGAGATTCGAGTAGAAAAGGAAATAAGGTGGTCTATAATGGAATTGAGGGTAGCTTCCAATTTATAGGAAGTTTTAGAATTGGTAGCCATGACTAATTTCAATGAAAGCACTAAAATGACAGAACCTACTATAGAAAAAATAACGTAATGCTTCAAACAGAAAGGAAAAAATCTTCAACAAAATGATACTTTATTCCCCTCATTCATGACAGTATTCTCCTATATATAGTTATTACTATCCCATAACAAACTTACACATCAGCGTATAAAACCTACCATAACAAACTACACCTTAGCATCACCACCAGATCTATCATTGTGCAAGCAGATCTAATTCCATAACAACTCACAACAAACTCTAGGTGACCCTCAAGGTATCATAAAGTCTTTCATCCATTTAGGTCGAATCTTATTCCCTTTAGGCCTAGTTTGGGGAACCTGCTCTTCATTTGGGCTAGACTCTTCTGGTTCATCTTGTTCACAAGCTTGGTATCTCACTACAACTTGAACTGCCATGCGGTGATCTACTGCACAAGGGGTAGTGGGAGGATTTAGGTGGTAAGAGAAAACGGGCAAAGGGTGTTTGACAGAAAGGTGAAGAAGGGTCAAGTTCTAGTAGTACCTCAAAACTTCGTGGTGGTTAGAAGGGAGGGATTAATGCATTTGACTGAGTAGACAACAAAACTAGTGATAACCTAATGATTAACCCGCTTGTCGGAGATTTCTCGCTGATCAAAGTAATGTCGGAGGCAATTTTGATAAACTCGTTTTAGATGCAAAGACAGGAAGTGAGGTACTTGAAGAACACCAGAAAAGAACTCACCTTCATTGGTCCTTAAATCTCTTGGTGGCTTTATGTCTGCACCAAACCTCATATACATATTGGAGGGATATTGCTCTACTTCATTTGTCAATCAGTATGGG
Source organism: Gleditsia sinensis (assembly GCA_037074535.1). Lineage (NCBI taxonomy): Eukaryota > Viridiplantae > Streptophyta > Magnoliopsida > Fabales > Fabaceae > Gleditsia > Gleditsia sinensis. The sequence continues at coordinate 65,198,923 of CM073464.1, forward strand.
AATCACCCATTGCTCTGTTCTTTTATTTGCTATACAAACGAATGATCACCTCATTGGCTTGTCCTAAACCAAACACCCTACCATCGGATACTCCACTCCTCCTGTCTTGTCTGTGTTCTTAATACCACGTCTGAAAATTATGCACATATGACGCTAATAGTAAATGAGAGTATTTTGGTTAAAAAAATGGTAAAGATTTGACAAAAAAAAAAAGGCAAACGGCAATAACTTAATGGAAGGTTTAAAATAGATTAAATTGTAAGATATGTTTTAATTTTAGAAAAAGTATATATATATATATATATATATATATATATATATTAAAAATAGACCAAAGCCATGTAACAATAAAGGGAAGAGAGTGTATTTTATTTTATTTTTTGTGTAGAAAAATTTGCGTTAAAGGAAGAGCCCTCTGTCCAAAGTTAGATAGGCTTTTAAATTCAACATTCACTTACACGAGACTTACAGCGGACTCAATAACTACTTAACAAGACTTATAGATAATCCATCACTATATTATTTTCTTCTTTCTATCAAAGAAATTGAGTTCACATTTGATATTAAAAAGTATTTAGTAGAAAAAATTAATTAGTAATAATAGACATAAAAATATAATAATATATATTTTAATGAAATAAACTTTAGTGTATTTATATGGGTTAGGCTCAATCTCAGGGATAGCAAGACAACGGCTGGGAGACCTTTCTTGCCCTCTATTTTTGCCACCCCTTCCCTCCCATCTCTATCCCCATTTCCTATTGTAGGAAACATTTTTCATATCCCTATTACCTACAGGATATAGGACTCATGAAACTTCTCGAATTTTATAAGAATTTAATAAAATTTTAAAAAATATTATAGTCTTAAATTCATATACATCTTTAAAAATAACTACACATAAAAGCTTATCATTATAAATTATAAATATATAATTACTAATATAAAAACATGGATGCTAAAGTAATTGAATAAATAAAAAATATTTTAATAATTTAAATATAGCAGGATTCTTAGATGGCAAGAGATAAGTCCTTATGTCCATATTCTATGCATAGTAACTTTAACCCTACCCCAATTGTCATAAATAAATAAAATATTCTCCCTGTCATTGTCTCTCTAGAGGATAGACCATACGGGGATCATCCTACTCAAATTTATAAAAAATTTATAACTTTAACACGTAGGAATCCTTTGTATATCATATATGACAAACACAAATGCCTCACTTTGCCTTGGTACATCCTAATTATGGTTCGAGAACATTTAGCCACAATCAGCATTGGAAAAAGAGAAACTTTTAGACACCCCACTTCCAAAAGGATAACTATAATCAAATCAATTATAATTATGCATGTGATGTGATCATGGAATATCACATTTCAAGTTATGACAAGAAAATATTTTCAATTGAGCCTTTAACTCGTGCAAGAACTAAGAGGCTTGGAATGAACCTAGTTATCTTGCTAAAAATTGAAGACACTTGAAGAAAACAATAGTCAAGAGGTTATACATCTGAATATCCTTTTAATTTCCTACGAATTTGAATAATTACTATTGTGTGGTAGGTGATTCTGTGCCATGAAGTCATATGTACGTTTTTTTCTTATAAATGGCAGAATGCATAGACTTTCTGCCATCTAGCATTTATTTCTTGTATCTCCTAGGTGCAGCCTTGCATTTATTGCTCTTATACTTTTGTCACTAGCATTTATTGCTGCTCTTAGACTTGCTGCCATCTATATACGTTTTTAGGACTTTGTTCTTGTAAATGGCAGAAAGCATAAACTTTTTGTCATCTAACATTTATTTCTTGTATTTCTTAGGTGCTGCAAGCATTTATTGCTGCTTTTAGGCTTGCTGCCATCTATGTACGTTTTTAGGACTTTTCCTTGTAAATGGCAGAAAGCATAGACTTTTTGCCATCTAGCATTTATTTCTTGTATTTTCTAGATGCTGCTCTTAGAATTACAAGGTAGTATAGCTAAGTCTCTTAAAACTAGCTTACTCCTTTATATATGAGATGTATCACACAAGATCAGCACAATTGAATGACCATTTCGAATTTTTCAGTATTGTTCAAGTGTGTTTCTTGAAAATACAGCTTCTCTTATCTAACTTAGGTTAGTGGTGAGAAACTTCTGATTTCTTATCACTCACATCCCTCTAATTCTTGAGTGTAGTGAAATCAATCCAAATCAGCTTAATTGTGGCGCCCTAGGCTTATCAATTGGGTGATTTGGTTTTCTTCTTTGTTTGTTTCAAGCTAAAACAGAAACGAAATCCAATGCTCATCCTCTTCACGTTTTGGAATCACATCATATTGGTATCAAAGCTTCTGGTTAGTAAACCTGAGTTTAAACACTTAGAGAGTGATCTACCCCTATCAAACACCTAGACCAGCAACCTAAAAAAATCATCATGGCAAAAGGGAGTGATTCTGGAGTCCCTAGAGGGATTAGCCTAGAACAAACTCAAATTATTGGCCTGCAGAGGAGACAAGAAGAGATGATGGAACAAATGGCTCAACTCACCAATCAGATGACAAGACTCATGGATCTACAGCTAAGACAACCAAGAAGAGAGGAGAATGCTGAGTCTAACGGTGCCGAAGCTGAGTTTGAGGAGGATGGACAACCCTTGCATTGGAGGCAGCCTAGAGCACAGGAGATTAACATCAAAATGAAAGTTCCTCCATTTAGGGGAACAAGTTCTCCTGAAGAATATTTAGAATGGGAACAACGAGTGGAGAAAGTCTTTGAATGTCAAGAGTATTCCGAGATAACCAAATGCCGCCTTGCTGGCCTTGAATTCACTGATTATGCAAATCTGTGGTGGGAGAACTTGAAAAATCAGCGAAGGAGAGATGGTGAAGAAGAAGTAAGAAGTTGGAGGCTAATGAAGAGATTCATGCAGAAACGGTTTGTGCCTGACTATTATAGGCAAGAACTTTATTTCAGACTTCAAAACTTGAGGCAAGGAGGTATGAACGTGAAAGACTATGTGAAGAAATGCGAAACCTTGATGATTAGGTGTGAGCTGAATGAACCACAAGAACAAACCATAGCTCGATTTTTGGGTGGACTAAACAAGGAAATTGTTGATCTAGTAGAGTTACAGAATTATGTTTTCTTTGAAGATGTAATTAAATTAGCCATCAAAGTAGAAAGGCAGAAGAAAAGAGTGTATGGGAGGAACTTTGGGGTGACTAAACCTGTGGGAGGAAAACCATTCCAAACACTTTCTCTAACACCAGCAAAACCTACCAAAGGGGACAGTAAGGAAATGGAGAAAAAAGGATCAACCAGAACTGAAAGTTTTAGGGAAAGGGAGAAAGCAATAGAAAACCATCCCCCTAAAAGAAGCAGAGATATTAAGTGCTTTAAATGTTTGGGGCATGGCCATATTGCATCAGAATGTCCTAACAAAGGGGTGATGACTTTGAAAGAAACACAAAGGGAGATAAAGAGTGACGATGAGGGTGTTTTGGAGGACTATGAGGGGAATGAGTATCTAAAAGAGGCAGAGGTTGTTGAATATGCAAATGAGGGTGAAATTTTGGTTATTAGGCGCGTCTTGAGTATCCAAACGAAAGCAGAGGAAGAACAACGAGAGAATATTTTTCATACGAGGTGTACTATTGAAGGCAAAGTTTGTAATGTCATTATTGACAGTGGAAGCTGCACCCATGTTGCTTCTACCACTTTAGTTGATAAACTAAAGCTAACTACCATGAACCACCCCCAACCATACAAATTGCAGTGGCTGAATGACAAAGGCGAAGTGAAAGTCACGAAACAACTGAAGGTTCCAATCTCTATTGGGAAGAATTACAGAGATGAGGTATTATGTGACATTGTCCCAATGAGTGCTGGACATTTGCTGCTAGGGAGGCCATGGCAATTCGATAGGAGAGCACTGCATGATGGCTACAAAAATACCTATGCCTTTGAGAAGGATGGAAAAAGGATTGTGTTGGCACCACTTAAGCCAATGCAAGTACAGCAAGAGAAGACAGTAAAAGAAGAGCAGAAAGCAAGCTGCTTGGCTACTAAAAATGAGATGAAGAAAACATTGAATAAAGGTAGCCTCATTCTATTGCTAATGCTTAAGGAGTTTTAAGAGTTAAAAAATGAAGTATCCCCACATGTGAAGAAACTATTAGAAGAATTTAGAGATGTCTTTCCTGAAGAGCTGCCTAAGGGATTACCACCCTTAAGGGGGATTGAGCATCAAATCGATTTGGTACCAGGTGCTACTTTGCTTAACCGACCTGCGTACCGAATGAATCCCACAGAGGCAAATGAAATTAAAAGACAAATTGAGGAGCTGATTAAAAGAGGCTATGTAAGGGAATCCATGAGTCCATGTTCTGTTCCGGCATTGTTAGTACCAAAAAAAGATGGTTTTATGAGAATGTGTGTAGACAGCAGGGCTATCAACAAGATCACTATCAAATACCGCTATCCAATTCCGAGATTGTATGACATGCTTGATGAGTTACATGGTGCTAAGGTGTTCTCAAAAGTTGATTTGAAGAGTGGCTATCACCAAATTCGTATGAAGGAAGGAGATGAGTGGAAAACAGCATTCAAAATAAAGCATGGCCTTTATGAGTGGATGGTAATTCCTTTTGGGCTATCTAATGCCCCTAGTACTTTTATGCGTCTAATGAATTTTGTGCTTAGATATTTTATTGGCAGATTTGTCGTAGTGTATTTCGATGATATTCTAATCTACAGCCAAAGTTATGATGAGCATGTAGAACATTTAAGGCAAGTATTGGAAGTGCTGAGAAAAGAGAACCTCTATGCAAATCTGAAGAAATGCTACTTTTGTCAATATCATGTAAATTTTCTTGGCTTTGTAGTATCTCATCAAGGTGTGGAAGTTGATGAAGAGAAAATCAAAGCAATCAAAGAATGACCTGTTCCCAGAACCATAAATGAAGTAAGGAGTTTCCATGGACTCGCATCTTTTTATAGAAGGTTTGTTCGAGATTTCAGCACTATCCTAGCACCATTAACAGAATGTATAAAAGGGGGAAAAGAGTTTGGATGGAATAATACAGCCCAAAGGAGTTTTGAACTGATTAAAGAGAAATTATGCAATGCCCCTATACTAGCATTACCAGACTTCTCCAAGACATTTGAGATTGAATGTGATGCTAGTGGAGTGGGGATTGGTGCTGTTCTACTACAAGAAAGGCGCCCTATTGCATATTTTAGTGAGAAGCTGAGTGGGGCTTGTCTTAATTATTCAACCTATGATAAGGAGTTTTATTCCCTGATTAGAGCTCTTGAAACATGGCGGCATTATTTGTTACCAAGAGAATTTGTTATCCATACAAATCACGAATCCCTTAAACATTTGAAAGGGCAGAGCAAGCTGAACCAAAGACATGCCAAATGGGTGGAATTTCTTGAAGTATTTCCATATGTTCTAAAATACAAGAAAGGGGAGACCAATGTTGTTGCTGATGCTTTATCCAGGAGGTATGTATTGTTTTCTATGATGAATGTAAAATTGTTCGATTTTGAATTTATTAAGGATCAATATATTGAAGATCCTACACTTGCTAAAACTTACCAAGCTTGTGAAAAAATAGCATACAAAGGGTTTTATAGGCATGAAGGGTTCTTATTTCGTTTGGGAAAGCTTGTAATCCCAGATTGCTCCATGCGGGAATTGCTTGTCCGAGAAGCACATGGGGGAGGATTGGCTGGCCATTTTGGCGAAGCAAAGACATTAGAGATGCTAAAAGAACACTTTTATTGGCCTAATATGATCAGGGATGTTCATCATGTGCTTGAGAGATGTATTTTGTGTAAAAATGCCAAAAGCAAGGAAGCTGCCCATGGTCTTTACATGCCCTTGCATGTACCAGATCAGCCTTAGGAAGATATAAGTATGGATTTTGTGCTTGGCCTACCTAGAACTCAGAGGGGAAAGGATTCGGTCATGGTTGTTGTGGATCGATTTTCAAAAATGTCACATTTCATTCCATGCCACAAGTCAGATGATGCTGTGAATATTGCCAATATTTTTTTCAAGGAGATTGTTCGACTCCATGGCATTCCAAATAGCATTGTTTCAGACCGTGACTCAATTTCTTAGTTACTTTTGGAAGACCTTATGGCGAAAATTAGGCACACGATTGTTTTTTAGCACTGCCTGTCACCTACAAACTGATGGACAAATAGAAGTGGTAAACCGTACACTCTCTATTTTGCTCAGAATTGTCATTAGTAAAAATTTGAAGAATTGGGGTGAATGTTTGGCATATGTTGAATTTGCCTATAACAGAAATGTGCATAGTGCTACTAAACGTTCTCCTTTTGAAGTGGTTTATGGATTCAATCCATTAACCCCACTTGACTTAGCACCATTGCCACTTGATGCTCGAGAATGTTTGGATGGAAAACAGAAGGCTGAGATGATCAAGAAGTTGCACAAAAATGTTAAAATGCAAATTGAGAAGAAGGCTGCAAATAAAGGGAGAAAGTTTGTGCAATTCAGCCCTGGAGATTTAGTATGGATCCATCTTCGAAAAGAGCGGTTTCCAAACAAAAGGCAGTCCAAATTAATGCCCAGGGCAGATGGTCCATTTTGAGTCTTAGCAAAGGTAAATGACAATGCATACAAAATAGAGTTGCCTGGTGATTATGGAGTTTCAGCTACCTTCAATGTCAGAAATATTTCTCCTTATTTGCAAGATGAAGATGATTTGGATTTGAGGGCAAATCTTTCTCAACTAAGGGAGGATGATGTGATCATGGAATACCACATTTCAAGTTATGACAAGAAAATACCTTCAATTGGGCCTTTAACTCGTGCAAGAGCTAAGAGGCTTGGAATGAACCTAGTTACCTTGCTGAAAATTGAAGATACTTAAAGAAAACAGCAGTCAAGAGGTTATACATCTGAATATCCTTTTAATTTCCTATGAATTTGAATAATTACTATTGTGTGGTAGGTGATTCTATGCCATGAAGTCATATGTACATTTTTTTCTTGTAAATGGTAGAATGCATAGACTTTCTGCCATCTAGCATTTATTTCTTGTATCTCCTAGGTGCAGCCTTGCATTTATTGCTCTTAGACTTTTGTCACTAGCATTTATTGCTGCTCTTAGACTTGCTACCATCTATGTACGTTTTTAGGACTTTGTTCTTGTAAATGGCAGAAAGCATAGACTTTCTGCCATCTAGCATTTATTTCTTGTATTTCCTAGGTGTTGTAAGCATTTATTGCTGCTCTTAGGCTTGCTGCCATCTATGTACGTTTTTAGGACTTTTCCTTGTAAATGGCAGAAAGCATAGACTTTCTGCCATCTAGCATTTATTTCTTGTATTTTCTAGGTGCTGCTCTTAGAATTACAAGGTAGTATAGCTAGGTCTCTTAAAACTAGCTTACTCCTTTATATATGAGATATATCACACAAGATCAGCACAATTGAATGACCATTTCGAATTTTTCAGTATTGTTCAAGTGTGTTTCTTGAAAATACAGCTTCTCTTATCTAACTTAGGTTAGTGGCGAGAAACTTTTGATTTCTTATCACTCACATCCCTCTAATTCTTGAGTGTGGTGAAATCAATCCAAATCAGCTTAATTGTGGCATCCCAGGCTTATCAATTGGGTGATTTGGTTTTCTTCTTTGTTTGTTTCAAGCTAAAACAGAAACAAAATCCAGTGCTCATCCTCTTCACGTTTTGGAATCACATCAGGATGTAACTATGGAAAAGGTGGGTTTCATTCAAAATTTGGTTTCTGTAAGATTATTTTGATTTATCGAATTTTTTAATTAAAAATAAATTTTTTAAATTTTTTTTAACTCTTTGGCCTTTTAGTGAAAACTAGATAAGGAAACCTGAATTTGAATCATAGAAAATTGTCCATTTTAGTAGTACTGAAGAGACAAGATTCCTAACTTCTAGTTCTTCTATCATGGTCACATGACAGGAAAAAAAAAGTATTTTCATTTTAACAACAATGTTAAAAAATGTTAACGAGTTAATCATATTTCAGAAATAAGAAATAAAATCAACAACTATTATTCTTTGATTTGATCTTGAAACTGTGAAAATTATGATGTTGATATTCTTCAATTTTCATAACCTAATTTTTATTATAAAAAAAACATATAATATACCAAATCAACCTAGGATGAATGGTTATTAAATCTATTTTACTTTGATTGCTTTTCATACATTTTAAATAACTTTAAAAAAAACACAATATCATTTAGTATTTATTATATTAAAATTGATAAAATTTTGCAAAATATTTTTAATAATAGACTTTATATGAAAAATGTTATTTATTAAAAAATAATAGCTCATAACTGGGTACGAGCAAGGTAGAAAATGGCAATTCTCTCTTATATTCCATTCATGTACTTCAAAATAAAACAACGATGCTGATGAGTGAGTTTTATACTCAAAAATTAAATATTTCCATCTTATATTTTTGTGTTAATTAAACATTTATCTCCCTTATTTGTATTTAATTTTGTGTATTTTTTATAGATTGAGAGAAGAATAAAAAATTGACTTAATTGGAGAAATTAAAATTAAATTGTGGTTATCTGGGAATGATATCTATAAATCAAGCAGAAAAAATAAATTCATTAAGAATGGTTGAGTAAGACGCATTATCTTTTTTACTCCTGAAACGCATCCTAATGGATATATACATCAATTCAATCTTGATTTATGACCACATTTTTAAAAGAATTGAAACAAAAATTTAAGACAGAATACCTAATTTTAAAAATATGTTTGCTACTTACTTTTCAACTTGATTTTATTGCAGTATTTTGGTCGTACATCAGAAAATACGTATATACTATGTACGAAATGTGGTAGATAAATAGCTGACACAATTTCATACAACTTTCATGTTTATATGATTAGCAAATTCAGACATCCAAATGGCCAAAATTGAGTTAAAAGAGAACATATTTACTGTTGTAGTTCAGCCCAACCTTACTGTAGTATTTAGGCTTTATTTCAGAAAATACATATTGAATACATACAAAATTTGATAGGTAAATAACAGATACAATTTGCTACAACTTTATGTTTAAGTGTTCAGCAAATTCGGATATTAAAAGGATCAAAATTAGATTAGAAGAGATCATGTTTGCTGTTGCAGTCCAATCTGACCTTGCTCCAGTATTTTGACCATAAATCAAAAAATACATGGCCAATTTTTCTCCACCTTAGATGGATAGAAATATAATGAAAATATCTATAACTTTTATGTTGATGGTATCAGCAGATTCGGTGGTTCTCAAGGAGATATCTCATAATTACTTTCGGTGCTCAGAATACAATACAACTTGTCAACTATAGTGCAATTTACTACCCACCATTTTTGTCACCTACTCCCTTTGTTGCATCTATATATAAAGAGATCTTATGAGCTAGAGAGGGGGGAGAAAGACTAGAGAATGAGTTTAGGAAATTTTTGTTAGAGTTCTAAGTGCTTGTAATGTTTTTATCTTTTTAGACATTTTGTATCTTTACTTTTTATCATAATATTATCATGCTTCTTCAAATTTCATTTTTTTTCTTACCTTAATTATGGAGAACTAATCTCCTAATGTTAAGGTGAAAGGGTGAAACTCTTGGTATAAAAATAATAAATTATCTAACTCTTAACTTCAATATTTATATTTGATATTGTACTTCTTATTTATTTTCTTATGTTAATTCTTTCTTAGATGATGGCTTTGTTGCCCCTCTATTATTTATTTTCTGTCTCTCTGTTATTTATTTTCTTAATTTTGTCGCCCCTCTGTCATTTATTTTCTGCCCCTCTGTTTTTTAAAGAATAGCTTTATTGTCCTTTTGTTATTTATTTTCTTGTTATTTTCTTTCTTAGATTATGGTTTTATCGCTCCTCTATTATTTATTTTATGTCCCTCTATTTTTTTTAAAAGGATGGCTTTGTTACCTCTCTGTTATTTATTTTCTTGTTATTTTATTTCTTAATGGCTAGTTTTACCACCTACTTTATATTATTATTATTGACTCTGTCATCTATATATTGTTATATTTTTCTTCCTTTTACATCTTTTCATTTTTAATTTTGTAAAGTATGAATTTTGATACATTGTAGACAATTTTTGACACAATAAATGCTTAAATTATTCTTGATATATTGTAGATAATCATTTTTGATATATTGTATATTGAATCCATTTTACAAGAGTTGTTATATTATTAGTAATACAATAAAAAGAAAGCAAATACACTTTATATGTAAATCAAAGTGAATTTAAAGTAACATATCTTTTGAATGGAATCTCATTTATGTGAGGATTCTATTTGAGTAATAAAATAGTTAAAATTTATTTTTATTTGATATACTAAAAGTAGATTCCCTAACCTTAACATGTTTCTTTATTTTGAATACATTCCTATTTATTTTATTTCAGTATTTTATTTCTTGCATACTTTGCTTAAAATTTTTCTCACAAAGAAAATCTTAGCAATTAAGTTAGAAATATGTATTTTAAATCTGAATTAGATTTTCTCTCAATTGGCAATCTTTGTAGGATCAACTTTGCATACTACTAAATCTATACTCCAATAGATTCGTACGCTTGCAAGTTTTAATTAAAACAACAACAAATGCCTTATTACCATTGGCAGAAAATAGTCGTTAATATACAAGAAGCCTCTGTTTTGTTTTCTTTCATTTTTTATGGAAAAGAAGATTGATCGTCAATGAAAGGATAAGGATCAAAGTTCCTAACATGGAGAAGGTAATTTTTTATCAACGATTTATGTTTACAAACTTCAATATTCAAAAATTACATTTGGGTCACATGAAATAATATCTTATCAGATAGTATAATCGAAAGATCGGGATAATTGACATCTATACAAGATATTCATAATACTCCTCCTTGGATGTCCATCCCTTAAGAATGTGCTCGTTAAAACCTTTACTAGAAAAAACTCTATGGGACAAAAACTTAGTTAAGAAAAAAGAGTACATCATTCTTTCTTTTAAGAAGCTATCAAATACTACCTCATATAAAAAAAACTTTATCAAGAAAAACCCAATGGAAAAATAGTACAATATATATGACAACATCATTTAAGACCTTGAGTTGTTGAACTCTAATATTATACACTGGCTTCTCGAATATTGTAGTAGGACATGCATTGGTAAACAAATTTGTCACATTATCGCATGAACAAATTTTGTTGAATATCCACATCACCATTGTTTTGAAGATCATGAGTGAAAAAGAATTTAGTTGATATATGTTTTATTCTATCCCCTTTAATATATCCTTCTTTCAATTGAGTAACACATGCAGTATTATTTTTGTATAAGATCATCTGGATCATTTTTTTAGACAAGCCATAAAATTATTGTATGAGTTAGATCACAAATCATAGCCAAACACATTCTCAACTAGTCTTATGAATGCTAAAATTTCTGCATAGTTAGCTAATGTGACAAAGATGGTTCATTTCATAGATTGCCATGACATTGCGATACCCCCCATATATAAACAAATAGCCTATTTATGATAATCCATTATGAGGGTTGGATAAATATCCTGCGTCTACATAACCACTAAGCTCTTACTCAAGTTCATTTTAATAAAATAGGCACATATCCATTGTACTTTTATGATAACAGAGTATATGCTTAACTCCATTCTAATGCCTTCGTGTAGGTAAATAACTATATCTTACTAATATAATAAAAACAAATAATATGTCCAGTCAGGTATGATTAGCAAGATACATCAATTCCCTAATTGCACTAAGATATGATACTTCAGGACCAAGTAGTTTTTCATCCTTTTCACGAGGTTTGAAAAAATCTTTGTTTACATCTAATGACCTTACAATCATTGAAGTATATAATGGATGTGATTTATCTATATATATTCGATTTAACACATTTTTTACATAAGTTTCTTGATACACAAAGATGTTATTCTTTAAATAATCAATTTGTAATCCGAGGAAAAAAAATTTATTCCAACATCCTTCATTTCAAATTCTTTCTTTAAGCAATTCATAGCTTTTTGAAGCTTTTTATGAGTTCTAATTATATTCAAATCATCAACATAAATAGTAATTATTGCAAACTCACTTCTATATTTTTTTCATAAAGATATATAGATAAATTGGGTCATTTCTATACCCTTCTTGTAATAGGTATTCACTAAAGCAATTATACCACATACACTTTGTTTTAAGCCATAAAGTGATTTATTTAAATTGATTGAGTAGTCTACTCAAGAACTTAAATTGTGTGCATGAGACAACTTAAATTCTTCAGAGAGTTTCATATAGATATCATTATCAAGTGAGTTGTACAAATATGCTGTAACAACATATATTATACGCAAATCAAGTTTTTCATATATATCGAAAAGTAGTTACATCCACTACAGATGAATATGTTTCATGAAAATCAATTTCGGGTTTTTGCGAAAATCCTTAGGCAACAATTATTTCCTTATTACTCACAATTTTATTATTCTCATTTTGTTTTCACACAAAAACCTATTTGTATCCAACTGATTTTACACACTCAGGAGTACAAACTATGAGCCCAAAAACTTTTCTTTCTTCAAGATATTTTAACTCTGCTTCAATTGCATCTTTCTATTTTGGTTAATCATTTCTTTGTCTGCATTCCTGAACAGATTTTGGTTTATGATTTTCATTATCATTCAAAACATTGTTGGTTATATTGTATGCAAAATCATTGACAACGTTGACATTTTGTCGGTTCCATTATTTTTTTCATGACATAATTAATTAAGATTTTTTCTGTAATATCCCAAATTTTTATTTTTAAATAATATTTTATTATAAACAAGTATGATTTTTTTTAAATGACTATGCATGTTTTGCTGGAAGGAAATATATTTTTGTTTAAAATAATTATTGTTTTGCTTAAAATAATTATATTGGCCTCTAATAAATTTTTGTTGTATTTTTAGAAATATTATTTCTTTTATTATGTATAAAGATATTTATTTTTTGATTTGTTTTATTAAGATTTTTATAAAGAAAAGTCATGATTTAAGAGTTTAACTAAAAGTTTATGAGAATGTAAATTCTTAGAAATTTTTAGGATGTTTTAAGATGAAAAACAGAATTTATATGAATATATATAAAAGAAAATCCTATTATTCAATTATTAAATAATTATTATTATTATTAAAAAAAAAAGGGGAAAGGGGAGACAACGGAGAGGAATGCAAAGAGTTGTAGAAATCGATGAATAGTGTAAATAGTATCTTCATGTTTTCTCTCTAGATCTGGAGTATCTATTAGCTTTTGATTTCAAAACTAATGATACCAATGGATTTAGGACGAAGAGTATTACGATTTTGACTGAACAATTTCTTAAATCAACCGTTAAATCACCGTAGATCGGAGGTAAAAAATTTTAGAAAAAATGTTAACTCTGAAACTCTTACTTAGAGACCTCAAATTGGAAATATGATACCGTTAATGGATTCAAGAGTTAGATAAACCTTATGATATGAAATTTTTGGACTATCTTACAACTTTTTGTACTTGGTGAATAGTATTTTCTGCCGGTGAATAGTGTTTTCTGACCATGAATAGTGACAAAGTTTCTGGAGTCATTGTCTTGATTTTTGGACCCTCTAGACACGTTTTTGAAGTCTATTTAGTCAAATGTGAATTGGAAAAGTGCAATTTGGGGTTGTCCAATCCGGAGCCCTTATCTTATGAGTAGATGATTCTTTCTATGACTTGCCATATACTCTTTTTGATATTTAAACATGTATTTGATTATGTTTAAGAGATATTTACACTTTTATATGAATCTGAAATGCATTAAAATTATTTGATTTTCTTACAATTTGAAATATGGTTCAAGAAGAGTATAGTATTTGAAAATGGATTTTTGAACTCATGATGTATCTGATTTCACATGTATTTCTCATTAAATGATAAAGTGAATATTTATGCATGTGGCATTATTTATAAAGTTATATGATTGACTTGAAAAAGGACATGTACATGTGATAAACCCTGAATTGAGAATTTATAACAAATAAATCTGTACTGAGACTGAAAGTCTGTATTATATTGAAAATTTTATATTAGATTATATGGCATATGTGCATGTGATATTTTCTGTGGAGGAATCCTATTGGAAACACTATCTGCTAACAACAGGTAATGTTAGCCCTGGTGCGCCTTGATAACCCAACTAGCAGGGGTGGTGCTAGCCTCGTGTGTCGGCCAACACACGGGAGATGATATGTGAAGGAGAGCGGGATGCCTCCTATATGGGCGAGATGCCAACTATATGAAATGTAATTTGCCTTCTCTTGTTGTGTGCTTGGGAAATACCCATATTAGAGTACCTTCGCGTGTTCTCTTGAATGGTAGTAGGGCAAACCTCAGCAGGATGCTAAGTTTAGGCAAATCCTACACCAACAAAGTACGGAAGGGATTGAACTCTGATATGGTGGTTCTGATATGGGATCCTCATAATGTTTTCATGTGAAATGTTTTTAATGCATATCAAGTTTGATTGAAGATCATGTTGTATCATATGGGGTTACAGATATTTGAATGTGATTTGAATGGAGAATATTTGAAAATGCGGATCTCATATGGATGTACTTCTGAATTGTAATTTTCAATATAATAATTTTAATATATAAGTACATCCATATGTTGACCTAAGAGGTCATATGAGGTTTTATCTACTTACTGAGTTGTCAAACTTACTACATGATATTTATATGTTTTTCAGATAAGGATATAGAGTTTGGTTCTTTCCCTTCAGATAGTTGACCAGCTAGACGATATGATCTCTGGGTGAGTCTACTTTGTTTCCATGGCTCATAGATTTTGATTTATATTCCATTTGTACTTTAGAGTATACTCTGAACGCCACAGGCAGGATCCCTGCTTCTGCTATACTTGGATGTTTATAGATTTGGTATATATATGGAAATACATATCTGCAAAAGAGTATTATACATGTTATGAAAAATATATGATTGTAAAGTAAGTGTTTCATGTGCTCTAAAATTAGGGGCGTGATAAGTTGGTATTAAAACATTAGGTTTCCCTGTGGCTATCAGAGCAAAGGATTCTTTAGTAGGACCTTTAGTATCGATATGAGCTGGACATATTTATACTTCAGGTGCTGCTGAGGGATTCTATAGGGTTTCAAATTCCTTTCTATTCCAAGTTGATAAAGTTTCTAGTATAAGATAGATTGAATATTGTGGCATATAAAAAAAATATTTATGGGTCAATTTTTGCTTGGAAGTGAAAAGGATAGGCGTGCCAAGGAATTTAAAAAATTGAGATAGATATCAAATATGATGGTTTTTGAATGTAACATCTTGTCTAGATATGGTAGACTTTGATGTGATACTAAAAATGGATGGTTGGCATCATGCCATGCCATTTTAAAATGTCATTTTAAGGTGATTAAATTTAATATTACTAAAAAAATTTCTTTCTTGACACAAGAAGATCGTAGTGAGATACCTAGTAAACTAATCTCTTCTTTAACATCCCATAAGTGATTACAAAAGGTGCCAAGTGTATTTAGCAGTGGTGAGAGATGTTAATATAAAGTATACCAGTGTAAATCAAGTTCCAGTGATTAGAGAATTTTCTAATGTATTTCCTGAGAAATTTTCAGGATTATTCTGAAACGATAAATAGAATTTGGTATTGATTTACTTCCTTTAACCTAACTAGTGTCTATATTCCCATATAGAATGGCATTAACTAAATTTAAGGAACTGAAAAAGAATTAGTTACAAGACATGTTAGAGAATGGATTTAAATGCCCTAATACTTTTTCTTGGAGTGCTCTAGTTCTATCTGTGAAAAAGAAAGATGTATCGTTGTGATTGTGCATAGATTATAGACAGTTGAATAAAGTGACAGTGTGAAATAAATACTCATTACCTCATATGGATGATTTGTTTGATCAGCTACAGGGTGCTCAATATTTTTTAAAAAAAAATTCCTTTTAGGATTCGGCATGGACACTATGAGTTTTTAGTTATGTCATTTGGATTAACAAATGTTCCAGTTGCATTCATAGATTTAATGAATAATAATTAAGTCATCCCTGAATCAATTTGTTATTATATTTATTGATAATATACTAGAATATTCCAAGAGTTCAGAGGATCATAAGCAACATTTAAAGATAGTTTTACAAACTCCAAGGGAGTATCAGCTATATGATAACTTTTCAAAATATGAATTCCGACTTAGTAATAGTAAGATGGTATCTAAGTTGACCCTAAGAAAGTAAAGGTGGTACAGCATTGTCCATATCTTGCTACAGTTACAGATGAAGATCCAAGTCCAATTTGCACTTTTTGCTGTTGTCTGTTGTCCATTTTATTTGAGCTGTAATTTGATCAGGTACATGAACATATGCTTGTAAAGTATCAATCAACTCCTCAGCCTTTGAAGCCGAGATGAGAATTCATCGTGCTGAGTGTGGGATAAACCTTTATTCCACAGCATAATCAAGAAAAAACAACAGACCATCAAAGAAGTGGTTGAAATTTAACAAACCTATCGGTTTGTGATGCATATTTAGTTGTGTCCAAGAGACTATTTGAAAAATTTCTTCTAAAGTACCAAAACCCCCTGGTAAGGCAATGAAGGCGTCAGCATTGCTTATCATTCTAGCCATGCGCTCATGTATGGAAGCAACCTTAAATTTTTTCCCAATTGTTTTTCCTATGATGTTGGATGCAGCTAGAATTGTTGGAATAATACCTAGAACTTGACATCCTCCTATATATACAACTGTAGACACACACACCATTAACCCACGGTTACCTCTACCATAGACTAAATGAATTTTTCTCCTTGCCAGTACCATACCCAAGTTTTGTGCAGCTTTAACATACTCTTCATCTTTTCTAAGACTGGAACCACAAAAGACACAAATATTTCAAAATTGACGGAATGTGATTCCCTCCATAACTGCACACACCCTAATTTTAAGTATGAGAAGGTAAAGATACTAATGTGTGTATTTATAGAACTCAGAGAATGGCATACTTATGATAAATATGCAAATAGAATGAGTATAATTAGAACAACTATGTGAGTGATTGATGGATATCAGCTAAATTGAAGGTAAAATTTTCAAAAATGACGGCAAGCATGTATATGTACAGTAGTTGTGATAGTCGCTTATATTAGGCATGTAAAAAGAATAAGGTTAAGATATCATCAAAAATTTTCCTTTTTCTTGTTGTCCTTAATGAAGCATTAATGTCTTGATTTTCATAGGGAAGTTGTAGATGATAGGCGTCATGGTAAAAAAAAAGGAGAGAAGATGCAAATCAGATAATTATTAAAGAGGGACAATTAAATGATTTTTCTTGTTTTCCCAATATTTTTACCAGTCGACTATCGGTATTATTAAGTCGACTAACTATTTTGAGAAATTTTAATTTGGATTAATTATTTTACAGTTGATTGATTACATTTATTTTGAAGCAATCAACTGCTTCCTATCAGTTAACTACGTATTCTTTGATTTTTATAGACTTTTATAAGTTCAGAAATGTTTCGTTTTTCATGTGTTATCTTTCCACTAAATACCAACAGATTTAAAGTAGATTTTGACAAATATATTCAAAATTTACGGCCACCGATTTTTGCCGAAATAGCAATTAAGTTTTCTTTATAGATTTTTAAGAATTACGACCACCGATTTTAACTCTCTCCAATGCTTTATCCAAACTTTTGACTTTTTATTTTGGCACCGTTCTTTATTATGCTTTTCGTCTACTATATTCTCTCTTATTAATGTTTGGTATTAAATGCAAAGTTCTATTCCCTCATTATAGGAAAAGTTAATTTATTTTCTTTGAAACTCAATTATTATGGTGTCTAAATGGTTAGTAGGTTAAAGTAATGAAAATTTTAAAAGAAATAAACGGATGATGGCCTTATGGTGCTTTGACGAATGTAATCAAGAGAATTAGTGGTGTTGAAGTTCTTGAGGAAGAAAATATGGGAAGTAGGATTTAAATTAATCTTTGAACTCTTAATTTGGAAATATGGAGAATATTCTGAGAATCATGTCCGAAAATAATGTAAGTGATTAAAATATTTGTGTTAAAAGTTTATACTATGCTAAATCGAATCTAGTATCTAAGATGTGAATTATGTTGAAATTGAGAATCTATGTATGAGTAATTGTTAGGAAAGATCTTCTTGAAATGATTGGATGAATTAAACGAGATTGATATAAGTTAGAATGATGTGGTTTTGGATATGATAGAAGAAATGATTGAAATTTTTGATAATGAATTTATTGGTGTTAATAAGAGGGTATAGAGTTACTGTGATAAGATAAGTGAAATTGTTAGAAATGTGCCAATGGTACATAAACGTTATAAAAGGTTTGGTGAATTTATTGCTACGTATGTTTAACATATTGATTAAAGGAGTTTAGGATAAAAATAGATAATAGAAGTTTAGAATAAGAAAAGATAGTTATCCAATATGAAGGTGAATATGTTCTTTTATGTGTGTATTTCCTAATATCGACTTATAAACATATGCATGCGAGCTTGAGGATATAAAGGAATGATATATACAATGGTTTAAGAGTTCCTTATATGTATATATATAATCTGTTGAGTACTTTGTATAAAGTGAAATTGATTAGAAAAGAAATACAAACAATTCAATACAGGCCAAAAGTCTATAAGGACCATGAATGTTGAGCACTAGAAATTATCAATTGGTGACCACATATTCTTGAAGGATTCACCAATGAAAAAGGTAATGATGTTTGGAAAGATGAAAAAAGTTAAGCTCTAGTATATAGACTCTTTTGAAAACTTGAATAAAGTAGGCATAGTAGTACATTGCCTAACTTTGCCATCAGGATTAAGTAATACAGATATAGTCTTTCTTGCATCAATGCTAAGGAAGTACCTATTATATTCTTCTTATGTTACCTAATTTCAAGAAATTCAATTAGACAAGAATTTGACTTAACTATGGGTAAAATCGATATCTATTATTGATCGACAAGTGAAGAACTTATGGATGAAAGAAATCCTTATGGTTAAGTTATATGACAAAATCACTCAAGTGAAGAGACATATTAAAAAGTAAAGATGATATACATAAAAGATATCCCTAATTATTTGAATAATGATGTTAGTAACTCTGAATTATACCTTGATTTCATTCCCTACATGTGATAGGATAGACTGAAATTCGAGAACCGAATTTCTTAAGGGAGGAAAAATGTAATATCGCAAATTTTTTTTTAAAATAATATTTTATTATAAACAAGTATGATTTTTTTAAAATGACTATGCATGTTTTGCTAGAAGTAAATATATTTTTGTTTAAAATAATTATTGTTTTGCCTAAAATAATTATTGTTTTGCTTAAAATAATTATATTGGCCTCTAATAAATTTTTGTTGTATTTTTAGAAATATTCTTTCTTTTATTATGTATAAAGATATTTATTTTGTAATTTGTCTTATTAAGATTTTTATAAAGAAAATTCATGATTTAAGAGTTTGACTAAAAGTTTATGAAAATGTAAATTTTTAGAAATTTTTGAGATGTTTTAGGATGAAAAACGGAATTTATATGAATATATATATATATATATATATATATATATATATATAATTCTATTATTAAATTATTAAATAATAATAATTATTATTAAAAAATAAATAAAAAGAGAAAGGGAGAAGGGGGAGACAACGGAGAGGAATGCGAAGAGTTGCAGAAACTGATGTATAGTATGAATAGTACCTCCATGTTTTCTCTCTAGATCTGGAGTGTTTATTGGCTTCTGATATCAAAACTAATGGTACCAATGGATTTAGGACGAAGAGTACTACGATTTTGATCAAACAATTTCTCAAATCAGTCGTTGAATCACCGCAGATCGGAAGTAAAAAATCTTAAAAAAAGGTAAACTCTGAAACTCTTACTTAGAGATCTCAAATTGAAAATCTGACATCGTAGATAGATTCAGGAGTTAAATAAATTTTAAGATATGAAATTTTTCAGCTATCTGACAACTTTTTGTTCTTGGTGAATAGTGACAAAGTTCACGGAGTCATCTCCTTGATTTTTGAACCTTTCGGACACGTTTTTAAAGTCTCTTTAGTTAAATATGGATTGAAAAAGTGCAATTTAGGGCTGTCCAATCTAGAGCTCTTACTCTATGAGTAGATCATTCTTTCTATGACTTGCCCTATACTCTTCTTGATATTTGAACATGTATTTGATTATATTTAAGAGATATTTACACTTTTATATGAATCTGAAATGCATTAAAATTATCTGATTTGCTTACAATTTGAAATATGGTTCAAGAAGAGTATAGTATTTGAAAATGGATTTCTGAACTCATGATGTATATGATTTCACATGTATTTCTCATTAAATGATAAAGTGAATATTTATGCATATGGTATTATTTATAAAGTTATATGATTGCCTCGAGAAAGGGCATGTACATGTGATAAACCCTGAATTGGAAATTTATGACAGATGAATCTGTACTAAGACTGAAAGTCTGTATTATATTAAAAATTTTATACTAGATTATATGGCATATGTGCATGTGATATTTTCTGTAGAGAAATCCTATTGGAAACACTATCTACTAACAATAGGTAATGTTAGCCCTGGTGCACCTTGATAATCCAGCTAGCAGGGGTAGTGCTAGCCTCGTGTATCGGCCAACACACGGGAGATGATATATGAAAGAAAGCGGAATGCCTCCTATCTGGGCGAGATGCCAACTATATGAAATGTGATTTTCCTTCCCTTGCTGTGTGCTTGAAAAATACTCATATTAGAGTCCCTTTGCGTGTTCTCTTGAATGGTGGTAGGGCAAACCTCAACGGGATGCTGAATTTAGGAAAATCCTACACGAACAAAGTACGGAAGGGATTGAATTATGATATGATGATTCTGATATGGGATCCTCCTAATGTTTTCATGTGAAATGTTTTTAATACATATCAAGTTTGATTAAAGATCATATTGTATCATACGGGGTTACAGATATTTGACTGTGATTTGAACTGAGAATATTTGAAAATACAGGTCTTATATGGATGTACTTCTGAACTGTAATTTTCAATGTGATAATTTTAATATATGAGTACATCCATATGTTGACCTAAGAGGTCATAGGAGGTTTTATCTACTCACTAAGTTGTCAGACTCTCTACACGATATTTATATGTTTTTTAGATAAGGATATAGAGTTTGGTTCTTTCCCTTCAGATAGTTGACTAGCTAGACGACATGATCTCTGAGTGAGCTTACTTTGTTTTCATGGCTCATAAATTTTGATTTATATTGTATTTGTACTTTAGAGTATACTTTAAACAGCACAAGCAAGATCCCTACTTCTGCTGTACTTTGATGTTTATAGATTTGGTATATATATGGAAATACATATCTGCAAAAGAGTGTATTATACATGTTATGGAAAAATATGATCGTAAAGTAAGTGCTTCACGTGCTCTAAAATTAGGGGCGTGACATTTTCATTTTCACAAATTTTAGGTACCTGAATTTCTTCTGAAACTAAAGCAATAATTATATCTTGGGACTCTTCTAGAGTTGTTAATCCCTCGATTTAACTATATTGATTCTTAACTCTCCTTTTTCGATGATTTTTATATTTAGAACTAACGGGTCTACCACACTTCAAGCGAGGTCTCAGGCTTATTAATAATAGTGGATTGTCCGATAAGGACATCAATTTTAATTGGAGCATTAGCAGTTGGTATATGTGATTTAGTATTTCTTTTTGGAGTAGTAAATGCGTCTGGCAATTGGTTGGATAAATTTTGCAAATAAATTGTTCTTTGTTCCAATTCACATTATTTTGTGCAATGATCTGATTTAGTATTTCTTTTTGGGGCAGTAAATGCATATAGCAATTGGTTGGATAAATTTTGCAAATGAATTGTTCTTTGAACTTCCAATTCACATTATTTTATGCAATGATCAAAATGAGTTAGTGATAATTCATTCCAACTAATTTTATTTTCCATCTACTTATTTTTTCTCTCTAATGTTGAAAAAATTTTATTTATCAAAATGACAATCAACAAACCAAGTTGTGAATAGATCTCCTGTTGATGGTTCAAGATACTTTATTATAGGAGATTAATATCCAACATATATTCCCAACCTTTTTTAAGGGCCCATATTAGTACATTGTGGTAGAGCAATAGGGACATATACCGTAAATCCAAAAAATTTTAGATGAGAAATATTTAGTTTAAGATACTTTACTATAGAAGGTGATTCATATCCAACATATATTTTCAACATTCTTTAAGGACATATCTTTGTGCGTTGTGGTGGAGCAATAAGGATATATACCGCACATCCAAAAATTCTTATATGAGAAATATTTAGTTCCTAACCAAAAATCATTTGTAATGAGATTATTTATAATAACTTATTGGCCTTATGCGAATTAATGATGCAGCATGTAAGATTGCATATCCCCAAGTGAATATTAGAAGTTTTAACTTCATAAGGATGATATTGCAATTAACTTCACACATTTAATAAATGATTCTACAAAGCTATTTTGTGTATGAACATGTGCTACAGAATGTTCAACATCAATCCCAACAGACATACAATACTCATTGAATGTTTGAAAAGTGAATTCACTGACATTGTCAATGCATGTTTCTTAATTGAAAAATTAGGAAAATGATGTTGTAATCTAATCAATTGCCTAAGTAATTTCGCAAACACTAGGTTGCGATATCATAACAAGCACACATGTGACCATATAATCGATGCATTGATTAAAATCATAAGATACTTAAATAGTCCACTTGGTGAGTGTATTGACCCACAAATATCGCCTTGTATCCTTTTTAAATATATGATAGATTCACTCCCAATTTTGATTGGTGATGGTCGAATAATCAATTTCTCTTAGGAGTAAGGAGGACATGAAAAATTATTCGATTAAAGAATTTGCTGACTCTTAAATAAATATTCACTTGAATTTTTAATTATTTTTTGCATTATAGTTTATCCAAGATGGCTAGGTCATGCCAAATAACAAAGTTATTATGATTCACAAACTTCTAGTTTGTAATAGCATATATTTCAATTGTATTTATATATGTGTAGTACAATCCAAAGGAAAATGTAGATAACTTTTTTCAGTATGCATTTTTTTCTTAAGGTTGTACTTGTGAAGGTATTCAATATTTCCTTCATTTTTTGTCTTAATGTGGTATTCATTTCGGTGAATATCCTTGAAGCTTAATAAGTTTTCAAGAGACTTAGAGGAGTATAAAGTTTTGTTAATGTGCAATTTCGTTCCTTTAGGTAATATTACACTAGTTCTTTTGGAGCTTTCAATTAATTTTATACTACCAGATATAGTATTAACATTAACTTATTGCATTACTAAGTGGGAGAAATACTTTTTATCATTAACAATTGTGTGAGTTGTGCCACTATCGACGAGACATATCTCTTCATTAGTGATATTAGTATCAATCAAGAAAACATTCATTTTTTATTTAAAATATAACAAGAATAGTTAATTTGAGGAAAGAGTACATAAAATATGTTTGAAAATAACAACCTCAAAAATAAATTGTAGAAAAAGGAATCACTCTAAAGTTTATGTCATAAAATTATACAAATAACTTATTTTTGAACACTACCATCACCAATTAAATGATTAATCAATTTTTTCATTAGTATTAGTAAAAAAATCTGCAACATCTAAATAAGTTATGTTAACATAGCCATTATTAAGACTGTCTTCCTCAAAGAAATTGGGCTCTATCTTTTTCTCTTTAATAGATTTTTAGTAAAGATCAACAAGATGCCTTAACATACGACAAGTACATGACCAATGTTCTTTGCCACCACAGCAATAGTATGTGTTTTCAACATGTTTACTATTTTATCTATCTTTTTCCTTTTCATTTTTATCCTTATTATTCTTCAACTTCTTGTGGAAAGGCATGTTCTTAGAATAACCACCATGACCACGGCCACGACCTTGACCCCGACTTTAACCTTGAATTTTTCCATAGTGGTCATGTGTTACTACATTCGCTTTAGGGAATGGGTAGTGCCTGCTAGACTCACGATTTTTCATGAAAAGTTTATTATGTTGTTTAACCACAATGAGACAAGAAATCAGTTCAAAATATTTCTTAAATCATTTTTCTCGATATTATTGCTGTAAGAGCACATTGGATGTATGAAAAATAGATAATGTTTTTTCTAATATGTCATCATCAGTGATTTTTTCTCTACATAACTTTAATTGACAACTTATTCTAGATAGTATAGAGTTATATTCGTTTACAAATTTAAAATCTAGTAAGCGAAGATGCATCCAATCATATTGAACTTTTGAAAGTATCACAATTTTCTGGCAGTCATACTTTCTTTTAAAGAATTCTAAAGGGTAAGTAAGTCTTTTACGGTAAGGTACTCTGTTTTCAACCCTTTATGACAGTGGTGGCGAAAAAAGATCATGACGTTTGCCTTATTTTAGTTAGATGCTTTATTTCTTTCTTTGATAGTTTTTCTAAAGTCATTTGCATTTAAGTGGATTTCAACATCCAACATCCAAGATAGGTGATTTCTCTTAATAATGTTAATCGCCACAAATTTGAGTTTTGCAAGATTCGACATTTTAAAACTATCATAAAATATAATGCTACTCAAGTAACATCCATAAATAAAATGAAACATTTGAAAAAATATATATCATAATAAAGATATGTAAATTCATGGTAGGCCTTCTATCTATTATCAAGAGAAGAAATAAAATTATTATTGTATGTCAAAGTGTTGTAAGAGTAATTATTTAATTTCAATCAACATAAACATGTGTTTTCTCCTTAGCCAAGAGATAAAGGTTAGTCATTATTTAACTTACCATGTACTAATAATAAGAATTTCTACACATATAAATCATAGCGCATATATACATGATTTTGATCTATACAAGCATATATTATATATAGCCCCTAGAATGCCCATATTCATTAAAAAAAGTTACAATTGATAGGCATATTCAACTTTTATCATAATCTCCTAGTCATGCATAACCATAAAAAGATATTTACTTTTTTATCAATGTAATTATTATCATTTGCAGATATTAAATAAATGCATGCAATTATACATTCTAATTGATTAAAGAACTACATACTAGGTGATTAAAAAAAATACAGTTTAATAGAAGAGACTTGCACTTCTAAATTTTCATCCAATATGCACTTAGAAGTTAAGGCCGAATACAAAACCTCTTCTAATATAATGATGCTACACCTAAATAATTGTCTTTCAGGGATAAATTTAGACAACTGAAGTGGGTGTGATCCTTTAGGAATAAACGAAGGCAATATAATTGCACAAAAATTAATGCGATTCTTCATGGTCAAATTAAGACAATAAAATTACACTATCACCCCCTCTAGAGATGGATTTAAATGTTCAAAAATTAGTTTGCATAGAGTGTGAAGAAAAATTTAATAAAAATTACTAATCTTGAAGTAGTGAATGGTATTTGATATCTCAAAGTGTTTGATTTTGAATAAGGTAGGGCGTTGTGCTGATAACATGTTATAAAAATAACTTAAAAGTATAAAAAGAAGTAAGAGACAAGAAAGTAAAACATGAATGTTTTATTCATGTATATAACTGAAAGATCAAAATGATAGACATATATACAAAATATTCATAACATGAAAAAAAATATTGAATTAATTAAGTTATTTTGTTAAAAATAAATAGAAAACACTAAGATAATGCAAGCTATTATCTGTATACTACATTGCTAATTGTTTTACGAGGCAATTAATTAAGAAAGATATGTCACACTATTTTACTATGTTTTAAGCATCAATTTACCGTCTTTTAGAATAATAATTAATACCTTGAGAGAGATAAATAATGATTAGCATTTTTTATCATATTACAATAATTTTTACCAACATATGGGGACCTGGGACCTAAGAAGTAGGTGTGTGTCGTGATCTAAGGGGGTCTAAGGTTAGGGAGGAGTAGGTTAGACTAAGTGATTGGGATGTCAGGGGTGTCTGCAGGCAGCGATAGAAGGCACTCAAAAGGGGTTTGGTGCCTAGGTGCATGATCGCCTCAGGATTTGAAGGTTGGGAAGGCACCAAAGGTGATGGGCCCTTAGGTGCTTACCTTATCCCTTGGTTTTGAGTCTCAAGCGCCCCCCACCCTTTAAGTGATGGGCTACTTGTCCTCTCCACCCCTAATCCTCGAGGCAAGATGGGGAAATTTGCATTGCCTCCGATGATCAGGGCCCCTATTGCCCCCACAAGTTCTTTATGAACTCGTCTTACTCTACAATATACATACAGATGAAATAGGGGAATGGATCCCCTGCTGTGTTTTGAGCACAGCACCGCGTGCTGTGCTCAAAACGCAGCCAAATGTAGCCACTGTAGAACTTTAAAAAATTTAAAAATTAAAAACCATGCGTTTGACTGCGTTTTGAGCACAACACGCGGTGCTGTGTTCAAAACACAGCAGGGGATCCATTCCCATGGAATAGATGCCTATCAACATGGGAAACCTATTGAACAATATGGACCGACCAGGCATAGTGATCAAGCTTATGCCCCGATAAAACAAGGAAGAAGGAACTAGAGGCACCTGGGCAACCAAAGCACTTCCAAAACTAGATACTCGAACTATGCCCCACATAACAGATCAACAACCCAAAGTCGGTAGGGGGAGGAAAAATCCTAAGAGACTTAACTAGTTTATTTTATTGCTTTTATTAATAGTGCTAACCCAAAGATACGTAATGCTGATGATTTCTTTTAAGCAAACAATTTTCTGCTGAATTATGACCTTGATTGTGATATTTTACTTCCCCTTTTATTAATAGTCCAGTCTTTGGCATTTTGTTAATGTTTTATTGCTGATGATTGATGTTGTCTCTTATGCGTTGATAATTTCTTTCATGCCTTATGCTGAATTTATTTTTGGTTTAATACAAATACATTGGCTAAATATCATAAGTACTTAAGTTATCATATGTTATTTCTTGGTCTTCATAGCAAAAATACAAATATGAATTATGTTTTAAAACTTCCATTTGCTATGAAAAACTTGTAAAAGGTATGCATAAGTTAAGGGGAGCCTTTTATTTTCCTTAACCATAAAAAAATCTTTAACTATGTGTTTACCCATTTACTTGTTTGTCATGATATAAAAGAGAGATTGTTGACCTTATTGGTATGGATTCATAATTTTCATCATAAGAAACAAGTAAAAGAAAAATTTTCAGGAAAAACATCAAGATTGTCATGAAATCAAAGTCGTCAAATCTTGAAGATATGGAGAAAAAATTCAAAACACAAAAACACAAGGAAAATATTTTCAAAAACAATCACAAGGATATATATATATATATATATATATATATATATATATATATATATATATATATATATATATATATATATATATATATATATATATATAACCAATTGACTGCGTCTCACACTAATCAACTAGCTGATAATAAATTCACCACTGGAATCAAAATATTCAAGCCATCAATTGATTGTTCAAAGAACAAGTCAACTATATCCTACACTAGTCAACTGGGTAATCAACTGCCCACTACTGAAATCAAAATTTCAAGTCACAAGTCAACTAAACAACACCCCAATCAACTAGTTGGTCATTTGCTAGCTACTAGATTTTGGATTTTGAACTAGCCAACTGCATAAGACTCCAATCGACTGTCTAAATGGCTATTGGTTTTTGGAACTACAGAATATAGCCTCACAAACAACATGCAGTCGATTGTTCAACACAATGGTCAACTACTCCATATATGAAAACAGTGAACTCAACATCCTAATGGCTATTTCTTACAAGTCCTCTTACAAATGATCTCCAACGGCTATTTCTTCTAAAAATCTATAAATAGGAGGATTCATTAAGCTCCAGAGGATAAGAAAAAAACTTTGAACCTAGTGAAAATTTATCTCAAGTTCACTTAACTTTATCCTCTTTTCTAACTACTCTTCGTATGCATATTTACTCTTTTGAGAGATTCATCTATGTTCTTTTCAAACCTTCAATTTTATTAAAAAGAAATTTAAGGGAATGGTCCCTTGAAGTTTGGGATTGAAAAATTCGTGTAAGGGACAGCGATACTCTACTGCCAAC
This sequence comes from Gleditsia sinensis, assembly GCA_037074535.1. Taxonomy (NCBI): domain Eukaryota; kingdom Viridiplantae; phylum Streptophyta; class Magnoliopsida; order Fabales; family Fabaceae; genus Gleditsia; species Gleditsia sinensis. Next base: position 65,227,193 of record CM073464.1, read on the forward strand.
TCATTGAGTTAAAAATTTGTAGTGATAAACAAGTGCCCATTTATAAATGTTTTAATATAGTTTAAAAATCTAAAGTTAAAGTTTGGAGACTTGATTTAAGCTTGGAATTCAAGCTGAATCAGAAGAAATTTGTTATATTTATTTTTCTTTCAACTCTAACTCTTTAAGTGTAAGCTGTGCATTCTTAATTCTTTTACTCCCCTTAAATATTCAATTAGTTACTCTATCTTTTGATATCTATATTTTTTTTTTGGCACCTTTAAAAACCTCTTGGCTTCTGTTTTGAGAAAAAGTTTTTAAACTTCAGGCTTATTTTTTGTAAACACGAATTCACCCCCACTATTCAATGTATAGCCAGTTCTAATAGGAACCCTCCTAAATTTGACTCCCATACAACATAACACATAAAACATAATATTGACAATTATTATTTCGCCAAAATGTACAACCACCATATTGTATCTTCACAAATTTCTTGCTTGTAATCTTGAACTGCAAATCACCACTATCAGACAGTTGGAATACATCAATGGTTTATTGAGCAAGCAACCTATACCTCAAATGACAATATTAGTAAATTAGTGCATCAAGTTGACTAACGCGAAAATTATCAACAGTTTTCGCTTTTGGAACAAAAAACACATGATCGAAATTAGTGCACTAAGTTGACTAACACGAACATGATCAACTGTTTTCGCTTTTGGAACAAAAAATACATCATCGAAAGTAAGAGGCTGCACCAGTAAAGGCTTACAATCACTAACCACATAAACTCTGATGATTCCTTTAAAACTATGAGTTTTATTTGCTAATGCAATAATAAAACTACAGGACATGTCCAACAAGGTTTTATGACATGACCTTGTCGGTCACTCAACCCCTAACCAAGACTTGGTATTAGCATTTTGAAAACTTCACCTTACATAAAATTTTTCCGCATCTGGACAAAAAATAATCATCGAAAGCAAAAGGTTGCATAAGCAAAGATTGATAATCCCTAACCACATAAACTTTGATGCTTTCTTTAAGACTGTAAACTATAGGACATGTCTAACGATTATGGAACAAAGATCCCTTATAAAATCTTGTGTTTGGCAGGGCTATATAACATACTGTGTAAACTAGTGAATAAAGATCCCTCCTATAATCTTGTGTTTGGCAGGCTACGCATGTAAACTCGATGAGTTCAACACTTCTCGTTGGGATATCACAGAGATCAATGGACAAGAGTTCTGCTTAGTGTACCTAGGGGGCAAGTTAGTGTGTATAGGCCATTTGCTTTGTGTACCTGAGGTAAATCCTATTTTGCTTTGACTAATCATCATCAAATACCTAAAGAGCACGTTTATCCTCCACAACTATATTAAAATATGGTACTCTTTTGTATGAAAATCTGCAATATGTTTATCCACATGTTAAAATTTGCACATTTCACAACAAATCGTACCATGCAATCACATGGATATCTCACTTTACAATGCAAGCTGTAGAGATAGAGTAAAAAACTTCGTCGCATGCCAAGATCACATCATTTCTACAGTGGCTCAAATGCCCACTCTGACCCATATAAAACACACTGTGCATACCTGCTGAACCTCATTCTTCTTTAGCTTAGTGTACTTCTCAAATCTGAACCAACCACATACTTCGCTTGGCACAAACAACCCCACTAACTTAAACCCAGACTCAAGGCGTCTCAAATCCTTATCCCCTGAGGGCCTTTGATTTTTAAGACTTGTGGTGAACCCCCGACCCACACTTGGGCCTAGGATATCTTAACCTAGGGTCCACCCAACCCAGGCCCGGGGTAGCTTATAAGGCCCCTATATCTCCAAGCCCAAGCCTTGTCCTTAGGTCGAGGGCCCCCTGAGGTAAATTATATCTATTTACCACATATATGACAAGTTAGTAATTATAATAGTAATTGCAGCAATATTATCCTTTTAGTTTATTTATTAGAGAAAATAGTTCTTAGTGTTAATTAATTTGGTGGACTTGCAATTTTCTGCTACACTACTTCTAAACTTTCTAGTTGAGATTATTTGAAACTAGTGATAGTAATTATTGTCATTTATGAAGTTTTTGATATTCTCATTTGTCAAACTTAAGTAAAAATATTTTGTAAATCTCACTCCAAACAATATATGCATCAGTAAAACACATAAACTATGATGGAAGGAGTAATAATTTTGTGGCTCTAAATCAATGTAGATCTTAAGGAAAAAGAAGACAATTTTTTATTTCCTAGATTTTATTATTTCACTTGCTCACTACAAATCCAACTCTTTAATCTGTAATCATACTCATTCTTAAAAAAGCGTCCACAATATATACCACTTACAAAACTCGGTCTCTCTCACCAAATTGTATGTCTTCAAGCATTTTTATGTCTTTTTTTTTTCTCTGGTAGAAAAGCACAAACAAACAATTATTTGTTGCTTGTATTTATTCAGTAATGAACATTGAAATTAGTTGAGCGAGCACCATAAGTTTCCTTCCATGGCATGTCTTTGCATTCACTTTCAAACATCAGTACCGTGAATCTATGATATGAGTCGACTAAAATTTTAAGTAAATTATTTTTTTTATTAATACTTTTATTATATTATCTTTTTTTCTATTGAAAAAATGTACACATCTTTCCATGACATGTCTTTGCATTCACTTTCAAACATGTGTACTATGAATTTATGATAAAAATTGATGGTCTCAGTTGAAGGAGGATTGGTATGTTTCATCCAATTAAAAAAATTTCAGCTTCAATTAGGAGTGTGACATCTATAACGTGTATAAAGAATGACCCATTAACCAAATAAATCGAGGGGGCAGGGGTGAAAAGTAGAGTAAAGCAGCAAAAGATTACCCTTTCACTGCAACTTCTTGACGGAAATAACTTTTTCCCTTCTCCGTCCTGTTTTACTGTGAATTCATTAACTTCATTCCCCATTCCATTTATCTTTCAATTTTTATGGCTCTCTCTCTGTCCAGTTTAGAGAAAGAAAAATGGGGATGTTGTTTTGGCCTGCAAGGAGGAGATTAGAAATCAATCAGTTTTAATATATAAGGCTACTATCTCAAAACACCGGCTAATAGAACTCAAGTTTGATCACATAATATGAAAGAACACAAACTGAATAAACAATTACTAATATCCAGCTATTAATCAAATCAATAAATAATTCTATAAGGCCAAATCTAAGAACAGATTAGAACTTGACATTTTTATTTCACTTTTTAAATAAATACTTGTTTTTATTTAACATTCAAAATTATTAAAAAAATTTATTCTATTTTTTCCTTAATAAACAGTGACTCATTTTAACGCAACATGAGTCGTCCAAAGTTTGGAGCACTCACAATGCTGGTCTAATTTTTAAAAAACTCACCCGGTTTATTTTTTTATTTTTCAATATTTTAATGATTATAGTGTAAATAATTAAAAAGTAAAAATAGTGAGAAAGATGAAGCGACTCACATAGTCGTCCATAATTTAGTCGTCCAAAGTTTGGAAAAATTCCATAAATTTGTATTGTTTTGTATTGTTACAGTATGGTTTTACAGTTCTTTTTCTATTTTGAATGCTTGTCTAGCTCTAAACAATAATACAATCGGATTTAAATTTTCTATAATATTTTATAAGATAAAGTTACAAAAAAAGATTGATGAAATTAATATTTAAGAAATAAAATTTATTAATTCATATGAAAATTTAACAAACTGCGTTTTTCTTCCTAAAATATTTATTTTGAAGAGTGCATTAAGAGAGAGACAAAGAGACTAACAACGATTGAGTAGGGCTAAAACTTGAACCAGCCATGACCGGTAGAAGACAATTCTTGTTTGCGACGGTGGTAATAGACAAGCATCTCGTCTCTTGGGGGCAAGCAGTCCTTGATGACAGTGTGATTGGTGAACTTGGTCATCCAAGCAATTGTGGCTGCACATTTCGAAGGGTCCACAATTTGCATGGACCCAACTTCTTCCCAAACAGGGAGCCAGTAGGAGATCCATCCCAATGCAATGTCCAAGTATCCAATGTCGTCCCCTCCAAAGAATTTCTTCCCCTTAATCAGTTCCTCTATCTTTTCCATTCCTTCTCTGGCTACCTTCAATGCCCGTTCCTTTTCATCCCCAGTTGAGCACATTGCGCTCCATGCAGCTTCCAAAACCTGTAGTGCGTATATTTTTAAGTACGCGTTGAAAAATTAAGCTCGTCAAATAAAGCAAAAAACGTCCAAGAACAAAATTGTAGAAGTGGAAGCTACTCTGATCTATCAGAGCCAGATTTCCATCCTGGGATCTGTGGCTTATGGGCTCACCATGCTTCCTCTGCGCCACTCTGACGTGTTGATTACAACGTTTAGAATATAATAAAAATCTTTAGGCCTTTGGTTGGTAGTAACAACAAGAATATGAATAAAAATTAAGAATAAAATAAAAAATAATATATTCAAATGAAATAAAATAGAATATTGTGATTAAAATTGCGTTTAGTAAAACAATGAAATGGAATGAAATAAAAATTATCAAAAAAAAATATCCTTAAAAAATAAAATTATTATAGTAATATTATTTTAATTTAAAAATTATTTTAAATATTATAAATAAAAAATAAAATAAATAATTATTAATATAAAAATTTAAATTAAATTTTGTTAAACAATATTAAAAATTTTACTTTAAATATATATTTTTTTAATTATAAAATTTTTTATAAATAAATAAAATAATAAAAAGTATTTTAATCTTTTTGTTTTCCTTTCTTTTCCACTTGGTTTCAGAAGTAATCTACATTACCTCCTATAAGGTAATCAACATTTCGTGGGACTCATCTTTTTTTATATTTTCAGCAACTAAACCATTAGGGGTGTACATAGATTCGGTTCGGTTCGGTTTTGAATTTCAACTAAACCGAACCGACCATAAAAAAAAAAAAAAATTGGACCTATTCGGTTCGGTTGAGGTTCAACCAACCGAACTGAATCGAACCGCCAGATTCGGTTTGGTTCGGTTGGTTCGGTTTATTTAAAAAAAAAAAAATTGCCAATTTTTTTAAATTTTTGGCCCATTTAAATTTTTTTGGGCCTAATTTTTTTAATTTTTGGGTTTATTTTGAATTTTTTGGGCCCATTTCAAAAAAATTTAAAAAAATTATGTAAAATATTTTTAAAATATAATAAAAAATAAATTTAATAATATAAATTAAATATATTAAAAATAATTTGGTTCGGTTCGGTTTGGTTCGGTTGGACCGTCCCAACCAAACCGAACCGGTCGATTTTTCAAAAAAAAAAACCGAATTAAACCGATTTTAATCGGTTTGGTTCAGTTTTTGGTATGTTCAGTTCAGTTTTTTCGATTTAATTCGATCCGGTTCGATTTTTGTTCACCCCTACAAACCATGGAATGGAATGCCCATTTCATTCTATTCTATTCTCATTTTCTTATTTCTATTAATCAAACGGGACCTTAGACTATCTTTTATTAAGATGTCAAGATAAATGTGGTACTGCATAAATTTTTTTTTAATAGTATTATGATATATAATAAAAATTATATTTATTATATATTATAATTTAAATATTAAAAAATATATCTATTAATAATAGATTAAATATTAATTTTTTTAATAAAATAGTTTCTTCAAAAATTGAGTCAAGGAATGAATAAAAAAATTAGTTTAATTAAATTTTTAATTAAAATATAAAAATAGAGTCGCTAAATATATATATATATATATATATATATATATATATATATATATATATATATATATATATATATATATATGGGGATAAAATTAAAAATTTAATTATAATTAAATTTTTTATCAATTAAAATAAAATATTTTAATTTTAAAAAAAATTAAAGGGACTTTAAAAAGAGAAAAAGGAAAAAAAGCTAAACTGATATATAAAAGGATATTGTTGAATAATTTTATAATTTTTTATTTTGAGTAAGGGTGCTTTCGTTTAGAAAAACAATAATTTTTTACTTTAATGTCCTGGTCAAACACATCTTAAAAATAAATAAAAAAATCATAAAAATAAGCAATTTTTTCTTGAAATTGTTTTTTTTAAATATGAGTTTCTCAATAAGCGCTATAATAAAAAAAAATTAATATTTATTAATTTAGTAAAAGAATATTTTTTTTGGTTAAGTTACTAAAATTTACATATTTAAAAATATTTTTACAATTAATACTATTTAGGTGAAGAAATGACTGTAATTATTTACTACGATTAATTTAATTCAGTTTTTTAAAATATAAAATATCATAAATATATAGAAAATCAAAATAAATATACTCAAAATTCTATTACAATAAAAAAAATTATCAATTAAACGCAATAAATATTATGATAAAATATCTTAATTACGAAGAATTATAGGAGAAAGTAGGGAGGGAGCGAGGGGGTGTTTGATGGTTACCTTCTCATCGGCAAATTTAGGCCAAAAACGTGCGAGAGCTCTTTGGTAAGGGTGATAAGGCAGCAAGGGATAGCGACTCCATGTTTCGTCGATGTATTCAAGGATGATGTAGGACTCGGCGAGGGGTTTCCGGTGATGGACCAGAACCGGAACCTTCTTGTGAACCGGGTTCAGCTCCAGAAGAAGGCTGCTTTTGTCGAAGATATCTTCTTCTATATACTCATAATCAACACCCTTCAGCTTCAGAGCCCACTCAACCCTGGCCCCAAATGGACTCGCCCAGAAGCTCACAACCTTCACTTCTTGGTTTCCCATGATGCCTTTTTCTTTATCAACTTCTTCTGGTTTCTGACTTTATATATGCTCTATCTCTCAGTTCCTTCAAGTTGTAACCTACCATTTAAAAAAGGAAAATAGTTAGCTGCCAATTTTGACCAATTGAGGCATTTTTGTCTTAACAATATTTAGATTTTTGTTTTTATTGGGACGGCCACCAATTTGTGTTGTAGGTATTTTAATTAATTAATCTATATGCAATATTTACATCAATGAATTCTTACAAAAATATTCACCGAAAAAGAAAAAAAAATTCTTTAATTAGATATTAAATTGAAAAATAAACAATTTTTTTGTGAAAATTAGTAATTTAAATTTATATACTATATATGTAATTAAATAATAATTCATGGATCTGTGAATTTACTTCCTTAATTTCTTTCATCAATAATAACTACTAAAACTTTTCTTTTTAAAAGTTTATCTGAAATTTTAGAGGATAAAATTTGATAAATAAAAGTACACAATTAGTAAGAGTACATTCAAGTGTTAAAAATAATTTGATTAGTTAAAAATTATATTTGAAATTATTAGTGGTATATTTTTAAAGTAAAAACATAAAGTTAATCTTTAAAATAAAAATTTATTAAAAGGTCTTTTTATCGTAACAAAACTAAAGAAAATTAGTTCAACAATAATAATAACATATTTGAATTTTTTTTTTTTAATAACAATTTGAGGAAAAAAAATTTAACTTAGTGTTTTAACGGCAGGATAGAAATTGTAATGGAAACAACGGTGAGGGAGGATTTAAAGATTACAAAAATTGTAATTATAAGTATAAATCAAGATGATAAATTACTATTTCTTAAAAAAATGTTATAAATATACTATTAAAATATTATTGGAGAAGCTTATAATTAAATTTCTTTACCTTATCAATAATTTGATTTCATAATGATAATTTTTTTGACATTCTAAGGTTCTTTAAAAAATAAATTCACTTGAGTTTACAAATTTTTAATTTTGAAGGATTGAATTGAAAAATAATTAGATAATAATGGGTATTCAAACTGATCGTTGGGCCTAGATCAGCAGAAGCCCATTGATCTCACCCCAATGATAATTTAAGTATAAATTAAGTTGATAAACTACTATTTCTTAGAAAATTTTTTTATAAATATACTGTTAAAATATTATTGGAGAAGCATATAATTAAATTTATTTACCTTAGCAATAATTTGATTTCATAATGATAATTTTTTTTAAATTCTAAGGTTCTTTAAAAAATAAATTCACTTGAGTTTACAAATTTTTAATTTTGAAGGATTGAATTGAAAAATAATTAGATTTTTTTTTGGACAAAAAAATAATTAGATAATAATGGGTATTCCAACTGATCTTTGGGCCTACATCAGCAGAAGCCAATTGAGAACCTACCCAAGTTGAAGCCACTGTCCCAATGGCTTCAAAAAGTTCTAAAAAACAAAGATATTGATTTGTCCCAAAAAAAAAAAGATTAATGAAAATTTGAAACTTTTGGCAGAAAATCCCAACCGCTGTTACGCACCCTCGCAGATGCCATCTTCTCTGTCCACCTATCGGCGGCAACGACAGTCGGTCTCTTCCTAAGCCGTCGTCTTACATCTCATCGATTCATACCCCGTCTTCGGCTTTTCTAGTCACTGTTGAGCTTACTATTGCTGGTCTTTCTCTCCGGTGAGGTCAGAATGTAGTTTCCATTTTTTAGTTTCTACTTTATGCTTTGTTCACGTATTTTTATATGACATTTAAATGAAGCAACTTTTGAAATTAAGGAAGCAAACAAAATCAATCTTGCACTTACTGGTCCAGATTGACTACTCTTTTCCTGCCTTCTGGATTGGTAGAAGAAGCCACTAGCTGCTTCATTGCAGGAAACAGAGAGAAGGAAAGAAAAAGGGTGGGGATGGAGAGGAATTGAAAGTGATGGTGAGAGATAGAATCAATTAGCCGTTGTGGCTTGCAACATATATAAATGTGCCAAAACTAGCCGTTTGAAGAGAGGAGCCTTTGCTACTACCCAGCTTAGCCGTTGACACTAAAATATAGCCGTTGGAAAAGATTCTGGCTAATGAAGTGTCACGGCAAAAGGTGTGAGATAGGGATGAAATTTTCTCTCTGTGTCTGAATTCTGAATGGATTGGGAGAGGAGCAAGTTAGCTTCTTCCTAATGGGAAAAGAAAGGTTTTTTATCTCTCTTTTCTCCGGGAAGCAGGGATGAAAGAAAATGGGTAAAGAACAGAAGCAGAGAGAAAATTTTTGGATCTTTTGTGCTGGTTTTTAGGAACTCTCGACTGTAAAATTTCTCTAGTGGAAGAATTTGGAAGCACCCAGCCCCACCGGCAATGGAAAAACAGTTAAATTCTAGCTAGATGATTGGCTGCTGAGTATTAGACCTTTCCAAAACATCCCTAATATCGGGATTCATAAAGACTTGAGGCAATGCAGTATCAGTGACATGGTCACTTATTCCTGACAATGGAATTAGGCCAAAATGAAATGCATGTTGGCAGAAAGAGCGAAGAATATAATTAATGCAATGATGCCCCCCATAGTAATGAAATAGAGGAAGACCAAGTCATATGGAAATACAGCCAAGATGGTATTTTCTCTGCAAACTCTGTCTATGCCAGCAAAACGAATAGGCAGAACGCCACACATCCTGTGTGGAAGAAGATTTAACATTGGTCAAATCCTCAAAAAAATCAAAATCTCCTTTGGTTAATAGGTCAGAACAACTTCCTTACCAACAAATTGCAATTTGAACGTCACCTAGATGACTCTGGACTTTGCCAAATATGCAAGCCAACACGGGAATCAACTCACACTGTTTAAGGGACTATGAAAAAACGAATAGCATCGTTATTTTCACCCGAATCATCGGCTTATGGCAGCGCCGGCCCAAGGGTTGAAGGGTAAAATTAAAACTTTATGTCTTTAAAAAAAATTATTTATTTTAATAATTTTAAAAAAATTAAGAGTCAATTGTATAAAAAAAATGAATTAACAGTTATATAAAAAGAAATTGTTTTTTTATTTACCACTTATCTAAGGTATTTTTATTTCCCTCAAAAAATACAAAAAATAAATTTTAAATAAAAATATAATTTATTTTAGATCTCCATAATTATTGAACCGAACCTGTCTCGTGGGATATGATAGAGTGGTTTTCACAAAACCTATCTCAAAAACTAGAAAATGCTTACAACACAGCTACTTGAATTGGAATGTGTTTTTTGGCATGTCGATATGGAGCGTTTGGGTTAGAAGGTGTGAGTTTATCTTTCAAAATCTAGAATATACCCCAAACGATCTATTCCTTCTCTTGTCTGACACGAACTATATACAGGATACAGGATACAGGATAGTAAAAGGAGAGTGCATGAAATAGCTTGGATGCTACTTAAAGTAATCAAGTGAAATTTAATGTCGATAGTTCATTACGGCATCCTAACTCTACTGGTTGTTAGGTGTGTATAAAATTAAATAAATTAAATAAAATTATTTAAAATTTAATTTAAAGTGATTTAAATAATTTTTTATTATAAAATTAAACGATTCGATTTAATTTAATTAAATTAAAATAACTGTTATATTTAATATTATATTTTATTATAAAATATTATTAGACATCTGCTACATTCAAACTCTGAACGATTCATGTTCGAGAACACAGACTGAGTCTTGAATTTTATTTAGAGGCCAAGTACTTTTTTTCCCAAATACAGTGTCTTTCTTTCTCCGTGACTTAACTTTGTTTTTTGACCTTTTAGTCACATCCATGTTAATTCTCCGCCGCTTTAGTCACATTCATCCAATAAGTGACTCAAACAAAAAAAAAATGAAAGGAGAAGAAAATTGAATGTTGCTGACGTCTTTTTGCCCATACCTAGTAGTAATGCATTTATTTATCTATTGACAACTTAACAAATTTTATGATAACTACTTGTAGAGATGACTATTTATAGGCTGGAGAAGGAGAAAATTGAATGCACCGGCCAATGTCTTTCTGCCCTTAATCTTTTCCAAAGCGCATTTATTTCTCCTGACTATAGCTCTTAAAAAAAAATTATGATGACTATTTACCTTTTTACTATTAAAAAAAATTAGTGACCAATTGACAAAAGACCAAAAAGTGCATAGAATCCAAAGGTTAGGGTATATTTGGTGTAATTATTTGTATTTTTTATTTTTATTAAAAATTAAAAGTAAATATATTTTTTATTTATTTATTATTTTTTAAAAAAATTTAAACTTTTGAAAATGTTAAAAATATTAAAAGACATTTTTAAAATTTTTAATATAAAGTATTATAATACTAATATTTTTATAATTATTTTAAATTATATATACAATATTTTATTATTTATATAATTATAAAATAATAAAAATAAAAATATAATCATATAATAAAAATAAAAATATAAACTAAACGTACTTTTAAAAATATAAAAATTAAAAAATAAAAACATAAAATATTTGTAAATCAAACGCATTCTTAATATACTCACCTAACCTCTACTTAAAGTCGAACCTTATTTTTTCGTTTTTATGCTCTAATGTCTTCGGGCGCCATAGCAAACGAGTTAATATCCCTCCCACTGACGTCTAGATTGGAGCTCATCTTCGAGTTCGAAGTTTGTTTTGCCCTCAGTCTTCATATCTCTATCTCCATAATAAAAAATTCTTTCTCTTTAGTACTAATTGTGCAAGAATCACAGAAAAAAGGGAAGAAAATGTTGTTTTTGCTAATTTGAAGATGTTTTTCTAAAACTTGAACAATGAACTTTTCTTTCTCATCTATATAAAAACCAAGGAGAAGAACAGAGTTTGCGATGAGGCTAAGTGTGCATAGTTGTAGAGTCAGCGATGTCACTGGGGTGAACATTGGGTCATTAGGACGGCTAGCTAAAAGTAAGGATCCGATGAGTCACATTTTAATACAAGGCTCCTAAAAACAAACAAAAAATTGATTAATTGAATTTATTTCTTACCAGTGCAGTTTGGTTTGATTTTACAAATTTTAACAAAATTGAACAGATTCATTTTTTTAAAAAGAAGTTTGTAATTAATTCGATTTAGTTAAGCATTTAAAATTGATTAAATTGAACTAATAAATACTCCTACTGGTTGTGGAGGAGTTTGAAAAAACGCAATGAGGGATTGGATTACGAGTTTACTAAAAGAATTGAATATTGCAACACCACATGCAGAACTTTGAGATATAGTTTCAACCTTGAACATAGCTTGAGATAAATGATATATAGATGTCATTGTGGAAAGTGATTCAAAGGTTGTTATTTATTTCTACTTGAAGTATTTGGATAAAAGAAACCCAAGAGCTAGTCTTATAACCTAAATCAGAAGACTATTGAAGAGAGATTGGGGAGTATATATTCAACACTACTTGAGAGAAGGAAACAAAGCCATTGATTGGCTTGCCAATGAAGCTCATTATTCTGACTTGGAAATAATCATTTTAGACAACTACCTATAACTCTGGGCATGATAATTTTGGATGACATGAGGAGCAACACGAGCTCTTAGACTCTTTTGTGTTAGCCTTGTAAGCTTTTTCACTGTATCAAAACAAAATTAAAGAGAAACTTGTAATTACAACTATAAGTTAGATGAAAAACTAAAATTTTTCTAAAAAATGTTATATGCCCTATATATACTACTAAAATATTATTGGAGAAGCATATAATTAAATGTATTTATCTTAGTAATAATTTAATTTTATAATGATGATTTTTTTTTTCACAAACTGAAGACTAAGAGTATGTTTGATTAGATAGAATAAATTTTAATGGAATAAAAAAAAATAGAAAAAAAAATGAAATGTCATTATCTTATTTAATATGCGATAAAAAAATTAAATAATATGATATTTTATTATTTGATTAATAGATAAATTAAAAAAATAAAAATATAAAATAAGTAAAATAGTTAAATTAATTTTAATATAAAATAATTAAATTAATTTTAATATAAAATAATTAAATTAATTTTAATATAAAATAATTAAATTAATTTTTTTAAATAAAAATAATAATTTTTTTTAAATTCTTACAAATTAATTTTTATAAAATATAATTAAATTAATTTTTTTAATAATTAAATTAAATTATTTTAATAAAAAAAATATAAAATTAACATTATTTTATAATAAAATTTTAATTTTATCCATTATAAAAAAAATTATTTTTTATCATATAATAAAATAAAATATTTTATAAAATATTTTATTCTATCAAACTAAATAATAGGATTCCATTTTCTATTCTAGATTTCTTCCTTCCTGCCGCCCTAAAGTCTCAAAACAAACTGAATGGGCAAAAAGCCCAAAATTCAGAGGCTGGAAAGACTCGGGGTCCATTTGGTTGGATGAAATAAATTTTAGTGGAATGAAAAGAAAAAAAGAAGAGGGAATGAAAAAGATAATGGAATGCCATTACCTTATTTGGTATGCGATAGAAAAGAAGAGGTAATGTGATATTTTATTATTTGATTAATAGATAAATTGAAAGAATAAAAAGATAAGATAAAAAAAATGATTAAATTTATTTTAATATAAAATAATTTAATTAAATTTTTTAATAAAAAAATTAAAAAAATAGATATTTTTTTTTAAAAAAATTTTTGTAAATTAATTTTTATAAAATATAATCAAATTAGATTTTTTAATAATTAAATTAAATTTTTTTAATAAAAAAATATAAAATTAATGTTGCTTTAAGGTAAAATGCAACATTTCACCAATTTTTTGATGACTTGACTTTTTCATCACTCGATGAAATAAAGCATTCCATAAAATGCTTTATTCCATCCAAACAAACAATGGAACGCTGGATTCCATGCAATTTTCCATTTCATGCCAGGAACCAAACACGCTCTCGGTTGCACGGCAAAAACCACTAGTCTGGCTCAGAGAGAGAACACGATTAAGGGTAAAAAAACCAGAGCAACACACCCTGTGCAAAAAACCCGAGAGATCAGGCAAGGTTCGCTTCGGAGGACCGAATAATGGCTAGGGATTTTCTGCATCTAGCTCAGCCTCCTTTCTCAAAATCATCTTGAGGCTAATCGGTGTGGTGGGAGACCCAATTTCTTTGAAGCCTCCTTTTGCGCGGAGCTTAGCAACCGTGTGGGATACTTCGTTCTACCCCTCTGGATCCATTCAAATTTGATCTGTCTTCCATCTGAGGTAACCTCCTTGATCATACAGTGGATGTGATTCACACTCCAAATTTGTCTTTTCTGATTTCACACCTCTACCGTATGCTTGCTATCAGACTCAATAATCACTCGGCTCAACTGCAAGTTGTTGATTAAAATCAGAGCTTCTTCAATTGCTCTGCATTCTGCTTCCAAAGCCGAGTGTGCCGAGCTCTGTTTGACGCTACCCGTGAGTAGAGATCCTCTATCATCCCTAACAACTGCAGCGAGGGAACACTCTGCATTCTGAGTAGCAAAAGCTGCATCAGTGTTTATCTTTAATCACCCATCTGGGGGTGCTTCCACTTTGCCGATCTGACTTAACCCCCTTCCCTATTGCTGTTCTCTGTATGCTCGTTTTTGTTCTGTAAACTGGTCAGGCTTGATATCAAGAATTGTGTTTTCTGTATAACTCTGCTTGGATCAATTTTCATTTGTTCAAACACAAAAGTATTTCTCTCCTTCCAGATGAACCACGTCATGATAAAGCACTTCGCCACAGCTTCCTTTTCATCCACCCCCCCCCCCCGAGCCTTACTATACGTGATGATTTCAGCCCACAACCAGTCATTAAGCTTATTTCCTTCACTTTGGTTGATTTGACTCTGAATATCCACTCCAAACCAGGCTGGTCTTGTCCAACTGCATTCTAGGAAAATATGTTCCAGAGTTTCTGGGCCTCATTACAGACAGGGCACATAGAGTCTTGAACAATTTTTCTTCTGTGTAGGTTCTCCATACTGGGTAGAGCATTATGTAGGATCTTCCATATAAATATCTTGATTTTAGGGGGAATAGGAGACTCAAATTCTTCTCCATATCTTTGGGTTGATTGAGGCAGAAGTTGAAGCATTATTTCTGATAGTGCTTTTTATTTTATTTTTTGGAATTGCTCGCATGCTTACTGAACTTTTGGATTCTCACAAACTTTCATGCACTGTAATGTAATATGTTGATTCAGTATTATAATTCAGAATTAGTTGATTAGGAAGTGGTCAGTTACAGTTAATTATATGAGTTAGTGAGTGAGAGTTGATGTGACTGTTAGTTAAATGTTGATTGTAGAGTCTAATCCTTTAGTATAAAAGGGAACTTACAGTAATTTTAGGGATTATGAGAGAAATAATAAGATAGGTATGGTGAATTATGATACCATATTTACTGGAAATAATTCCCACATATCATATGTATTCTTTTTGTCTCCATGGTGTTTGACAGAAAGCCTAAGCAAATGATGCCTATATGGATAAATAAAATAATTTGGAAAAGGTAGTCACTAGTCAGTACTGCCCATATTGCCTGTGATTTTTCTAAAAGGCAACGTGTGGCTTCCAAAGGATTGGTTGTCTGATCTATATGACCTTCACAACTGCCACTAGGTCATATACAGAAATTTTCAATTTTCCAATTTAATACTTATGTTCTATCTTCCTGCAATTTTGCGGGACTACAAGTTGGTTGGCAGAAATAGATTACTGAATAAACTTTCCTGCAAATTTATTATTTTTGAGAGCAAGGAGATATCAAACAGTAACACTTAGTATTGATATGATTAGTACATTAAAACTTTGTTTGTTTCCTTGGGGACCTTAGCACTAAACTATACTAATTAATGAAATATTTGATTTTTTTAATATTTATGAATCATCCTTTTCTATGGTTGTTCTAACGAGTTAAACCCATCTAATTATGATATGGTAAATTTTTGCCCAATTAGTTCTCCATTCTAGTTTTTGAAGCATTGTTTGTGTTTTGGAGCAAAAAATGTAATCGTACCACTTGCTATCAACCTCCATCCCTTGGGTCTCTTGCTGCCAATCTCTCATTTTCAGACTTCACTGTTCCAGAGTTCAGATTGGCGTTCTTCCCAGTTCTGCTGTAACCATCAGCCCCAAATATCTAGCAAATTCACAACAGCTTGGCACTCTGTAACTTTAAAAAGTGTTATGCCACTTCTGTAATTGATTCTATCTGGATATTGTCGAGTTAGTTCCATTTTTCCTTCTCTTGATTTAACTGTGTCAAATATGTATGACTTTGTGTTGAGTAACTTGAGTTCAAGGTCCAACTTGGTCAACTTGATATTCTATCTGTTGCCAATTGACTGTGCCCAATTTCAGTTTTTAAATGTTGATCAAGCTACTCTTCACATCAAGAGTTTAAGCAGTCACTACCTGAAGTTAGCAGTATAGTTGTGTGTGCCTGTGTTCTGTTATTATATACCTGATTATTAACATTTGGGTACCTCTCCATTTGGTTCAGTTTGGTTTCACATTAATGTTCTACCTCAGTAGAATCGAGCATACGTTGCGATTGCCTCCAAATCTTCTTAGCATTCCTATTCAGGAAGCTATACATAAGGAGCTTGAGAAGCTTTTCTTGGATAAGGTTTGGCAGGCTATCATTTTGAATTTCATTTGTGAACCATATTTGTGTGTTTTATTTTACTAAATTGGTTATGCTGTTATGGGTTTCTGCAATGATAAAGGTTATTGCAAACTTGGGACTGTGCATTTCTGTCTACGACATCAGATCCATTGAGGGTGGGTTTATCTTCCCTGGTGATGGTGCTGCAACATATACGGTATATGTTCTTCACATATGAACTCATATTTTGGCCTTGAGATTTTCATCATAATGTTATAGATTTGACGGTGCATGAAGTTGTTTGTGGTATTTTAGATTTGATGAATTATGGCCCATACTGAATAGTTTTCCCTTGTTATTTGCTTTATAAGGAAAGAAAAAAAGTCAATCCTATTTTGCTTGGTGGGCACATAAAATGCTATATCATTGTGTTATATAATAACAAGGTGTTTTTTTTCCTATGGAATCTATATAAGCTTTGTGCCTTCTTAGGACCTACCATTAACAACTTTCTGAAGAATAATTTCTTTGTTTGGTAACAGTAGTGTTGCTGCTGTTAAATATAATTAGTTGCTAAAATAATTTTTGTAATGATGTGGTAACTCTGTTCTGATTTTTGGCAGGTGGTGTTCACTTTAATTATGTTTCGTCCATTTGTGGGAGAGATTATTGCTGCAAAACTTCTAACATCTGATGCTGATGGTTTACATTGTATGGCTTAGATTTTCCTCTACTTCTTGATTGTAATTTCCATCTGATTTGCATGGTTTAGTTCCACTCCATCTATATGACTTCTAATGTTATTACTAGATAAGAATTATGTTTATGTGTGTGCTTCTGTATGATTGTTACATGTAGCAGGATGCTCCTTTTAGATTTTTTTTTTTTGCAGAACAATTTGTTCTATATAGCCGACTCCATTTATTGAGAAAAGGTTTAGTTGTTGTTCTAACAGTTTGTTCATTTTTAAGTTGTTTATGGACTACTCCTATTAATAAGTACGTAATACAGATCTGGTCATTATTAACCTATCTAGTGGGTACAAAATATGGTATTTTTGTTCATTCTTTTGCTCCATTAGGCATCTATTCTCTCAAATTATAGATCATAGTGTATTTCTGCTGCATGATGACTTTTATATTAACACCACTCTTGACAAAATGAGACTTTCTTCAATAACTCTCTGCCCTTATGTCTGTGATAGTTCTTTTTTCTTTGTTTTTCACAGAAGATAAAGATTCTGAATTTAATAGGAGTGAACGACAATTTGATTGAAACTCAGAAAAGTGTCTAGGCAATTATTAAAATGACCCTTCATGTTGGATCTGTGAGCAAAGCTAATCTCTGCATATTCATATACTTATATGTTTATCTGAATCCTTGAAATTGTTACACTTAAGTTTTATAATAAGCTTAAAGAAATGATCCAAAATTTATACCATATCACGTAACTTCTTCCTTCTTGCATTTACTTAACATCTCCATACAGTTTTTACATCCTCTAAAAATTTTACTGTGTCAAATGATCAAGGTAATTCCTCCATAGTAATGTTGAATACTTGAATCTTTGTTTGGCAGTGTCACTTGGATTCTTCGATGATATTTATGTACCCGCACATCACCTGCCCAATCCATCACACTTTGAGAGTGAACTACAAAATAGGTGATATTACCTATATAGTTAGTCTAAATTTTGGGATGACCCTTGAACTTAATTATATACTGTATCTGCAAATAGTCTTCTGTTTTGTTCAGATTGAAACATTCTTATAACTGTATGTTGAACACCATACTTATATGCTTTTATGTGAATTACAGCAAAAGAGGAACATGGTTTTGGGATTACAATGAACAACCATATCCTATTGAAGATACTGATGAGGTTCACCTCCTTTGCCTTTGGTATTCTAGTAATCAAATGCTTAGAATATAAGAATTAAGAGTATGCTAACTTGGAGTTGTGGTTGCCTATGTAGCAGATCAAATTCCGAGTTCAAAGTGTGAGTTATCCTCCAATTCCAGTCGAGCAGGCAAAAGAATCAAAGCCATTTGCCCCTATGATGGTTACTGTAAGTAATTTAATTTGGCTTCTAGTTTCTTCTTTATCTTGGTTCATGCATTTCTTTGGACACTTTAAACTTTCATGAGATATGGCTTCCTGAATAATTTCCACATAATGAAAATTATTTATGATGATTATAGTATTGTCACAATTGAGATTAAGATAAAGGGAATTTGCAATTATTTTTTGGAAATAGGTGCTAGAGTTTTATAATTTATATAATTGATTTTTTGAATGTTGATTGTCATTGTTTTCCTGTTAGGGTATTTATTAAAATTAGAATTTTGGCTTAATCAAAATTTTTGTTTTGTGGTCTAGTTCAAAATGGTGTATCTCATTTGTGATTTTATTGTTTAATTTAGAGGAGCTTTATGGCTTTGCACCTTCATTGCACATGAAAGGGATCATGTTGTATAATGTACTGCTGGAGTTCATTTTCTGGATAAATAATTGAATATTGAGATCTTCTGTGTATAGATATATTTTTCACCTTTTTTCCTCTGTTCTCTTCTCCTTTCTTTTCTCATCTATATTCTTCATGTTGGCCCCAGCTCTTTTATCCTGCATCACATGTCTTGATCAAGAATCAAAACTCTCCTCCAAACAAAGAGAAAAAACCATTGTAAAATTTACAATTCCTAGGTGGAACAATTAGGTTTTCATAAATGCCATGGAAACCAATTGTTGCCATTGAATTCAATCAAAGCAACAATGCTTGCACTTCATAATGTTTTGTCAAAATGAAAGTCTTTTAAAACAAGCAAAATGATGGAGAGAAGGGGGAGGGGATAGAGATGTTTTGCATTTGCTTAAACAATATGCCATCTCCGTATTTTCTTAACACAATATAAATATTATAATTATATGTTAACATAAAAGACAGACTTGAAAAAAAAAAACAATGCATTATTTATGTTACTATCATCTCTACTAGTATCACGATGCACAAAAAGCCACCTTAGTGGAAGACCTTAAATACAAGCAATAGTTGCCATAGGGCCCACCCCTTTTATTGGAACTTGGAAGTGTGCCTCATCAAGTCACCAATTATTGGAAGCATGCCTTATCACTTTGTCTATTTTATAGGGTTCATTGGATCATGATGGTCTTGGCCCTGTTTCATGGTGGTATGAGACACAAGAGGTTGAGGAAGAGTAAACATGGGTTTAGAGCACTAAAGGCATCGTCAGGTGACCAGTTCATTACTATTACCCTTCAAGATTTTGCTAGAAGTATGGTTGCTTTATGTGTTTGAAGATCTCCTTACTTGAAAAAGGTGTCACTAAGTACTTATTGCTTGGTTGTATCTCATCGATGCTGAATGTCCCTTTTCCAGTGTCTTTGCTGTATAGAGTATTTTGTTAATTCATTTGTTTGCTTACTTTTTTAGTTTAAAGATACTTTTGGTTCTTTTAGTTTGTTAAATATTTCATTTTGATTCCTTTATTTTTGATTGGGGCATTGTTGCCTTCATACTTTTTCATAAAGTGCAATTAAGTCCCTCCATCTACCAGCATTAAAAATGAAGAGAAATTATGAATACATAAATTATGTCAATGGTAGGTCGCACTAAAAAGTGTATCTTGTTTTATTTCCAACTGAATGGCTAAATTAGGAATAGATGATTTGTTCACATGGACATTTCATCAAACAATTGCCCACCTTTTAGATGTTTTCACTCTAACCAAAATATAGAAAAATCATCAAACCTTGATTTCCCCACATGCATGCTAGAGAGCACATAAGTGCCCTTTAGATTCTGCATGATAATTAAAAGAGCTATTTGTATCAGTAGTGGA
Organism: Gleditsia sinensis; assembly: GCA_037074535.1. Lineage (NCBI taxonomy): Eukaryota > Viridiplantae > Streptophyta > Magnoliopsida > Fabales > Fabaceae > Gleditsia > Gleditsia sinensis. The sequence goes on from CM073464.1 coordinate 65,247,389, forward strand.
TAGAGTTGGATACGGGCATGATCATATGCTATAATTGGTGGATGGCTTGACATAGCCCCCATTTTCACTGTTAGCCGAAGTTGGTCATTTGGCAAAACAAAATTTGATAAGAGTATTGCAGTCACTCATTTTGTGTTGGTTAATACCCTTTAATGCAAAGAGAGTGTGTTGGTGGTTAACTTAAAACTCTGAACATTAAAAACACATTTTAAAGATGAAGTGGTCATTTTACCATAACTAAATTGAGACAGGGAACCAAAGAATAATAATTTGAGTGAATAGCTATTTTGATTTTTGAAAGATACACTTTTCTCAATTTAGTCCAAAGTTTCATTTTTTCAATTTAATCTTTCAAAAATGATTCTCTCTTCAAAAGTATTTTTATGTTAATTTTGTTAATAAAAATTTAGTCGATTTGTTTTATTGGTCAAATTGAGAACTTAACTAAACTATGTTTGAAATCAAATTATGTGAGTTCTTAGTTAAATTAGTCCAAAAAATTTGTTAAATATTTGTTAATGGATTACATGTGACGATTTTTTAAGGTAAAATAGTTTTTAAAAGATTAAATTGAAAAAAAAAACAAAATTTTAAAGATCCAAATTGGGTGTGTATGTATTTTTTGAGGATCAAAATAACTATTTATTTTAATAATTTTTAACACTATTACTAGTTTGAATTTGAGTTAATTTTTTTGGTTAAGTTGTAAAAAAAAATTTTTTTGACAATATTTAATTTCAATATGAATTACTTATTTTTAATTAGACTGAAAAAATAAATTAATTGAAATATAATTCAGACATTATTCAATCACAATATAAAAAAAAATGATATTCATTAACATACAATTGCTCACAGTTATAGAAAAGTAATCAAGTTTGCCTTTACAGAAGAAACCAAACCGAACTAGATCCCACACCAGCACATCCAAAAGTTGCACGCTGGCACTGCACATGGAAAAGCCAATTTTGGTGGAATTGCAGAATTGACCCCTCCCTTATTCTCACTAAACTTAGCACCCAAGGTTGCTTTTATGCTGTCTAATCTGCCGAAAGTGATTAGCTTTGGCTAAAAAATTGGAGCCTCTAGATTTGGTGATATTGCAACATTTGCCACTCTTTTTTTTGTTTTTTTTTTCGGACAATTGTTTTGCCACTCTTTCTTGACCAACATCTTTGACTCCATGTTCCACATTTGCTGCTATAAAAAATCAAACGACGGCGTTGCTGCAATTCTCTTGACAAATCATGTGCCAATTTGACTCTGAAAGATAGTAGGGACTTAAGGAAGGGAAATAAATTGATGTAGATAAGTAAGTGTGCCAGAAAGATAATTAAGTATTCAAAACAAAACAAAATTCTTACATAGTTTCATTTATAAAAGAATTTAAAGAAAAATTAAACTAATTATGAATATATATATATATATATATATATATATATATATATATATATATATATATATATATATATATATATATCAAAAATAAATTTTATATTCGTCTTGATTTATTAAGTTTTTACAAACCATCTTTTAATAATTTTCTTTTATATAACATTCAGGTAGTGTTAAAGTTAGTTCCATTTAAAGTAAGCCTTACATATTAAGATTAAGACATTAACAAAAAAATTCTTTATAGTTTAACCCAAAAAATTTTATGACTAACTAATTAAGAAATATAAATATTAACATGAATACATAATATTAACATAGATACTGTGATAAAATAAATTTTAAAGTGTTCATATATAATTTAAAAATTCATATTATGTCTAATGAAATACTTATAGAATACAATCATAATTTATTTTGTTATACTTAACCACACATTATTACATGGGAGTTTAGGTGTGAAGAAAGGCATTATAAAGGTAGTGGGGGCATCAAAACTTGCTTCTTAAGGACCATAGCTGACGTTCTATATACCTTCTCCCATCCCACCCTTCCCTATCAAACTCTTCTCTCTCATCCTCTTTTCCGCCAGAAATCTTCTCCCAAAACGTTGATTGATGTCTCGGCAACGGCTCCCAAAGAAGCTTCAACCAGCAAAGAAGGCATGGAGGAGCTTATCCAACACACTCCAATCCAAATTCCACAACCTGAAATTCAACAAAAGCAATGTCCCCAAAGCCATCAAAACCACCCTTCAACGCCTACTTTCCACCTTCCATTCCCTTCGTCGTTTGATCCCCACAAAACCTCGTAGATCTCTCGGCACTAGACCTTATAATCCCTCTTCTTATTACTTCAGCAAGAATTTCAGTGCCATACGCATAGATGACCTCTTCGCTGAGCCTCCCGCAGCTTCAGCTTCAGCTTCTCAAGGGGAAACAAGCAGGGCAGGAGAGAATTTGAATACTATAGAGGATGCATGGAAGATGGTGGTTGCTAAGTCACCACAGCTTCAGGTGGATCAGAAAGCAGAAGAGTTCATCCAAAAGTTTCGCGAAGATATGAAGCTTCAGAAAGAGAGGTCCATGCTCGAGTTCCAGGAGAGGCTAGCACGCAGTTCCTGATCATCTTGGTTAATTTTCCATATAAGGGACATATTGTGCATGGAGGTTTGAGATTGTTTTTTATTCTTCTTCTATCTGGGTTTTCTTAAAGCCAAAGTATACGTTTTTGCAAGTTTGTGTGCGAAAATGTGTAGAAACTTAATTAGGTTTGTGTGAGAGTTTTTTTTTTTTTTTTTCCTTTTGTTTCTTCCATTGTTTTTATATTCTTTCTTGACTTAACGAAGAGTAAATATCTGAGTGATTGTGCAGTGGGTTTCAATATCTGATCATTGATCAATGAAGTGTGCATACAATGAAATAGCAATGGCATTTTGTTCTCGTAGCAGATTGTTTTGGTGTACAGTGAGATTTAGATTAAGCAGCATCCAAAATTGATCCAACTATATTTGGATGAATGAATTGAGAGTATGCCACTATAGATAACCTCATGGGTTGGAGATGATACCATCACACGTTCAAATCTTAATTATCTCAATTTCTCAAGTTAGGTAGCAACTCCTTTTTTTTTTTGTGAATCTTTTTTAACTCTTGGATGAAAATTAAGAATATTTTTACAAATATGATTGTAAAATTAATTTTTTTTCAAACTTTAGAGCTATTGTGGTTTTAAATTATTTTTATAATGACATTTCAGAGTTGAATCTTTAGTCTCTTTATAAAATCGTAAACTGTTTATAACTCTGACTAATAAATTATAAATTTTTTATGAATTTTTAAATTTTTGTTTGATAGATTGGAGAGATAAATTAATTAGTTGTAAGTAGAAAGTAAGTTTGTTTCATAATAATTTTGTTTGTATGGTAAAATATTATCAAATACTAAAATATATGACCTTTTATTAAATGGAACTGTCTTTTAGATTTTTTTTTTTTTATGGTAGATTTGAATAATTAAAAACGAACAAGTTTTTATGGTCCCTCTAAATTTCCGTGCTTGGACATCAATCTAACAATTTTTTTTTCTGGGCGACAAAAGAAAATGGAACAAACAACATGATTAAAAGAATAAAAATTAAATAATTAATAGATTAAAAATTAATTAAAAAAAGTTAAGCTACTGGCCTGACTTTTCTTATCTCTCCTTTGTTTAATGTATAATCCGATTAATTTTACTAAATTTATTCAAATTAGATAAAAAAAAATTATTATTTCAGATATGTCAAATCAAAATTAATGAATTCACATAAGTAATTTTTTAAAATAATTTTAAATTAATTCAGATAAATTCAATATAATTTTTTAAACTCGATCCTATTAATTTTGACGGATATTCACCTATAATTTTCAACCGTTCGGGGCAACTTTCAAGATTTGGGTTAACAATCTCAAAATCTTTCCATATTATAGGAAATATGTTTATTTATCTTCCAGCAGCAAAAGCTAATATACCTAACGCGAAAGTGACCACAAAAAGAAGCTGAGCTTTAAGTGTGTTTGGTTCGTAAAAAGGGAATGAAAATCAAAATGAAATTAAATATTTTATTGTTTGTTTTGATGAAATAAAACATTTCACAGAATGTTTAGTTTCATCAACTGATCAAAAAATGACTTCTTCTCGTAAACGGTAAAATTTAATATTTTATTTTAAATTAAGGTTAATTTTATATTTTTTTATTAAAGGAATTTAATTTAATTATTAAAAAAAATAATTTGATTATATTTTGTAAAAAGAAAATTTGTAGAGATTTTTTTAAAGAAAATCTATTTTTTATTAAAAAAATTAATTTAATTATTTTAGTTATCTTATATTTTTATTTTTTCAATTTAACTATTAATTAATAATAAAATATTATGTTATTTAATTTTTTTTATCTCATATTAAATAAAATAATAACATTTTTTTTTATTTTTTATTTTTTTTTATTTTATTTAAATTTATTTTATCCAACTAAACGGACACTGATATTATCGTTAGAAGCAAGTTTATAAAGAGCTATGGTTAGTAATTGAAGAAGCATCTCTAACTTATTTAAATATAGTACAAAAAAAAAAGTGGGTGACTTCAAAAGTTAAAAAATAAATATAATTTTAAATAAAAGATAATTTATGCGAATCACTTTATTTGCATTATTCTTACATCTCTTCCACATATAATATTTTAAAAAAATAATCAGCCATGAAATTGGAAGGGAAAATTGTTTATAATTAAAGGTTTCCATAGGTTAGGCCACAACTATTTTCATGGACCTTGACTTGAGTTTAATATTTAAGCTGAAAGAACTTTACTTTAAGTTCAAATATTAGACTTATGAAATTTTAAATTCAATGGAGTTAACTTGAGTTTAGTTTGAGTCAAATCAACAACATAATTTAATAATTCATTCATTTTTAAAAATTTTATGTTATATTTTTTTTATTATATCTTATTTTTCATTTTTATTATATAAATTCTTTTTTTATTAAATCAAATATGCCAAAAGTAAAACATTTGAACAAAATTATAAAAAAAAAACTCTTACTTATGAAAAGTGATATAAAATGACTATTAATTAATTTTTTTTAGCATTTTTTAGATAAAAAGAGTTATTTATTTATAAAAATTATCAAATTCACTCAAAAAAATTGATATTTTAAATTTTAACAAAATTAGATTTATACAACCATGGGTTAAGCTCGAATTTGACCCATGAGCTTGAATCACTTCTTCACCTTTAATCATGGGCTTAAGTTAAGATAAGTTTGGATTTGATTTTAGGCTCACTCCTAAAAATTTATTGGACTTTTGATTTAAGCCTGACTCTGACTCAACTTAATTGATTTTTTTATTTTAGTATGTTTTATTAAATATATAAATAAAAATATATACATAAATATATATTAATTATATTTTGAATATTATATTAAATTATTTGAAATTGTGTATATAATGAACATGGTACCATCAAAGTTTCACAAAATAAGTATATTTAGACGAGAGTAATATTAAAAGAGTAAACACACATTTTAGTCCTTAACTTTATCAATGACTTACAATTTAGTCTCTGAATATATGTCAGTGTACACGTTAATCCTTACATTGAACAAATCTTAAACAAATAAATCCCTCTACTATCTTTGTCCAGACTGCAAGCTGGCGTGGCATGTTAAATGCACATGTGTCACGTTAAATGCTGAGACATCATACACATAAGAAATGACTCATCATCCACATAAGCAATGATTCAGACCCAAAAAAAATTGAACTGTGGTTCTGGAATAGCCTTTGTGCCACCTCTCCCCTTCCCCAAAAACCCAAAACTTTATGGAGAACCCGAAAAACCACTTCTCATTTCTCCTCCCCTTCCCCAAAAAACCAAACCTCAGACTCGCGCAAAACTCCTTCTGCTCTTCCCCATTGCTCAGACTCGAGTAAAGCTCCACCACGAAGGCTACCTACCCTGTCGTGCAGACCACAGTGGCCATCAAAGATGGTTCAAATCTCCACCGTGTTTAAAACACCTTCTGCTCTTCCCCATCGCTTAGACTCGCACAGACCACTCACGTAAAGCTCCACCACGAAGGCCACTTCCCCTGTCGGGCAGACCATCGTGCCCATCGAAGAACGCCACCGAAGTCCCTCAGAGCACCGCGAATGATCGTCAGATCAACTAAGGTTATAGCGCAATGCTCATGTATTGTAGTGTTCTCCTATTCCATCTCGGCCTCCATTTCACTCTATTAATACACTTATACGAGAGAGATCTGGAGAAGCTTTTTAAGGATTTCAAAGATTTTGGAATTGTGATTCGCTGGGTCAATATATTATTGCACTTGTAGTATTTTGAACACCTTCAATTGGTAAGTTTCTTGACTTTGTAAAACCAAATGTTCTTGACTTTTTCTACTTGTATCTTTGTAATAGCTTCATATGTCTTCTCTCACTTTAGTCACCTCTAGGATGATAGTTTTCTAATTCTAAAGAAAATTGAAGTTATGAGTGACTGGTGGTAACTGATATTTGTATGGATCTGATTTTGGGTTGGGAGTTCAACATTGGTATCATTTTACTGAAGCTAGTATCGATTGGAAGAAAGGAATTTTGCATTTTCATTTGGCTTTGCATGTTGGAAACAAAGGATGTGTAAATTGGCTACTTTTCATTCTGGAAAGCCATACGTCTATTATTGTCATAATTCTCCATATGGGTGTTTTAGGTGCAATGTTTGTGTATCTGACTTATGTTATTTTTAGGAACTATTTTTAGGCTTAAGAACATGCATATACATGAATTTTTTAGGCTTAATGTATTGTACCTGATTACACTAGTTGGGTAAGTCTTTTAAATGATGCTATATTCATTTACTTTTTGGGGTTAATTTGCTGAGGAGAGAAGCATATGATCTCTACAGAAAATTTGGAAAAGAGGGCATTCGTGTTGGTCTTCGCCTTTACCGATTTTTTTGGTAAGCTTTCTTAATAAATTTTCAGGGGTTTGTAGATTATATGCTCTCAATTATTGTCACTTTTCATGACATCTTTGATGTAAGCATAAACATTTACATGCATGCTTGTTTTTGTTTTAATGAAATTGTGACTATGTCTAGCCCATGGTCCCATCCCATGCAGCAAATCAATAAGTGATAACATTGTGGATCTGAAACTACTGATTTCATTAGTTTGTTGATGTTAACATTGTGCCTATATGGTCCTATCCCATGCAGCAAATCAATAAGTGAAAATAGGGATAGATGTGGATCTGAAAATTTTGATTTTTGCATTTATCTCTTAAATACTTGGTTGTTGCCATTATGCATAAAGCATTTTTAGATCTTGAATATGTGATATGTTTCTATCCAAGTCTGCTTCCTGATTCTTTCTTTTGCTTGTGACCTTAGACTTTGTTGGGCACATTCAGCAAAATAAGATGTGGAGAGGTTAAAGCATGCTATGAAAGTTCTCTCCAGCTTGGTTTAATACCCTCTTCGGATCCAGTAGCATAAGTCAGATATTCAATATATGCCTCCAAAAATGAATTGTAATTAAATGGATGATACTGTTGTAAAATGGAATGGATGATACTGTTGTCATATTGAAGGTTATAATGCTTTGTACTTGGATTGATTAAGAATCCGAATTGTAATTAAAATTGTTACTGAAGTTGTATTTAGATTGATCAATTGAATAAAGACAACATTTTTTAATATTATTGTTGTTAAATTATATTTGAATTAAGGACCAATTTACATTTGATATCATCAGAAAACCTTATTTTCCAGGAAGCATTTCATATATGTAAATAAGTAATACAAGCACACTCCAATTATACTAGGAACTTCCATTTCCAAATAAGGATGTTCATATAAAGATCAAAAATAGATCAAAAACTACAAGCCATCGTAGCCAGGAGCAAGATCACACCAATTTCATATATTAATGTAAGTATATCACTATGCTATTGCCATGGTAGCCAAGAATAAGATCAAAAACAGTGCTGGCTAGTTTTTATACAAAAAGGCACACTCTACATTACCAATACATGTACATAAACCACAAACCAAAAAAAAAACCAAATTAGGTAACAGTTGCTATTCCATTGATTGGCACCACTTGAGCTCCCTTCTACTTGATGTCTGTTAGCAACCTAAAAAATTCAAGCACACAACATTAAAATAATTTCAAAACTTTTTCAGCATTGCCAATTAATATGAGTAAACCACAAACCAAAATAAAATAATGTCAACACAGCTGCTACTTCATTAATTAGCACCACTTGAGCTCCCTCCTGCTTGATGTCCATGAGCGACCTAAAAAATTCGAGCACACCAAATTAAAACCAAATTAATTTTGTTGATTAAAAATAAACTTAAAACTATATCTTGTACCTCTCCTTCACTTGTTGGCTGTGATTGTACTTGTGTTGTTGGTGGAACATGCTGACTTGATTGTGCCTGTCAAAATAGCATAATTACTATTGTAGAATAAGTAACTCAATGTTGCAAAATTTAAAAACAATATTTATTTATTTTGTACCTCCACATTTTGTTCGGCTGATCCACCCTTGCATGATCGGGCATTATGGCCCGTGGCACCACATTTTGAGCACTTGGTGCTTCCATACTTTCTCCTTAATTTATGAGGGTTTATGTAACAACCTTTTTTCTTCTTTATTATTATACAATATTGAGTTCACATACACGTCATTAATCGAAACATACATGCAACATATCAAACACATAGATATTTACATCTTGTTTATTTTGGTTGACCAATTCCGGAGATACAAGTACGGGTGGTTGCACCTTCACTGGGATCTGAGCCAACTTGACCACAAACATCTTATTTGATTCTGAGATCTACCCAACATAAAGTAACTCGATCCAATGTGCACTAAAAGCCAGAGCCATAGAAAAAAGTTGCATAACTAATTTTCTGAACATGATATAGAAATATAGTGAGAATTAAATTCCAGTAAGTTCAACAATAAATCATCATCAATATAGCTCATCACGTCATGTTCAGCTGTATAAACTACAGAAAATATATTTGGTCACATGAATGCATTATATCTATGCACATAAGAATCATACAGTAATGATATGTATGATAAGATTAACTATTTTCAGAATATCATATAATGGCTATCAACTTATTCTCATTTCAAGCTACCCCGGTCAGGGTGAGTATCCACTACTCTCCGGTACGGACTTTTCTCGCTCCGTCCGACATGACACACTTTCTCTCTCTTTTCTCATAATCATAATCATAACCGTTGGTAGGGCGTCCCCTACTGATGCATCACACGGATTGCCATGTGATTATGCTCATTTTTTTTTCGTTTCACAATGATAGCCAAAAATATGCTTTCAATAACAAATATGTTCAACAAAATATAACTATTACCAAAAATCATTGGTAATCATACCATAAACATAACCATTTTAAATATCACTTTATAAAATATTTTCATGTCAACATTTCACACTTAAGATGGTAAGAAGTTCATACAATGGCAATGGTTATGGCATATACTAGTCATTTATTATTTTATTTATAAGATTCGTCTTCTTTTTTAAATATTAATTTTATTTCTTTATTTTTTTGATGCATGTTTTCATCATATCTAACCTTCTCTTACTAATCAGAGTATAACTTTCTCAATTTAACTCCGATTTAGGTGATCTTGGTGTCAATTTCAAGATAAAACAATTATATAAAACTATTATGTTAAAAATTGTAGCGAAATATTAATAAATCAAGGTGATATTACTCCCTCAATGTACAGGTTATTTCTTCTCGAATAGGTTCTGACCTCTACCTACTAATCTGTCCATATCTCCCTCATAAGAATTCCAAATTAAGTGATTTCAGTGGCTAACAATCCGTGACACATATATCTATAATTCATATGTTAACCATTTATTTTAATTCCTTATAGAATGTTTCAAGAAATTAAAACACCGAAACTATCCTAACGTATTCTTCCCTGATTAACCATTTTCTGACCTTTGTTTACTATTCGGAATATATCTACCTCATATGAACTCTAAATTGAATGATTCTAATGGCTAAAAATCCATGACACATATATCTTTAATTCTTATGTTAACCATTTATTTTAAGTCCCTACAGATAATTCTCAGAAATTAAAACACAGAAGCTATCATAACATATTATTCCTTGATGAACTATTTTTTGACATTTGACTACTAATCGGCTCATATCTTCCTCATATGGACTCCAAATTGAATGATTCCAGTGGCTTAAAATCTGTGACACATATATCTTTAATTCTTATATTAACCATTTATTTTAATTCCATACATATAATTCTCAAAAATTAAAACACATAAGCTATCCTAACATATTCTTCCCTGATGATACATTTTCTGACCTTTGACTACTAATCGGCTCATATCTTCCTCATATGGACTCCAAATTGAATGATTCCAGTGGCTTAAAATTCGTGACACATATATTTAATTCTTATGTCAACACCTTGCTTCTATTTTTCCTCTCCCTCACTTGGACGAAAATTCTAATGTTGTAAGGGTGAGTTTTGCTTAAACAGACCCTCAAATAATTTACCTTTCATGATCATAGGTCTACCTTATCACAATTAGATTACACTTGGTTGAATTTTTGGAAAACAAACAACTTATGTTCTTGTCTTTCTCTTCCTTAGTCAAGATATGCATAGAAAAATGAGATTTATATTTTGAAAATTATGATAATATGTTCTTAAGATATGTGACAAGATCCCTTTAATTTAGGGATTCATTTCATTTTTCTTTTGTCTTAATCAAGTATGATAGATTTACCTTTTTAAATGGCAAATTTCTAACCCTTGAATCTCTATTATTTGGTTGAAATTATTTGTGTGGGATAACGATGTTTTGTCATAATGCTATGTATTATTACCCACTTGCTAAAATTATGAGTGTAGGATATTGATGTTTTGTCCTAAATTCTTGTATTATCATACCACTTGCTAAATTTTTTTCTTAATGTCAAATCACCTAATCTTGATTACACTATTATTCCATCACTTTATTTTTATTTTATTTTCATTTTTCCTCTTGGGTTTGGGCTCAGTCTTGCCCATTTTCTTTACTTTGGTTAAAATTCTACATTTCATAATGGGCTTGGTCACATTTTCATGATTTTTGTGCTATCGGTCCAATTTCTATATCTTAGTCCAAGTCTATGTTTTATTTCTTCATTGGGCTATCCTATTGGCTTGCTAAAAATTTATGTGAAGAAGAAAAAACTCTATATAAAGTGTCCATAGATGAAAGCCCAATTTATGAATGGAGATACTAAACTTAGTAACTTTTACTCTTAAATTAGGAAAAATTACCCTAATCCAATCTTCTTGAAATTTTAAGACCTTTACTTCACAAAAAATTATCTTTTTTACCTAAGAATTTCTCCTTTCTTTAGTATGTTTATTTCTAATATTTCCTCTTAGGTTTTCTTTTTTTACCTATTCCATTAATATTAGAACATTTCTATGCATATATGTAAGGTGAATAATTTATAAGGAAAATATCTAAAAATTACGGGATGTTACAGTTTACCTCCACATCCTTCTCCTGTCTTCGATGCTTCTTTGGACTGTCAGGTTGTCTCTTGAATGGAGGAGGCAAAATAAGAGGTCATTCAGTTTTTCTCCAATGCTCAAGACCTGCTGTAGGTTGAATATAGGGCTCATAAACCTTTCTTCATGTTTCAACTGAATAGTATTGATCAACATAATTATCAGGCTTCAAGTTGTTGTGTGCCATACAAGAAATTGCATGCTTGCATGGAATTCCACTTAATTGCCATAAGTTACAGGAGCAAGTGCCACTACTCAAATCAACTGCAACTTTTAATGATCTAGACTCCACCTCAAACTTGCAACTATCTGGGTCCCCTACCTAATGTGGAAACTCTTTTTTTTTTCAATTTATGATATATCTTGAGCCTTAGGACATATTGGCCCATTGCACCTCGCTACCTTTGCCCTTTCTTTGTTCATCTTCATCACAAGATACAATCTCAACTCTTTAGCCATTGTTATTATGGGTTTGCTCTTACACTTCTCAATACAATGGTTGAATTGTTCACGTGCTCTATTCAAAGTGGAGTCATTTTTTGGAAAATGGCTATAACCAGACTTAGACCAAGAGGAGACCATGTATCTATTCAAAAAAGCCCATGCTTTTTCATCCATAGCCTTCATTCTCTCCATGTTTCTTGTGAAATTAACTGAGGTTGTGCTACTTACACATTCCCACAAGAAGTTCCTCATGTTAGCATTCTTCCACTGTTTATGAAAGTTTGTCCATAAATGTCTCGCGCAAAATCTATGGTGAACACCCGGCATTAGTTCATGCATCGCAGGTAGTATTTCCTACAATAGACAACAAATTAAATGTTTAAGTTAAAAAAAATAGTCAAATTGCAATGATGCAAATGAAAAAAATAATGAGTTTTTACCTTTTGTTGATCAGTTATAAAATTCCATCCATGCTCTCGATAGTCCCCAATATCCTCTAATAATAGCTCCAAGAACCACTTCTAAGTGTCCTTTGACTCAATGTTCACAAATGCATATGCAATCACAAAGAAATACTTGTTCCCGTCCATTGAACATGCAGTTAATAACTGGCCTCCATAATACCCTTTCAAAAAACATCCATCAAGTTCTATCAAATGCCTACACCCATTCTTAAATCCTCTTTTACAAGCCTCCAGACATATATAAAGTCTGTTAAAGACAAGAGGCTGATTTAAATCTGGTCTATTGAATTTTATGAGAATCGAAGATCCAGTGTTGGTCCTCCTCAACTCCTCACAATAATCTCATAAAGCTGCATATTGCTCTTTTTCTGACCCCTCAACCATATACTTTGCCATCTTCAATGCCCTATATATTTGAAAGTCATCAATGACAACTTGTCTATTCTGTTTAAACCAGTCTCAGGCTTCAACATGTTTCATCGCTGAATGTGCTCTAATTATTGGGATAAACTCATTTGCTAACCACTTCTTGTTTGCCTTCTTATTCTTAAAGCCCCTAGCGAATGAATGCTCATCCAGAAATGTCTTTACTTGGAAACTATTTGTTTCATTGCTCCAACTACATAAAACTTCCCACTCACAATGTTCTATGTTGCATTTAGCCCTTACCCTAACCTTGTCATTCTTCACATATCGAAACTCCCTTCCAAGGGCAATGCTATAATTTTGCAAAGCTGATTTGAACACTTCAAGGGTGGGGAATTCCATCCCTAACTCTATTGCCATCTTCCCAAACTCTTCATTTGGCATAAATGTGGGATATCTAATTGACCCTTGGTTAGCATCATCATCATCATCTGAACTTATTACTACATCTGAAGTATTAAGGCCAAAGTTAAATATGTTATGCTATTTTTTTCCAGCTTGTTGTTTGACCCCTTGAGCTGGTCCTTTTCCTTTTCTTTGTCTTCCATCATCTGATGTTTCATTATCCTATATTATTTTTCAGTAGAACACAAGTTAAAAGCATAGACAAAAATAACTTTGCAATTCAAGGTTAGAAAAAAGTACAAAGTGTTGTATTGTGTTTTGTACCATAATTTCTTCATCATCCTCTGTAGTGTCATTATCACGTTTCTCTATTGGACATTCATCAACCATGTCTGTTGGATGTTCGCATTAGCCCTATTGGCAACCCAAATGTATTTCAGGTGGGATAACATTTGGGACATCAACATAATGCTCAAAATAAATGTGTATCTCACTTGTTTGATTGGTGAACCCAAACAATTGTATAATGTCTTTATCACCAACCAAAGACCTTAATCCATCCTCTAATTCAGACCTTGGAATTAGTCAAAAACACCACTCGTATTCACAATATTCATGTTCTTTGTACATCTGATCTATAATAAGGATGGAAATTAAAACAATGTCTAAATCATCCCAGGCATCTTCTTCACCATCTATATATGTTAATGTTGGGTTCTTCACAAAGTGCCCTCCATGGTAAAGTATAAGGGTTAGAGGTTTTGCCATCCTAGACAATTTTTATAAAAAAACATTAGTTATTGTTAAAAAAATATATTAAAGAGTGCATACAAAACAAAGAATGGACAAAACAAACTAAGTTGGCTATGGGGTATATATTTTTACTATCTTTTTCTACTAATGTAAACACACAGTTACTCAACAAAGAGAAAAAAAAACTAATCTAAGCAATGCATAAGTTGATTCAGCTTGATTCATGTATTTTGTGAAAATCATAATATTTGTTGCTGCAAACAAGTGGACAAAATTAGGTGCACACCGAACATAAAATAAGTTATGGAAAAAACTAAAGTCAACAATGAACCAAGACAAAAACTAAAGTAGCCAACAAGAAAAGACACCAAAGAATGCAAAACATGTGGTCCCTATACATAAATTTTGAATCACAATGATCCCACACTCATGGTTAATTTAATCCTACAAGTCTCGAATAAACAAACTACAAAGTAAATTAGTCTCAATGACACCGACTGACTCATTGCCTTACTTTATTCATGTATGGACCACTTCTCTTACTTTATTCTCCTCTGTGCAAAAGCAACGTAAGCAAGATATATAAATAGCCAAAAGGCTGAAATAGAACATTCCTCAAAAGCACCTTTCTCGTATAAGTGTATTAATAGAGTGAAATGGAGGCGAGATGGAATATGAGAACGCTACAATACCTGAGTGTTGCGCTGCAACCTCAGTTGATCTGACGATGGTTCGTGGTGCTCCAGGGGGCTTCAGTGGCGTTCTTCGATGGGCACAGTGGTCTGCATAATAGGGAAAGTGGCCTTCGTGGTAGAGCTTTACGTGAGTGTTCTGCGCGAGTCTGAGCGATGGAGAAGAGTAAAAGGTGTTTCGGGCACGGTGGAGATTTGAACTGTATTCGATGGCCACAGTGGTCTGTGCGACGGGGTAGGTAGCCTACGTGGTGGAGCTTTGTGCTAGTCTAAGCAATGGGAAAGAGCATAAGGTGTTTTGCACGAGTTTGAGGTTTGGTTTTTCGGGTTCTCCAGAAGGCTTTGGCTTTTCGAGGAAGGGGAGAGGTGGCACAAAGACTTCTCTAGAATCACCGTTTAGTTTTTTTTTTTGCCTGAGTAATTGCTTATGTGGATGATGAGTCATTGCTTATGTGTATGATGTCTCATCATTTAACATAACACATGGGCATTTAACGTGACATGCTAGCTTGCAGTCTTGACAGAGATAACAAAAGAATTTATTTATTTAACATTTGTTCAATGTGAAAATTAACATGTACACTGACATATATTCGGGGACTAAATTGTAAGTCATCGATAAATTTAAAGACTAAAATGTGTGTTTACTCAATATTAAAATGTGTAATCTCCTAAAAAGATCTCATGTTGCACTTGTTTTTCCTACATTGGGTTTAGAGAAGTGTTGTGACATTAAAGAAGGTCGTGTGAAAAAACAGAAATGACAAAATCCTTAACAGTACTCACTGAAATTCCATACAAACATTACAAAAACATAAAACTAGAAGTGATTAAATTTTCAATCTAACTTGAGATATTTTGTCTACTGTAAATGTATTCAATCTCCAACCATCTTTTTATGTGCTTTTTGGACATTACAATATATTTTCATTGTGTACACGAGTTTTACCCACTATATGAGAAATAAAAGCTCTTTTGCCAAAAAATATATTATTAAAATCTTTTAAAATAACTAATCAAATATCTGACTAATATTCACACATATATTTTAGGAAAAATACTTTTCACTCTCTCTTTAATTTGAATTATGATCTAATTATAAATTTAATACATTAAATTTAAAACGTATGAGAACTATTCCTTCAATCTTTCACAAAAAGGTGAAAATCTTAAATTTATGTGACTTTTGATGTTCCACTTTTATCTTAACATTTACCATGTTCTTTGTATTCATTTTTGTCATTTTCACTTAATATTTAACACTAACAGTACTCAACCACTTTTAAAATTTAAGGAAATTTATTCAAATTTGGATCTTAGTAGGTGAAAAATAAAAAAAATGGAAGAAAATTTTATAAATAAATATTAAGATAAGATATTACTTGCTTTTTAAATTTTAAAATTACAAGAATTTAATTTTTTATTTTTATAAAAAATTATCTAGATATTTCGTAGTGTTTTAAAATTTTTATAATAAGATTATTATTATATTATAATTTAGGGAATAAAATATATTTTCTCCTCTATTTTATATGCCAAAAACTTGAGGGTAGGAAAACAATTCTGATTTTCTCAACTTGTGTGATGTGTGACGTGGACTAAGCATCTTCACCGAATATTCTTCCTGCGCATGCTGCCCACGTAAGAACAAGCTACGAAACGCTGTCGTTAAATACCGTCAGCGTGGCAATACCATCTCCACAAGAATAAATATCAAGTCTTCTGACCTTCGTTCCCTTTCATGCTCTGACTCTCGCTCGACCTTTACTCCTCCCCAACAGCAGTACAACACTCATCCTTCTAGTCCACCGGTTCCATTTCCTCCGTAGACAAATCAATGGCCAAGGAACCAGTTCGCGTTCTCGTCACCGGTGCCGCAGGTACGATATTCATCTGGATTCTCCCATCGATACTTCTGTCTTTCAGATTCATCAGTTCTGGCTGCTTTACTGCTTGATCGAATACTGGGTTTGCGTTAAAATGCTATCTTTTTTATTTTTTTATTTTTTTTAATCTTGATCTGAAATGGTTTAGGATCTGATCCTCTGATGATATATGCTCGTGAATGGTGATAAAGCTTGTGACTTTTTGTGCTTTTAATTGTTTAGAGTAGTTGTAGGCGGGGGGATACGATCATATGAATGTATCAAATTCTTATTATTGACTTTTTTTGTATGAGATTGTGGATCATTTAGTAGCATTTCTGTTTCAAAGTCACCGTTTTATTTATACTGCAATACTCATGATCGCATCAATTCTAGCTAGCTCTTTGCTATGGACTGCACCAGTAACAAATAAGAAACATATAATGCTGTGGTAGTTAGTGTGTAAGTTGACTTGTTATTACTATTACTTCGTGAAAGAAGTAAAACAGCTTCTTTTATGCGTTTTAATAATTTCTCTTGTAAAAGTATTTTGCATATAATTGAAACCTTCTGGAAACTTCCCGTTGATTTATTTTCCTTGACATCTTATCTGGTGGCTTTTGTGATAAAATTTTAAAAGCTTGTTTTCAAAATGGCATTTTTGTACTTGGTTTATTACTGGGATTTGGAGAATAATATATTATTTCCAAATAGCTTTTCAGAGTGTTGTAGCACTTTGGATTTTGGAGATACATAAAATTTTAACCATTCAAATTGTTTAATGGAGTATTGTAGCACTTTTGGATTTTGGAGGTAATTTAGGGCTAAAAGAATCAAAATACTTTGAAATTTAAGCACCAGTATGTTTCAGTTTGGTTTTCAGTTATCAAGTTCTTCAAAATGTTTGTGGTTTTAGAAAAATTATATTTGGTGATACTTTCAATAACCATATAAAAACCATTTATAATTCTTTTTCTACTATTATTAATTTTCTTAAATGATCTGCTTAATCTTTTCCAATGTTGAATGAGATGATTGGTTGGAACACGTCAGGCTTGCATCTGCACCCATAAAATATGTGCTTATTGTCACCATAAAAAAGGATATGTAAATAATGTAACTCAATCCAACAGTAATACCTATATTGTGGGCTCTTATGCTGTATTGATTATTTGATGTAATCTTTTGGCAATTGTAGGACAAATTGGATATGCTCTTGTCCCTATGATTGCTAGGGGAGTCATGCTGGGTCTTGACCAGCCTGTAATCCTCCACATGCTTGACATTCCACCTGCAGCAGAGTCATTGAATGGGGTTAAAATGGAGTTGGTGGATGCTGCATTCCCACTTCTTAAAGGTTTGATTGTTCCTCCTTGTGAAATGTTTATGAACTTCATAAATAACCATCTCAGAATTGTCATTGATTTGTGTTGGACCTTTACGTTTTTAAATGATACACAAGATTCTGAGTTCTTATGAGATTATTTGTTTCAGGCGTTGTTGCTACAACTGATGTAGTTGAGGCATGCACTGGGGTCAATATTGCAGTAATGGTTGGTGGGTTTCCTAGAAAAGAAGGCATGGAAAGAAAAGATGTGATGTCAAAAAATGTTTCCATCTACAAGTCCCAAGCTTCTGCCCTTGAGAAGCATGCAGCTGCAAACTGCAAAGTAATCCATTCTATCTGAATTCACCATTTCACATAATTTACATGTCATTCTCATCATGGCCATTCATTTCTATAGTGTTTTATGTCAAGAAATGAACATATTTGTGGTTTTTCTTCATTCATATCCTGTTGATGTTGAATTGGATATCTTTTTCTAGTGTGTGTGTTAAACACTAAATGTCTTGGTTTCTGAATGATGATGATATTTGTAAAACCAATATGGTTTTACATTCCTTTGGCTATGAGGAAATAGTTTTGTAGTTGCAAAGCATTTAGTTTTGAATCTGTTTTACTTGTGTGTCAAATTTTCACTTGAATTAGCTGTCATTTTGAGGAAGAGGTCCCACCTAAGTAATCAGTCAGTCCCTGGGATTCCATCTTCATGGGATCTATCCCTATAGGTGAATTAAGTATATTTCATTCACTTCTTAAAACTTATATTTCAGTTTTATGTATCTATTAGAACATTTATAAGCATTATTTTTTGTTTTTATCTTGCAGGTTCTGGTTGTTGCTAACCCTGCAAACACCAATGCATTGATCTTGAAGGAATTTGCTCCATCGATTCCTGAGAAAAACATATCTTGTTTGACTAGACTGGATCATAACAGGGCTTTGGGCCAAATTTCTGAAAGACTGAATGTTCAAGTTTCTGAAGTAAAAAATGTTATAATCTGGGGTAATCATTCATCAACTCAATATCCTGATGTCAACCATGCAACAGTTAAAACCTCAGCTGGGGAGAAGCGTGTCCGTGAGCTTGTTGCCGATGATGCATGGTATGGGGATTGACTACTTTTACTTATATGCTTAATATTTGCTTCTCTTTCTCTTCTTTGGTTTAATTTTCCAATTTTGAATTTGTTGAAGCACTGATGCAAGTATCCTTTTTTGAAGGTTGAATGGGGAATTCATTACTACTGTTCAACAACGTGGTGCTGCAATTATTAAAGCTAGAAAGTTTTCAAGTGCACTATCTGCTGCTAGTGCTGCTTGTGACCACATTCGCGATTGGGTTCTTGGAACTCCTGAGGTTGGTTAGGTTTTGCTTGATCTTTAATTTAGATTCTGTAAAAGTGCTCCTTCTCAGTTTTATTTTTCCAATGCAAATATAGGGCACCTGGGTATCGATGGGAGTATATTCTGATGGTTCTTACAATGTACCAGCTGGGCTAATTTATTCATTCCCTGTCACTTGTCGCAACGGGGAGTGGACAATAGTTCAAGGTAAGAGTTTGGTTACTCTACAGGAATAATGCAGCTGAAACTTTGATACTTTGATTCATCAAATTTTTTTCTTTAATATTTTGAATCTTGATTTAACTATAATTTCACAATTGCAAGTGTTAATGCTACTCTGTAAAAATTTGTCAGTGTTTTGTTTTTTTGCTAACCTTATTAACTTCTTTTTTTTGGTAGAACCTACTTAAACTTTTTTTACTAGCAATGCAAACTAGAATTGGACCTGATTCACTTATCATTAATTCACCATAGTCCCTAATATGGACTTGAATATCTAGTCTCTTGCAAGCCATAGATTGAAATTGTCATTTTATCATAACTTTATTAGTGGTTCTTTGCACAAACTTGTGTGAGAACAGTGAAGGAAAGCTCAGGCCATTTGGCACAGAAGTCATTTGATTTACTTCCAGTAAACATGGTTTGGGATAGAATCAAAGAAGTATGCCCTATTCCTAGCCAAACATTAACTTTGAAACAATTTGAAGTTGAAATATCAGTTTCAAATTTTGGTCTATGACATTTAGTACTTTGTTCATGGTTTGACATAAAAGTTAGCCATCACATCCTTTGTAAGTTGTTCTAACTTTGATGGATGTATCTGAGTAATTTCTTTGATATTTTGCCAGGACTTCCGATTGATGAGTTTTCTAGGAAGAAAATGGATTCGACAGCAGCAGAGCTCTCTGAGGAAAAAGCTCTAGCTTACTCATGCCTTTCTTAGACTGCTTGCCGCCTTTTGTGTGTCTATGAAATTAGTTTCGGTTTTGAATAATGCCACCTTTTAATTACAGAGGAACTGTTAACGGAGATGCTGCTTTTTAAAGCAGTCACTTTAGTTGCAGCATCTAGTACTTCATGAGGACATTTGAGTTTATGCTTCTATTCATGGTAATGGACCAAACGTATTTGAATGGGTTTAGGCCTATTCTTGTGCATTAGTGCCCATCTTTCGGGATTTTTTCATCCTTCAACGGTTGTACAAGATTTTATATATTCCTGGGAGTGCAAAAGCATGCGAACGCATGCAAACAACTATATGCTACTGATGTTTGAATTACTCATGCCATGGAGTTGTACAATAAGGATGTCATGAATGGCGTTGATATAATTCATGTTCCAAAATAAAAAGCAATTCCCTTTAGAAACATTATTGTGATTTACACTCAAAATTCTTGGTATGCTTCCTAAGTTCGGTTTAGGTTTTTGTAAATTTGCCTTAAAAAGCTTGCGTATGGACTACGAAGAGATCAACATTATTGGGAATGATGAGCTGAGGCTCCACGTTATGCAGTAACATAAGATGAGATTCTGGATTTAGCCTAAGGGGTACTTCGATGTACCCTCATTTCCTAGATCAAGTGGTTCCATAGTTTATTAACAGTAGTTTATGTTCCGAGTAGGTTGAAGTGGTCATTAATGGAGTGGGGAATGAGTAAATGGATGGTGCATTTGAAAGTTGAAATTTTCAATAGTACCCCTATTTATATCAACGCGTCAATTTGAGGGGGTCTGAAAATTGGGGTGTGGAGTGGGTCGGAATGGATTGTCACCCTATCCTAGTTCTTTTGTTACTTTTTATAGTAAAACTCTATTTTGATCTTTTTTAAAGTTTAAAGCAACATTAATCCGTGTCTTAATTTATTATTTTAAAATTTAATTTTATATCACTTACATTTGTTCACTTAGTTTTTTTAATAAAGCAAATAGTTAATAATATGGAAGTTTTCTTGGTGATATGACAACTTTCAACATGCTTCTCTTATAAAAAAAAAAAAAAGGAGCATTCAACTATTCAGATTCTTTGTACATATATCAATCAAAATTTAATTTTATATCACTTGCATTTTTTTTTTTAGTAAATTTAAATGCGACATTAATCCGTGTCTTAATTTATTATTTTAAAATTTAATTTTGTATCACTTACATTTTTTTATTTTTTTAATAAAACTAATAAATAATAATTCTATAAGTAAAAATTGAACGGAGAGAGCTGTAGGTGATATTAAATTAAATTTTAAGATAATAACCTATTTTTTACCAAACAAATTGATGTTACACCCATATTTGGAAGACCAAAATAAAGTTTTACTTTACTTTTTAACATCAAAACAATGGTTTAGATATTAAACTCACCTTATCTCGTCCTCAACTCATTCTTCCAATCAAACTTAGGGATGTACATCAGTTTGTTTTGGTTAGTTTTTAACCACCAACTAAACTGAACTAATCACGAGGGAAGGAAAAAAAAATTATAAACCTATCAATTTATTTGAAGCTTGAAAAATGGAACATGTTGAAAATCAATTTAATTTAATTTGATCTATTCAGTTTTTGGCCTTTTTTCTCCTCTCCTTTTTTAGTTTTCTTTTAGCACCAAATCCACTTTATTGAACTTTTTTTTTAGATTGTCACACTAATAAATTCACTCTATGTACACTTTCTAATTCTACACTTTAAAAATGACTGCTAATGTTATAGAGAAAGGAAATTAATCTAATGCAATCTACAAACCTATTCATATTAACACATTTGAATCTTGTTAAAAGCTCAAAAGCACATCGAAATAAACCTTATAATCTATGATAAACCAACAAGCACAAAAAAAAAAAATGTAACAATGAAATATGAATTAATTACTTTCCATTTATTTAATAATGATATAACATTTTACACTCAAAATTTTTAGTTTTAACTCATAACCACTTATATTACTTTTATTTTCAATACATAAAGTTTATAAAATAAAACATTATTACAAAAGATAGTTCAAATAATTCACCTATTTTAAAGACATCGTATACAAAATATAATGTATATAAAAATATAAAATATATTTATATAATATTTTATTGATCAGTTCGATCTAATTTAATTAAAAAAAATTTTAATCGACAATCAAATCAATCATTTTCTTAATTAAAAAAATGATTCAACCTTTTCATTTTTTATTTGTTACTATTTTATATTAGTTTATTTTTGTTCAATTTTGAACCCTCTTAATCAAGTCCTTAATTTTATCCACACCATTAAATGGATAATTCATTAGGTAAGAGTTTAGAAGTGAGATTTTTTGTTAAAGAAAGAAAAAAAGAAGAAAATACCATGTATTAGAAGTTGGAGAAATTTCTAGCCGTAATTGGAGACTTGGAGTTGGATGAATATAAAATCAAATTGGATTGGGTCATAAAAAGTCCCCCGGTTTACCTGGGCATGGTTGGCTCTTTACAGTGCTGGGTTATTGTGTATTGGGTTTCTGGTGTGTCACTGCACCGTTCGGCCCAAATAGTAGGCTTCATTTCGTCATTTCTTATTAATACAATGGGGCGTTATACTAAGTTCCAAAAAAAATAAAAAAACAAATGGGGCGTTCTACATTGCTAATTGCAAAAATCCATGAAAAACTAAAAATAAATATTTTATACATTCAAAAATTTCAAGTTAATTAAAAGAAAATATCGTAAATTTTTTTTTTCAAGTTGATTTAGTTGAAAGTTGTTTCTCTAAAATTTTAGATTGCAAAAGTATATAACTTTCTTCACAAAATATGTAACTTTTGTTTTATTTAACAAATTAATGCAGGGTATGCGCCAGCACCAATGCAATTGTCTCGCTCGTAAAACTAATTTTTTCAGTCCTCGTAATTAATATGTGGTCGTATCTAAATTTAGTTAGTCATACTCAAAAAATAAAAATATATATAACCACATGTAAAAAATAAGAGTTTGTGAGAATAAAATTATGCAACTAACATCACTCTTAAATTAATCTATATTATTAAGGTCGAAAGAAAATATAATGAAAATTTTCAACTTTCATAGAAAGAATATAGAAAAAGAAAGACTAAATTATTATTTTAATATTTTAAATATATGTTTTCTTTCAATTTGATTTCTCAAATTTTTACTTTATTATTTTTATCTTTTACAAATTACTCACCCTTAAAAATATCTTACAGTTAACTCTGTTAACGTATAAAAATTAACATATTCACTTTGTATATCAAATAAAATTATTATTTAAACCAGTCTTCAAATCACGTCTTAGTTAAAATAGGTAAATAAATTTTTTAAATATTTTTTAATATAGTTAACATGAGGACATTTTTAAGATGTGATATCTTTGAAGAATTAAAATTTAAAATTAAGAGTATGTTTGATTTGCTCATTTTCTATGAAAACATAACTAAAAGTGCTTTTTGGTAGAGTTTAGGAAAAAAATATTTTTTGAAAATATTTCTTAAAATAGGGTGAAAACAAAGAAGTATTTAAAAGATGTTTTCAGTGTTTTTACAAAATAATTAATAGCATTTTTGTAATTTTAAAAGAGAATCTATCATAGTCATTAAACAAAATCAAAATAATCTTATAATTATAGAAGATCAAGTTAAAAAAAATTAAGTAACATTTACAATATTTTATGCCAATTTGATTTAAGAATAAATATGAACAAATTTTTAACTTTACAAAACAAACATATTTTCTAAATACTGAAAACTTGTAAATGAAAATTGAAAATGTTTTCACAAACCATAACACTAAAACTTTGAGAAATCAAATTAAGAAAAATTAAATCTTTCAAGGATAAAAACAATTAAGTGAAAAAAGATATTCTATTTTACATTATCATCTCATTCAACTAACTATAGAGAAGTCTCCTCTCACAAGACTTCTTCACAACATATCTATATGCTCATTGGGTGTGAAAGGAAGAGTCTCTTCCAATATTATTTTCACTAGACTTCCACATTATCACATCATTTTCACTAGACTTCCACATTATCACATCATTTATTGACCAAATATTAACTAAGAAACAAAAATGATGTTTTTCATCACTTTTTAACCTTGACTCCACTAAAAATAACTATATGCAAATAGACTTCAAAGAGTGCATTATCCTTATTGGTTTGCCAGAAAGGCAACTTTGGAAGATTTGAGCTAAGAAGAAAGAAAGGATTCACTTTAGCTGATGGTAGCAAGGCATGGTTGGGACACAAACTTATGGAGCTTCATCGATCTTTTCAAAAGTCTCCTTCTTTTAAATTATTTTATATGACTAATGCAAGTGCATTATACTTAAGAGTCCTCAAAATATGTCTCATGCACGCATCACAATTCACAAGGGAACGATATTTGCATAGTTTCATTATATTTAATTGTCTTAGTGATCGTAATTTTCTAATTGCCTTTTGCCTAAGTTAGTCTGACCTTGACAAGAATGATCAAGCTCAGTTTTAGTCTACATAGAAAGTTGTTGGGCTGAGGAGAAAACCTACCAGCCACCTTATAGTTTCAATATCAAGTTATATTGCAATTGCATCGCCATCTTTATAGTCTTTTTTTTTTTTTGGACAGATATCTTTGTAGTCAATTCTCGTAATCATGCAAAATAAAGGCATGGGTTAATCTCCATATGCCTTCATTTTAGAACGAGGTAGTTTTCTCTCTTTCTAAACTTTTTTTTCATAAAAAATAAAGTATATGGACATTTTACATTTTTAGTATTTTTTATATCATAATAAAATATATTAATTGCAATATTTAAAATTTTAATATTTGATATAATAATTTAAAATAATCATAAAAATCATATAATTAATATTTTTTAAATGTCATTTTATCCATCTTAAATAACATCAAATATATTTTAGATACTAATATATATTAAATTCAATAATCTTAAATGAACTAGGGAAACTTATATCTTTTTCACCCTATTCTTTCCATCCAATTGCAATTTTTTTTAATCTATTAATTTTTACAAGTGATCCCCTACTTCGCCCCATTGTATTTACCCCTTACAATTTAAATTAAACATTAACTTTAACAGTAATTATATGAAATTATTAAAACATTTTATTTTGTTTTCTTTTCATGATAAATATATTTAATAATTTTATATAATTATTACTAAAGCTAACGGGTAAAAGACGGGTTAAGTACAATGAGAAAAATAAATTAGAAGGTTAATTAAAAAAAATTATATAAAAAATACAATTGAAAGATAAAAAATATATAATTTTCCCTATTTATTAGTTAATAGTACTGCTGTCCTATGGTGCCATGTGGAATTGGAACTTTCTTCACTTCCATAACGAACAAAATATTCCATTCTTTTGATTCAAAATTGATAGCCACCAAGGAGTAGTTTAAATTAATTAAGTTTGGTTTCAGTTCCACTTCTATAATTTTTTTTTTGGCATTACAAAGTCCTTGAAAAATAAAATTTTCCTTATTAAAACACAATATTTTTAAAATAACATGCACAAACTCATAAAAGAAAATCAAACAATCAGATAATTTTACAATTATTTTTAAAAAATATCAAAAAATTTAATTTGTTTAAATTCTTTAATAAATATATAAATTTAAAATTCATGAGCTAGATAAATTACTATGAAAAATATTTTTATTATTAAAACACTTTCATTATTAATTTTAAAGCTTGGTGTCTTTAGAATTCCTCTATTATCCTCGAAATTGAGGGACTACCGTACAAGATAGGAATAAACCTCGCACCTTGCAATGTCCTTGTTGTTTCTCCTTTCTAATAATCATCCATTGTGGGTTCACAGTTTGCATAGTATATAATTATCTTGATTTTGAAGGCTATTCATTGACAAATTGCATTTGATGTTAGTGGAGATCAAAGCTAATTAATTAGTTATTCTTTGCCATTAATTTTTTAAATTAAATCATAAAAATTGATATCCGAGTACTCGTTTGCCACAAAATGAGAGAACTAATTAACTTTAAATTAATACGAAACCATATATAAGTTTTCTTTTTAAATTACATACATATTCAAAAAAAAAAAAATTATCAAAACCTAACTAACATCTTAAATTATATTTTAAAAATAAAATCACCATTTTGATCCCTAAAAAGAAATTAGTGTTACCAGTTTAATCCTTCAAAGATATTTATCATCATTTTTTTCTAACTTAAAAAAATAATATCATTTTAGTCTTTGACATCATGTCTATTAATAAAACAC
This sequence comes from Gleditsia sinensis, assembly GCA_037074535.1. Classification (NCBI taxonomy): domain Eukaryota; kingdom Viridiplantae; phylum Streptophyta; class Magnoliopsida; order Fabales; family Fabaceae; genus Gleditsia; species Gleditsia sinensis. The sequence goes on from CM073464.1 coordinate 65,273,816, forward strand.
TATCAAAGTTGTCCATATAAATTAATATTGGACATTTTGTACAATACGAAACTTCAATTGATAGAGATTGTTAAAATTTAGATAGAAACAAAACATATTTTTTTAATAAATTTGAGGACAAAGTTAATTTTAATTTATAGAAAGTTGACCTTGCTTTTAAAAAAAAAAACAAAAAAAAACCAAACTATCACTATTTTTTAACAAACTATACATTGAAGACTAAAATGATATATTTTTTTAACAATAATTGAGACTAAACTAACAGTAAATAATTTTGAAAGACTAAACTCATGGCACCATTTTCTTTTGGAGACTAAAATGGTAGTTAGTTTACTCTATTTTAAATATAACATAGAATTCATTCTTTTTCATTGATAGTAAATCTTTTAATTATCCTTTAATTCCCCTAAGATCTCTTGGTTATATAATCCCAAATTGTGGATCTCTGTAGACCATCTAAGTGGAAGATAACCAAACTTCGCATTAACTATGATAATTATTGGGGGGGGGGGGGGGAGGGGGTGTGAAATTAAACTCTTTGTTAGCTCCAACTAGGGAAATTAAAACCACTTAGATAGTAAATGCTAAGAAATCAACTACGAAAATATAAGTAAATCTTAGTGGTAAATAACTAGCACTATTTTAGAACTTGTTGCACAAATAGGAAATCCCACTAAAAGTAATTAGAGCCACTTTATTAGGCGGCCAATTTTTTTTTATAAAAAATAATGCACTTGTTCTAGTAAAGAAACTTTTCCAAGAATGTTAGAATTCTACCAAGATGGCGGCAAATGCATCAATTTTTTCCTATTTTAAAAGACTAACATCGATTTCAAATTTTCTTTTTACAAAAAAGAAACTATTTTTCAGTAGCAACCAAAAAATTTAGGAGAGGTGAATTTTTTTAGCTTCAAGGCAAAGTGAATTGAATCCAAAATTCTTTGAGTTCATTTTGTTTTATTTTACTCAATTGAACCATTTCTTATTGGTATCTAAAACTTTAAATTATTAGATGAAAATGAGTTTTTTTTTTCTTCTTTTCTTCTCTCATTTGTCCTTGGTGTCTCAACATGCCCAATGACCTGGGCTGCTTGGGCTGCATAAAGTCTACTTTTTCAAGCTACCAAATAGGGTGCAACTTGGAGAATTCATGGAAGACGTTCACACTAGACTAATTCAAATTTGATAATCCATTTGAGTGCAATTCATAAAAGACAAAGGTAAAATAAACTATACTTTTTTGAATCTACTACATACTTTTAGTATTACAATTAATAGGAAAAAGAAATATAACGAAACATTCATTTTGTAACAAGGAAAAATGTTAGGCCCTAGTGGTTTGCAAAGTATACATAAACAAAGTCACTGTTTCACTTGTACTCTCTTTCTCTGTTCAAATCAATTGGGAGATACTTTCCCCTTTTTTATGTAGTCTTCAATATTAATATCCTTTAGTCCTTTTCCTACAGGTAGTGGATGGTTTATTTGTCAATGGATGACTGTAGTTCTTGGAGCTGGAGATAATGTAGCCCCCACATCAACAACACCATATGTGAAAAGTTCAGAACTCTGGCAATTCTATTGAATCCCCTGATCTGATGAATATGTCATACCAGAAATCCATGCCATCGTCAAAGTTTGAACTATAGCCACAACCCTGTTGGAAGAATTCAATAGAATTAAATGGGTATTGAACTGGTGATTCATTTGAAATTGTCAAAGAATTTGATGGCATGGTGATGGGGCTCTCTTCCATAGCTGCTTCCGACCAAAAGCTCTCGTCGATTTCAGACAATACACTTTCCAAAGACTCTATGTCTTCACTCTTTATGGACATATCCATGTTTATGCTTTCTCCAACTGTGGCTGACGAGAAATCACTGGAAGAAGAAGTGCATGCTGAAGTACTGTCCTTTTCAGGGAAACTGACTATACTAGCAGGTCCTGATTGATCAGTAACTGTACTGGAATTGGAATCAGATCGTTTAGTTGCTGGCTTGGAGCTTCTTTTGGTATCGGGTTGGTTTGTTTTCAACAGCCTCTTCTTTAAGTGGGTGTGCCACACATTTTTTATCTCATTGTCAGTTCTTCCTGGTAACTTTGCTGCAATTGCGGACCACCTGGAAACAAGGAAAAAAATTGTTAAAAATATGAAATATTTTAACCAGATTTGGGTTCGATTTCTCGACTATGGTGAATCAGAAAACAACAAAATTCAATTGTCTTAATTTTTGGACTTTTACTAGGACCGAAAATCTTATGCACATATTGGTATAGCTGCATGCGCTGTAAGGCAGATCTAAGCAGAGTCTTGCAGCCTAATTACCTGTTTACTCTTATATAAAAAAAAATGTGGTGTTGACCTGCTGGTCTAATGGTGAGAGATTTCCCATCATGCATAGGTAATTTTTATTTGTATCACGTTGTCTAGTTGCAGGAAGGAACATATAGCTAGCTTTTCTCGCTATTAATGGCTCTAGTCGCCATTATAGAAATAATGTTAGTGAACAGTCCTTTTCATTTTTATATTCCTGCCTGGAAGTTGACAATTAATGTGTGCTACTAGGCCCCACCACTTTACTATCAACGAAATTAAGAAAAGCCCGTACCCAGTTTCTGAAACTGAATCCCAAATGACAATTTCATCAATTAAATTAAGAACAACGAAGAATCACTTAGCAGCAGGTCCTGTGAACTAAGAATTGGATATGGGTGGTATCATTTCTGCTAATATTTTCTTTCTCCGTTCTGATGAGTTAAGATGAATGAATGTTATCAATCAGAAGAAGGAGATTATTGAATACCTGTTTCCCAGCAACTCATGCATCTTTATGATAGTTTCTTCTTCTTCTATAGTGAAGTTTCCTCTCTTGATATCTGGCCTTAAATAATTGATCCAGCGTAATCTGCAGCTCTTCCCGCATCTCAAAAGGCCTAAGAATTTCACCAGATAAAGGTTCAGCAGACAAATATTAATCAAAACAGAAAAAGGGACAGTCACAGAGAACTATTGTCAAACAGTTAATGGAGTCTGCAAACATAAGGCTGAGTAAGTACCTGCTTGCTTAGGGAGGGCACGCCAGTTTCCATGGCCATGTTCTTGGATGTAAGATATTAAGATTTTATCTTCCTCAGGAGTCCAAGGACCCTTCTTCAATCCCATCTTCTCACAGCAAGGAGCTCTCACCATTTCTGGGTTTGGCTTTGAATACTACTGTAGGAGCTTGCTAGTGTCACTCTAGCTAGTTTTTTTCCTCAAATGGGATGCCTTCAACTCGTTTCCTAAGGCCCGTGCTGGCTATTTATCCTGGGATATTCCGCACGCCAAGAGAAGCTAGACTGGTCAACCCAAGAAAATACTATTTCCATGTTCAAACCATTTAGAGCGGTTTCCAGGAAGAAGGATCTCCCTCCCCCCAAGTCCCTCTCTCTCCCCCACACACACTCTCTCTCTTATTTATTTATTGCCTCAAAAAGAAAAAGATTTTGCCAACACGGGTTGGCTATTTACCTAGGACTTTTTATCCGGTTCGAATAAGTCATTTGATTGGCAATCTTGTTTAATAGTCAATATTTCTTAAAAAGATATTCAACTAGTAACCTGCACTAGTTTAAGCCTTCGTTAAACAATAATTATTAAAATTAATCTTTAAATTTCAACTTGAATTTATTTTGTTAAAAAGAAAAAGAAATTATACTTTATTGTCCTTTTTTTATAATCAAATTATAATTTTTCTCTTAATCTATATCAAATTTTACAATTAATTCTTTAATTTACTTGCTCCATTATATATTAAAAAATTATCTTCCCCTTTATTTGATATCCTATTTTTTCTTTTTTTATGAAAATTATATTTTGATGATTTTATATAGTTATTTTTAAAATTAATAATTTAATTTAAAAAAATAAAAATAGTCAATGTAATAAGATAAATAAATTAAGATATTAATTATAAAAATTAATAATTTAAAAAATTACAGTTAAGGGAAAAGATAGAAAATTCAGTGTCACCAAAGAAAAAGGATATAAATAATTGGTTATATAAGTGAGAACCGACCGTAAGAGATTTTCTTAACCTTTCTGGTTGCCGAAGGCCTAAGAAAGTACAAGTTAGCATTTTAATAACCTATCACGTATGGATTAGTTAAGGACGCAACTGGGTTACGTTGAACATGCCAAAACTCTAATTTCAGGATAAGTAATTATTGTAATTGATTCTACCTGCCTTTTCTGTTCTTGTGTCCTTTCAAGTCTTTATGAAATATAAAGGGAAAGTCTTGCTATTTATATTGTCAATTGCAATCACAACCATATGCCCAATTATTTTATCACAAATTGTTTGTTAATGACACGTTATACATTAGAAATTAGAATTATCTCAGTAGAGGTGAGTATAATTTAGCTAATTTGACTAAATTCATTCGAATTTAATAAAAATAATTATTTTAAAAGTATCGAATTTGATTGACAAGTTTATCTTGATAAATTTTTAAAATAATTTCATATTAATTTAGACGGACATTTTTTATAAAATTTTCTTAAATTTAATTTTTTAAGTAATTTAAAATTTTAATTAAATTTAAGTATTAATTTTTTAACATGATCGTTATTTAGTTGAATTGTGTAATCTAATGGAACCCGATCAATGCTCAGCAATTTTAAATTTTATCTATATTTGAAGGAATTTAAATTCAAAACTTAACAATTTTCTTATTGGAAAAAATCAAGTTTCTTAATAGCTTGCCATGCAATAATATACATGTCAACTTAATTTTAAATTTTTTTAAATTTAACATTTAAAATAATTTAAAAAACATAATTTGTATGTATGTGACAATTATTTTATTATTCAATAAACTATCTTCTAACTCAATAATTAAATTTATGAGTGTTATCATATTTTTATTGGCAGATCAAGAGAGACAAAAAAGTTATAAACACATATATAATAGTATAAATTAATAGTTCATTTCTATAAACTTAAAGCTTGTATGCTTAATTAACTCAAATACATGACACATGATCCATCTTTATAAAAAAAATTGTGTGTAAAAAGTTTAATATAATTCTATACATTTATAAGTATTGTTGATAATTGTGTTAGAATTCTTAACTAAAAATTATGTTAATAAAATAACGAATTTAATAATGAGGAGTTTAGGTAATATTTAAAATAATAATCAATTTCAAATTATATATTCAAAGTAAATAATTTCGTTTGGAAGGAAAAAAAATTTAGTATGTTTTGAAATAATTATCTAAGAGCAAAAACAGTACAATGAATTGCGCACGGACTGGTTTTAAACGACGACCAGCATTTTGAGCAAATTGGTCAAATAATGAAAGCACTTGGATAGAGACAGAATAAGTTAAAACCGTAAATTTTAGATGCATGCATTATTTGGTGTTTTATTTTTTTGGTGCTTTGGATGGGGCCAACAAGAGAACAGCTAGACAAGGGCTGCATTACTCGTAGATTCTTCAGCCAGCCACATACTTTGTAAAATCGCGTGCTTTGATAATTGAAAGCATCCCAAGTCTCCTATGAAACCCAAGAGAACGTTTCTTCATGAAACACTGAGATATCTTATCGTGAGAATATATCCTTTGTTTGATAGTGATCCAATTCTACCTTATTAAATGCCCACAACTTGTATCAGTTGCTCATAAATAAGTAGATATTTAATTGCTTCAAATGTAGATTTATCATTCTTTAAAAGGATACATAATTAAGATTATCTTTTTCCTTTTATGATAAGAATGTCAAGTAAACATCTTCCCGGCTAAATCATGCACTTAACGGTCACTTTAATTAACTATAAAATTAGGTAAATAAATATCGTTAATAAAATTAATGAGTAAACTATTTTAATAACGAAATAATATTTGAAAGATTAAATTAAAAAATTGAATGTTCAAAAACTAAATTAAGAAATGAGATATTTTCCAAAGAGCAAAACAATAATTTACCCTAAATGTAGATTGCTTCAAAAGGAGATTTATAAGACCGAGTTTTTTTATTTCATGCTTCCAAAGATACTTGGTATTCCAAATTAACAACGTCTCATGAGTCACTAATTTTTTTTTCGTGTTTCAAGATGACACTAAAAAATATATTGAATTTCATGAGTTTAGAGGCACCAAAGATGTATATATTTTCTCAAATATTAAACACATAAGTGAACATCCTAATTTCTTAATGTCTTAAGAAATTTATTTATGGATAATTTGGGCACGAAATATATGAAAGAAAAATTAACTTGAAACATATAGAACACAGTATTTTGAATTTTTCAGATATTTCATGTTCAAATATCTTATAAATAAATTTCTAGATACTTTAAAAATTAATTAATTAAACACCTACATATATACCAAATAGCACCATAAACGAGAATTACAAAATATATATGTCTGTAGGATTATAATGCACTAACTAGTTAAATTCTCAACAAGTTTATTAATAATTGATTCCATATTTGGCTTTAATAAAAGCGAAACTTCCTCGCTTTCTTATTTTATTACAAGGATTTGAACTAAAAAATTTATGTCTTGAACGGTTCATTACTTACTACCAGCAGTGTGCATAACTTGAAGACTTAACCAAATCTAGTAAAAAAAAAAATTCAATTTAGGCTGATCAGATTGGATTATTGAGTCTATCTAGGTGAATTCTTTTAAAAAATTTGAGTTTAAATAAGTAGTCAGATGCATTTTTTTTAAAATATTCTTAAACTCAACTCAACTAACTTAATTTGATATAATTTAAATTTTTTAGATAATTTCAATTTGTGATTGAATTTAATTGTTAATTTTTTAACTTGAATTTTATTAAGTCAAATTGAGCAATCCAATAAACCTAGCCCTTTACTCACCCCTAATTACTACAAGGTTAGAAATATATCTTTTTTAGCAGAACAAGAATGAATGTTTATTTGAATTGGATGGTTGAACGGTATAAAAAAAAAATCGAGTACTAACTCTCTTTTATGATTGAATTAATCTATCAACTTGCTTTTGTTCTCGAACATTTGTTTTGGATTTCAAAAGTTTTCGAAAAAAATTGATTTCATTGTATATGTGAATATTGTGATCCAAAACTATCGCGTAAGTATCATTATTAATTAAAACTGCCGTCTTTGTCCTAAAATCCAAGTTAAACGGGAACCATTCTGCTAACAACAGCGTAATTTAGTTGGCACCCTCAAACTTAATTTGGATTAATTAATAAAAAAATAAAAAATCGAGACTTTTATTTTGAAAGTTAAAACAACTCATCCCATTAATTAAATTATTGTTATGTAAAAGAGAAGCTTAAAGTGAAGTACACAAATTTTGACTTTGCTCTTTAACGTTTAAGAAAATGATGGGGTATATTCAAATGCCGAAAAGATCAATGACGAATGGGCCAACTTGGCCTAAAGTTTCAAAATTGATCAGAGTTATGAGTAGTATACATGAAGGAATCATTAAGATGGCTTATGCCTTATAGCTGTCTCCCCTAGAGTCCTAGTCAATTATGACCCTACAAATTAGAGGCTTATTAGTAGCCTCGTCTTTCATTTCCAAAAAAATCATGTTGGACTCTACAAATTAATATAAATAATTAATATGCTTTGCATGGTCTATAAATAATTTAGTTGTTTTCTTTACTTAAATTAAGTTTTTAATTTTGTTATTTATAGTATATCACATCAATTAAATAGTTAATTCCTATATATTTTCGTTATTAATAATCAAGTATTGGCCTATATATAAAACCCTAGGCTATATTATATATTCACTCTAATGTATTAATTAAGCCTTATATAATATATTATATATTCACCCTAATATATTTTATATTTACTATATTAATAATCTCTTAAGCCTTATTATATTTAGTATAGTTAATATATTCGTGATTTTATATCTAAAACTGTATATAATTCGATAATTTATTCAAATTCAATTGAACCTATTGAAAAAAAATTGTATCAATCATATTAGTTTGGATTAATAAATTTAAATATATTATATTTTATTAAAAAAATAGTATTTGCAAATATATATAATATGCAAATTTTAGAATCCACTCAAACGAACCTCGATCAACCTCATTGATATAATCTAAAATTTTCAAATAATTTCAAATTTAAATCAATAATAAATATTAATTTTTTAATCTAAATATTGTTCAACCTTACTAAACAATCAAATTTGAGTGATGTTGTTCCCTATTGATATCCTTATGAAAAACCAAGACATTTAAAACTGTGGGCCTATAATATTAAATTACATTTTGGCTATGTAAGCTGCTTTAAAATGGTTCAAATTTGTATCAATGCGATTTGAGGGCTTGAGATAATAGCTAGCTGTCCAAATATTGTCCGTATTAACTACTTTTTGTGCCATTCATGACGAAAACCCCATATTGAGGGCTTATGTCCACTTTACATAATTTTCAAGGATTAATTCTTCACATTTGGTTGGAAAAATTGATTAGTAGGTAATATTGATCGGTACGCTGACAAACTTGTGGTAATTAATGATAGCTGAGTGAACCTAACATGGAAAAATTGATTAGCCAAAAGAATGGTTAAAAGGAGTCAAGATGAACTATTTAAAATATTAGGAATCAAAATGAATTAAATGTTGAGTTTATTGTGTATAATTCATTATATAGATCATTATAGATTATATGTAAGATAAAAATAATAAATTTTTGTTTGTTTCAATTTATATAAAAATATATTGAATTAATATTTAAAGATATTTCTATTAAACTTTAGAAGAAACTAGTGAAAAAAAATTAAGATTTTGCGATTATCAACTAAGATTAATTTTTTTAAATTAAAGAAATAGATAATTCAAAGTTGATTAATCATGATAAAATTAAAACCACTAGAGTTTCAATTCATTGATTTTTTTTCTCTTAGTTACTTTTGGATTCTATTAATTAAGTTTGAGTTTTAATTCATTTTATATTTTTTATATTATTCATTAATTTCTTTACACTCATTCAAATAAGATTAGGGTTAACACAATTTCAATACTTAATAAGAATCAATCCTCATGATGATACTCTATATTCATAAAAAAAAAAATACTTGATAATGATAATGTTGACTTGAACTCATGAAAAATCGTAATAGGATTAGTAAAGATAAAAAAGGGGTTAATTAAAAGGAAGTAGTCAAAATGAGTTATCTACAAAATTAGAAGTCAAAATGAATTAAATGTCTTGAGTTGTATAAATTAAGCTACAAGAGGCGCATGGATAAATAATTAACTAGTCTAGAGTAAGATAGTTAACTAATAGTATTTACCATTTCATCTTTGAATTCAGATAATTAATGTTTCCACCATTAGATAAAATTCAACATAATGTAATCAATATTCTTGCGCACCTAGCTAATCACATGCGTCACATCTGTTTGATTAATGACTTAAAGTTAAATATCTCTGTAACTTAACTAATTATTTTGACTGTTTCCAACATTTGTGAAGCTCATCGAATGAGTTAAACTCATATATTATGTTAATAACTATAGAAAGAGAAGAGGAGGCAAAAGCTTCACTTTTATTCTCTGAGAAAAATGTAGTAAATGTCGACTATATGGAAAGATAAATTTAATTAAACAAAGCAGTTTAATTTTATGATAATCTTCCTCCTAGCTAATTTTATTAAGAAGTGTTCCGTTTGCAAAACTCTAAATGTATTTCTCAAAATTCTTGAACGCAGAAGTTATGATGGAGAATGATTAATTACTTAAACTCATGCAACTAGTAACAAAAAATTGATAATGGTTTAAATCAAATCAATATTGAATAAGATACTATGCTACAATAAACAACAAATTCATTGTATACTAATTTTTAAAATTCAATCTAAGAAAAAATAATTGAATGACTAATATGCAATGAGTTTGATATTTTCAGAGACTCACTTTTGTATTTTAAAAAATTTAGAGATCAAAGCTGAACAATCCTATAAATTCAAAAATCAAATTGTTAGTTTATTCAATGAACAACTTATACTTTTTTATAAGATTAGCATATGAAATTTTGATATTTTGTTCTTTTTCCAAACTCTTATAGTTGATTTACATTGTTACTATAAATTTATTGCAATTATAATGTGACATTTTCATTCAAATTTTAATTAAATATAAATTTTCAATTGACAATTTAGCTTCTGATTGATAAATTAATTTTTTTTTGTGAATATTAATATTATTGTGGATAGAATTATTGGAATATTAAAAAAATTAAATCAAAAATTAAAAATTCTGACTTAGCAACGGTTTACATCTATCACTAAATAAAGACAATTAATAAAACTATTGTTAAAATTTAATTTAATTATAGTTAATATAGCTGTTGTTAAATACATATTTAATGACAAATAATAATTGTCATTGAATAAGAATTTAATGACCGTGTATCCACAATTAATAAAAACTATTGTTAGAATAGTTGTTATGGTAGATTTTATTATAATTTCAAAAACAACTTTTAAATTCTCTAGCAACGATTAAAATTGTCGTTACAATTACTAGCAAACTATTACTGTGTGATTAAAAATTAGTTTGTCACGCGTAGCCTGAAAATTATAGATAATTTACTGAATTAATACTATTTAAAAATATGTGTTCATTGTGTAAAATTTTTTTGTTAACTTCTTATAAAAGGAGAATTTTGTTACATTTGAAACCATCAACAAATGTAAATTTTGATTTCTATTCCCTCTATTGGACCAATACCTTCCTTCGGATTCTTGAGGTTAACATAGCGCCTTGCATGCCTAATCCAAAATTTTAAAACCATGCAAAAATAAAGCTGCACTTTTACTAATAATTTAAACTTTTGATGGTTGTAGGTGCTTGATTCTAATGAGTGGTATCAAGGTTGCAATTCAAATCTCTCGAGTAAAACCTCAGGGATTTGTTCGCTCTATTGGGTCGGCATCTCTCTTTAAATTCTCGAGTTTAATATCTCTATCCCTAGTATTTATAATGGATGCAACTTCTCTAACTAATGCTGTTTTGAAAAATTATAAAAAAATAAAGATACACTTCTACCAATAATTCAAACTTCTGCTACGGTGATACGCGTTTAACGTAACAATTTCATCATAAAAAAATGTAAAGCAAAACCATATGATTAATCAGGCTTCAAAGATTTCTCTGCGCAAAGCAAACACCACTTCCAAGTGTAGCATAATTACAAAATACAGATAGTATGGAGGCACCTAGCCAACTCAAAATATTGTTTATTGCCAGAAATTCAAAGTCGTTAAAGTAATGTCAAGTGTGCGGCGCCTAAATCAATGAACGACTAGTGTACTTTTATATTGTATATAAACATAGAGTAGTTTTGTTCAATTGGCTTTTTTCCTCATCAAATTTCCTTAAAAAAAAAAAAATTAAACAAGCCACCGTTACCTTATCTTTTTCATTTTTTTAATCTAATTTTCAATTCTTCCATTATATGTTAAAAAAACTAAGTGGACTACATTTAAGCACGTGAAGGTGTGTGGCCAATATTGAATATTTTGATTAAAGAAGAATTTAATCATTATTAAATATATATTTATCAACTTTAAAGTCAAAATTTAAAAGCCTTAATATAATAATAAATTAATAAATTTGGACAATATGAAGATATCATGTACGAACAAATTAAGAAATAACACCACTCCAAACTGTAATATTAAAAAGACTAATTGTTGAAAGGATGCTTTTCTGAAAAAAAGTTATTATACTTTGTCACCTAAGATTTATAAATTAAGGAATTGCTTGCTAACTCCATCTATAAAATTGAACATTAGAACTGTTTAATTTTTTTATATTATATTTAATGCTACCCTTCTACCACCTAAATTTATGGTTAAAAAAAACTGTAATATTTAGCATCAGAACTGTTTCTTCATCTAAATAAAATAAATTAGCTCATACGTATATAGTTAATTAATTCAAATATATTTATTTGCACAAATGTATCCATGGCTTGAAAATACGTACACACGCACGCACACAAACACAATACCATCAATCTATCTACTAATTTCTATATTCTATTTTCTGTGTCAAAGTAAGGGTGATAGTTTCGTTAATTATAGGCCTCATCACCCATATTAATAAAGTTAATGGCAAAAAAAAAACATATTAAGTAAAGTTGCTAATTAATTAAATTATTTTATTTGTTGCAATAAATTTTTTTTTGGGGTTGGGGGGGGGGGGAGCCCGCCAACAGTGAAAAGGGTTAGCCACTTGCCTTGTTATGATAATGCATAATTAAATAATTTTGTTTATATATTATGAAAATGCCATATGACTCATGGAATAATGGTTAGGCCATTAATAAATTAACTTTCCATTAATTAAGTCTGTCACGTGCTTCAATTCAGTACTTAATCATAGTCTATATATATATATATATATATATATATATATATATATATATATATATATGTGTGTGTGTGTGTGTATAATCATGTTTCCCTCACATGTTTTCTTGTGATATATACTTTTCATTTAATGAAATTTTTTTGGCTCTCATCATGTTTCTATATAAATATGGTAAAAAATATTAGCTTTATTAAATAATATTTATTGTTAAAAACTCTAAAGAGCAAGCTTTGGGTTGAAGAAAAGAATTTGAAAGCTCATAACATTGCCAGTAGATAGAAATAAAAATCATTAACAATAATGAAGAATTGAGAATTTGAGAAGGAATAAAAGAATTAAGAGCATTACTTCTTTCTGTAACTTAATTAATGGAATAAAAAATAATATTTTAAGTTTTTTAAAGGTCTATTTGCTAGTAAAATAATAATTTCGAGCATGGATTGTCGCCTTGGACTTGCAAGCTTCAGTAATCTAAGACAACTTGATGATCAATTGCATATATATTAAGAATTTCGTGCAACAATAATGAAATGGTTAGTGCCAAGTATATACCTAATACAACTAGAGCACATTTATTAATTCATAGTTCCATGCATGCAGGCATGGACATTTTAGAAAATGATTATAATTTTATATAGAACTAATTAAATTTTTATTTTATATTTGATGATGGTACTTGAAACTACACAACGGACCTAAGGCGTAAGTAATGTGCTGGATTATCAGGCTTCTCACTCGAAAGGCCTGTACTCAACCGGCCTTGGCCAAGTGCTTATCCCTGGCCGTGTGTTTGCCCCTAGAAGATCACATATCAAGTAATGACCACGTGCAGACACACCCTAGTGGGATCTATGCTGATAGTACTAGTATTTTCATGCAAAGGCTCGTCTGCCAAGCATCGCGAACTCAAAGGGACACTTGGCACCTCCAACTTTGTCATGACAGACCAAATTGACAATTTTTTCCTTAGGAGAGCTTAACTATATCGATCTTCCTAAGAATGACTAAGAACTCTTCGCTAAGCTTCCATTTTCTTTTGCCAAGGCTTGATATTGACTTTATCATTGTAGTCTTTGCCGTTGCCTTGACTCCACTTGGTACTAATCCCAATTTGTAGTTCTCTACCAAGTTGAGAAGTCCTTGGGGTTAGAAAGACCTATCACCAATATGATAAACTTTCTCTATAAATTATATTATTTAAAAAATAAAGGAATCCGACTCAGTTAAACCTATGTCATTCATATCAAAACTGCATGATTAATAAGATAGTTTAATCTCAAGAAATTAACAAATTTATAATTTAAATTCGTGATACTATTTCTAACCACATAGCATGCTTGTTTTAAAAAGAAAAATAAGACAATTAACTGGGGCTATACCAAATTAAACTACAATAATTAAGGTAGGGACTATATATGTTTTCTCAATAATAATATAGCCACAAAGTGATGAGAAAAATTTTATTTTTAACAAAGAGAATAGGGCTGGCAAATTCTTAATGAGTAATCACTTGGTCATAAAGACTCTTGATAATTTTTAAAAAAAATTTCATTTGTCAAACCCAATAGAATTTTGATTTAAAACTTTTAACTTAGAGTAATCAAACAATAATAATGACCTTTTTCCATGTTAAAATATAGATAGAAAAGTTATTTTTTTTTTTCAAATAATAATAGTCAGATTATCTCCAACCAAATTGATCTAGCATTTAATTTCAATAAGAAAAACCCTTGACAATATTGTATTGCCTGTTAGAAATCGAGATCATGGCTCCATATTGATGTAAAGTTAGCTACCTGAATATCTGAAGTTTCAAAACAGATCTACAGACTTCGCATCCTTTAGTTTGCCAAATACCAAGCCGAAAACCATACATCTTATGGTCTTTTTATCATTTTCTTTCTGGGTCAAAAGTTTAAGGTCCTTTTAAGAGTCTTAGTCATTAAAGTAGCTAGAAACCTAGGAGATGTATCTGTGTAAATTTCCATGGATATTAATCTATTCAAATTTGATTATTAACAACCTAAGAGTGTGAAACTTTGAATAATCCAATGTTCCACCATATACATTCCCCATCTCCACTATTATCTTTCTTTCACCTCCTTTTCGTATATCAAAAGAAGACTACTTTTCTAATCTCGTTTCGTTGACCTGGACTATTTGTCTCTGGATATTAAGTTTCTATTTGTTAACGTCACAAAACTTCTATACTTTCTCAACATACTATGTTTGCGTAAATTTCCACCATTAATTAACTTGTCATTCATCAAGAATTTTCAATTATTATTTCATTGCCTTATTTATTTTTATTTTTTTCTGCCTTAGTGCTGCTTTCTTAGGGTGAATTGTTTTAATTGAAAATATTCTTATTCCAAAGTATTTTAAAATTTTATAGTGGAATATTATTATTAAGGATAAATTATACTTAGTGTCTTTAATTAAGGTATAATTGATTAATGATGTTTCATTTTTTTTATTGTATTTGGATTGGACAGATGTCCCACCATTTATTAAAAAAATTATATTCGATTAATAAATTCATTAAGATGCTAAAGAAATATTGTAGTTAAATGTGAATTTAACTATCATTTGTATAAATTTTTAATATATAATTTTTTTAAAATTTATATTTTACTTAAAAAATTCAATTAGAGTTATAATGCATGTTAATTTTTTTTCTAACTAAATAATTACAAGTTAAATTAATATATATATATATATATATATATATATATATATATATATATATATATATATATATATATATATATATATATATATATATATATATATATATATATATATATATATTCTATGCTAAATCATCATTTTTTTTTACCGAATTATCACAGAACCTTTTAAAATACTTATCTATATGGAGCTTTTTTAAAAATGAAATTCAAGCGGATCCAAAAACTTGGCCCAAAAATTGAAATTGATTAACAAACTTACGATGCTTAACTTTAAAGAATGGACTTTAAAATTAATAGTTTTGAGTTGGAATTTTAGTTAAAATAAAATAAATTCATTCCCATGATGGAGATTTCTATGACACTTTTTCTTGACAGAACAAATGTTCAAAAAAAAAAAAAGTAGTAGTACAAAAAATATTATTGACCAAGTCCAAGTTTAACATGAATATCCTCCTCTGACCGACAAGACATTTCGGAACAGCAGCATTTCTCTTTTCGTCTTTCTCCTCTCCCTTGGCACCTTGAGATTTGGAGAAGGATCCGAATCCTCTACAGTGGTGCTGTGCCTCAAAATCACTCTGATCAGTCGCCTGGTCATAATTGGCAACAAGGCGATTGGTCAGAGCTGTGCAAGGGGCACAGCACCCCGCTGCATAGCAAGGGATCCTAATCCTTTGGAGAAGGGGTTATCATTTCTCCTTCACTTTTTATTTTTTTAAGAGTTTATTTAATAAATTAAATTATAATTTATTTTATTAATTTATAAATTTATATAATTAAATTAAAAATATTTAATAAATAAATTTATTTAAATTATTTAAAAAATTATAAATTATATATTATTTAAAATAACGTATAATTTATAAATTTTTAGTTAATTTTTAAATTTAAGGTTAACTTATAAATTATTTTTGTTAAATATAACTTAATTTTTTTTTGTTCAATTTATTTTGTAACTCTCTTTTTTTATAAGTAAAAGAAAGATTTATCCTCTCTTTTTTATAAGAAAAATGGAGTTTAAAGTTTATACATATCTACATTTTAATCTATAACTTTGTACTCTTGTATGAAAAGAAGAATTTCAATTATATAACTTTATACTTGCATTTGCATAGAAAAAAAATTAAAAAGAGTTAACTCTTAAAAAAAAATTAAGAGATGTGTTGTCTTTCTATAGATGTATCTCTATATATCTTTATTTTTTTTATTGTATTTATTGTGTATTTAAAATGTTAAATTTTAGTATTTGATAAATTAGTGTTTGTAAGATGTATTATCTCTACTTTTTTTAATTATAGTATCTAATTTTTATATATTCTACTTTTTTTAATTATAGTATCTAATTTTTATATATTCAAAAGTTACACGACTAATTTTTTTTTTATTTCACCTACTTTTGTTTATGATCTTCTATCAATTTTTAAAAGAATTTAAATACAAAACTTAACAATTTTATTATTGTAAAAAACCAAGTTTATTAATAGCTTGCCATGCAATAACAATTTTCTTATTGTGTTTAAAATTTAATTTTTAATTTGTTTAAATTTAATATTTTAGATCATTTAAAGAACATAATTTGTGTATATGTGACAATTATTTTATTATTTAATAAATTATCTTCTCACTCAATAATTGAATTTATAAGTGTTATCATATTTTTATGTTCAGATCAAAAGAAATAAAAAAAAAAGTTATAAAAACATATATAATAGTATAAACTAATAGTTCATTTCTATGAGCTTAAAACTTGTATGCTTAATTAACTTGAATACATGACACATGATCTATATTTATAAAATAATTGTGTTGAAAAAAATTGTATACAAATTAATATAATTCTATATATTTATATTTATAATCGATAATTGTGTAAGTATTTTAACTAAAAAATATGTTAATAAAATCATTAATTTAATAGTAAATTACTCTTCCCTTCTTTGTTTAATACACTTATTACATAGCCATATCCTCCATTATAAAAATATATATAAAGTTTTTTTAAAAATAAGAGTAAAATATTATCTTATTCTTTGAATAATATTTTTATTATACTATATTCCTCTCTATGAAAAAATATACACAAATTTCACTTAAAAGTATGAATAAAATACTCTCTTCTCCCTTGATTGATGTCTTTAGTACATAGCTCTCCTCTCTATTATAAAAATATATATGGATATTCTTTAAAAATAAAATAAAAATACTACAGCTTAACCTATATATCTTATATATCTTTTATAAAAGAAAAATGGACACTAAATAATTAATTAATTAATTACTCTCTTAAAATTTTCTTCTTAGTTTCAACCAAGTTTCTAAGCCAACAAAATTAGAATTTTGATAATCCAAACCACTTCATCATTTTTTTAAAAGAATAATTGGTATTAGAGAATAATGAATTAATACAAATTTGCGGGAGTACTATTTTATTTTTTTCATTTTTTTTCTCTTTCACAAAATTTTTTTTAGACATTTGGATTAAATTGTAACACAATTTTTATTTTTAAGATTTTTTTATTTTATACTTTTAGTTTAAAAAAAATTTGTGTACATTTTTAAAATAGAAGAGACACTACAAAAAAAAAGGCTTTCAACGGCGACTAAAGTCGCCGCTAAAAGTCAAAAAATCGCTGCTAAAATGCTTTGCCAAGTCGTTACAGATAATGCTGTTGCTGAAAGTTTTCAATGACGACTAATGAAGTCGCCAATAAATCTAACAAATATCACTGTCTTAAGTGCTTAAGTTGCCACAAAAAAAGGATATTTTTAGCGGCGACTTTATATAATCGCCACTAAAATAACTTTTAGTGGCGACTTAAAGTCGCCACTAAATGTTTCAATATTCATTTTTTGTGACGACTATGAGTCATCACTAAAGATTTTATTATTCATTTTTCAACTTTTAAATTTTAATGGCAACCAAATAAAGCCGCCACTAAAGATTACTTTTCCTAACGATAATAAATCGACACCAAAAGTCTCAATATTCAAATTTTTTCTTTTGAAATTCAGTGACAACCTCTTTTGGTCGCCACCATAAGTTTAGTGCAAACTTTTTTTTATTAATAGATTTATCATTTTATATTATAATAATTAAAAATTTAATAAAAATTAAGATAAATAAAATTATTGATAAAATGATAATATTAACATATATCAAATATAGCAAATATTATACACTAATATCATGTCAATTCCATGTTCAAAAAAAACATCATGTCAAGTAAAAAGAAAGCAATACACAGTCAAATATTAACAAAAACAATCAATTCGGTGTTTTATTTGACGATGTTAGTACTGCAGTACTAGTCGTATTAGCTACAATAGATGGAGAAGCACTACTCGAAAAGATTATTGAAATTTGTTCCTGTTTAATTAAATGTAACAAATTAATATAACTTAAAAATTAATACAAATAAAACAATATCATGTAAGAAACTTTCTATAGCCAAACACAATTGAAAAATAACATTATGCAATAGCCAATAATATTATAATTATAAATACATGATTGTACCATCATATCTTTTAAAAAAATAAATTGAAAAACATTATTAAATAGAAAATAAGTTAAATTGGCCAACATTAATTTACCTCAATAATTTATCCAAACTAAGCAATTGGAAAATAATATTCAAGAAAAATTTGGTAAAAATAAAGTGTATAGATGGTACTAAAATAAAAATGATGAAGCAAACAGGGCAAATACTTATTCATCAATTTAAATCCCAGAAGAATCAGTTCAACAGTCAACACAACATGGCACTTAGACATCACGAAGATATGCCTAGAAGTATTTTTATATTTCATAAATTACGCAAATAACTGAAATTAGCATAAAAGTCTCCATCAGTTTATGGCATATAATTGAGATAATCTGTTGAAGCAAACGGAGCAAATAGTTATGAGTCATGAAATTAGCATAGTTAGGATTTAAACTTTTTCACTATGCGGCTAACCAAATATCACACACTTGCCTTCACCACTGCTTCTAGTTTCTAATATACAATATTTTGTGCTTTCACTTAGGTAACTGTCTGGCCAACCATCAAACAGCCCCTTATTTTCTATAGATTGCTAGGTTGTTAATGCATATGAATGAGTATGTGTCTATAATATAAATATATGAGGTGTTTGTGGTTACTTCTGCAGATGGACTGACAAACAGCCCCATCAAAACTTCATTTATTTTGCGGATTAACAGCAATCATGCACAAGAAACTAGTTTAGAATCTTCCAAATCAAAGTTTTTTTTTTGGTTTTTTTCCACATTTTAATGATGCTTTCAATAAAAAGGAACAGAGTGATGTCAAAATATTTGTGATTCCCATGTTCCTCCACCTTTGCCTTTTCATGTCAAAAGAAGAAAGTCAAACTTTCAAAGCAAGAAGCCAACCAAAAATTCCACCGTACAACGTTGATTGTAACATGGTGGCTCCAACATGGTAAAAAGCTACATCTTGACCTGATGGCGTTCGTTAATCAAATTCATTAACACGTCGACAACATAAATTGGTTCAAGCATTAAGGATAAAAATATTTTAATTATAGAATTTATATGTAAATATTATTATATATTGCTTATAGGAATTTATCAAAATTTGTTTTTATTGATTTTTTATATTCATTTAAGATGTAAAGAGTCTTTGTAAGTTTATTTTTTAATGTCATACCCAATTTTTTCACAAATATTTCCATTGAGCAATTTTTTTAATTCAAATTTACACGTTGTTGGATAGAGATTTGAAATCAAGGTAACCTTGAATTAAAAATGATTTACTTCACCTATATTTGATAAACTATAAATATAACTGTTAGTTAGTCATAGTTAAAATTTATAATATACTTTAATTTTAAAATATAATATATACTTTTTTATTTTAAACTCGAAACTTTAAAAAAAATTATATTAATATATATCATATCCGAATTTTTGGAAAAAAAAAATAGGTTGTTAAATTCTATAATTAAGGGTTAGAAGTCACAAAATCAGGTAGTTAATGGTCAAATTCAAAAACACTTGACGTCTTAGGTTCAATCCCTATCCTTGCCCCCCTTCTCCCTCTCCTCAGGTCATAGACTTCCTATGTAACTAACACAATAAAGACTAAATTGCTATTTTAATTCTCAAAAGATACACATTTACTTAATTTAGTCATTCAAAGCTTTACTTACTCATTTTAATCCTTTAAAGACTATTTCGTTTTCCAAAATTTCTTCACGTTAACCTGTTAAATATTTAACATATTTTCTTACCTGACCAAACAAAAAACTTACTTTCTCAACAACCACAAGCTCTTGGTTAATTCATATTAGTAAGTTTAAATCCTAATTGAGATATAGTGAAAAAGTTTAAATCCTAATTGAGATATTATAACGGCTTTTACCTCCTTTTGTGCTTAGCTTTTATCCTGTATTGCAAACATCTTTGCAAAAATGATGGCTACACACCAGACATGTACTATGTCAGACAATATAACATGAAAACACAACAGACAAAGACATTTTATAGGAGACATGATATTTTGAAGGATTAGAATTCAGGGGAAATTTTTTTGGTTGAAATAAGAATTTATTAAAGGGAAGCAATGTACATAGAAGTATTAGAAATTCTCCTAAAACAACCAAAACAACTCTAAGAGTGAAGCAGTAATATCTTATAAGAAGGTTGGTAATAGCCTTCATTAATGGGGTGAGAATTTAAGGCAGAGAGGTGGTGACTGGTAATAGCCTTCATTAATGAGGTGAGAATTTAAGGCAGTAAGAATTACGTTTCATTTTGTAACCTACAACCAAGTAATAGTTTTTCAGACTTGAGATCCTATATGATAATTAGGAATCCTAAAAACCCTTTTACTCTATTTATAAACTGGAAGCACATTACCCACAGCAACCAGTAGTGGCCCGGGTTTAGGCATTAATCCAAATTTTGATGCTCTGCAAATTACATACTTCAAATGGTAGTTCTCTGTTCCGGGAACAGGTGGTTGAAATGAACCTGGAGGCTACTAGTTAGCAATCCCAATCTACTGGTAGGATGAAGTGGGCAAGATAGGTAAACGCCAGGAGCCTAAAGAAGAAAAAAACTAGAGCTATAATCTCAGTGAGGTAGGAAAGAGTCCTTAGTGCCTGTGTAACAACTCTTAGAGGCTCCAGTGATGGATATTAATGACTTATGAATGGTGACTAGTGTGAGCAAAGTAATGGAGATCTGAGAGTATAATTGGGTAGAGGAACAGCCCTTTGAATGCTGAAGAGTCAATCCCTTAATGGCTTTATGAGATTTTCAACATTTGACAATCTTTCTTCATCTCTGACATTTATTTGTTGCTTAAATATTAACTTAGGATGAATTGGAGCCATATATGAGTAAGAGGACAATTGACATGCATTGGGGAGAACATCATCGAAATTTTGTAGTAGGTTTGAACAAACAACTGGAGAAGGACGATATACTATATGGCTACACAATGGATGAACTAGTCAAAGTAACATATAACAATGGGAATCCCTTACCTGAATTCAAAAATGCAACCGAGTTACTTATTAAATGACAACTAAGTTGACTATTGTATTCAAACAGTGTCTATTTTATGATTGTTGTCTTTAAATTAATTTATGCCCCTCCCTGTGCAGGTTTGGAATCATCACTTCTTTTGGGAATCCATGCAACCAGGAGGAGGTGCAATGCCGAGATTAGGTCTCCTTCAGCAGATTGAAAACGATTTTGGTTTGTTTACAAATTTCCAGAGACCCAACAGAAGTTCAATGCAAGATCTAGTGGGTGGGGTGCATCATTCGTGAGTCTTAATGACTTTTATAATACTACGAAAGGGTATCTTGTGAACAACGCATGCATCATTGAAGCCCAAGTCTCCATCTCCGATGTTCCTTCTAAGGTGAATCAAGATAACTTGACCAAAAGTGTTACCCAAACCCATGATGATGAATCTAAATGGGATGAAGCTGCACAAAAACTAACGCCGTGCCATATTCTAACACAAAAGAAGAGATCTATAGATGCATTTTCGAAGAACAGAGTATGGAAAATTTATTGCAATACTGGCAGTGAAATTAAAGGAAGCAACAATGGTATTAAGAAGAGTGACTACTACTTTGGGAGCTACGAAGCTCACAGCCACGAGCACAACTCGGGAGCAGCAAGAGCCGATGTGAGAGCTTCAAACGAAGGGAAAGAACACTGGGGTGGAAGTCTTTCCGTGCCAAAATGCAAGAGGCTGAGAGGAAAGGAGTAAACCAAGATAGAAAGCTCTGAAAGATCTGGAGATTTTGGCCAAGGTATAGGAGATTTTCGGTGCCAAAATGGGAGGGGAGAGGCTGAGAGGGAAAATAAAAAAAATGGGAGAGGGAAAATGACGGGGGAAGGAGATTTCAGGGGCACTGTTTCAGGCTGAGAGGGAAAATGAAATTTTTTTAGCATTTTATCTCTCTCTCTTTATTTTTTGTGTTTAAATAACTCTTTTATTATATTTTTTAAAATAAATTTAAGAATTTTTAATCTTTTAACGATCTGTTTGTGTTTAGATGGGTTTAAGAATTTTTTTAGCATTTTTATTTGCTTTTATTAATAAATTAATATAGTATTTCTCTCTTATTGACTTGTTAGTAGTTTTTTTTATTTAGGTATTTTTTGATATTATAAAAAAAATTAATTCTAATTCAAGGAATAAATGAAAAAAAATGGGTTGAAGGACAAATTTTTTCAAATTTTTTTTTGAATTTTTTAATGAAAGAAAAATAAAGTTAACTTAAAAATTATTTAAATTGTGAATTTAAAAAAATAGACAGAGTAAAATTAATTGAATATATAAATCTATAAACCAAAATTGTTAGTTTGGGTTCACATTTGTAAATAATTGTATACAAATTTGTGTAGGTAATCTCTAAATGGTGTCTCAAAATAAAGTCAAAAATATATTGTACGATCAATTCATAAATAGTTTAAATATTTTATAAATGTGGGTTTAAAATTTTGTGCTGTAAAAAATAAAATCATATATCTATTGTAAAATACAACACCTAATGAAGACATACATAAAAAAAAAACTAAATACATCTAAAATAAATTTTAAGTGTAGCAATAATTAACATAGAAAAATAGGAGTGAGCCACCTTAGATTAGATAGAAATTAAATTTATTTTCTTTTCTATCAAGACGATCGAAAGATTTTCATTTTTGAAGTTACCGAAACAAAACAGAGTTATCGAAACGAAACAGAGTATTTATTAAGAAATTATACCATTTCAATTAAAATTATTATATTATGAGATGTTTCGATAGAAATACTTTTATTTTAAATTATTTCGATACAAAATAACAAAATTAATTTGAAAAATAAAAACTTTGATAATTTGAAAATAAATGAAAATAGTATTACATTACATTCAACACTAAGTTGTTCAAGTATGTCTTATTTATCACTCAGATTTTCTTTCACAAGTCGAAACATTTTTGTTAATTTCTTATTCTCTCATTTCATGCTCACGATATTACTTTCCTTTATTGTCTTTATTTTAAAGAAGAAATTTAAAAAACGATAAAAAAATAAAATAAAGTACTTGAGAGAAATACTTAAAAATAGAGATATAATAATAGTCACATGGAGACAGATAAAGACTTAAAGATAGATGTTTTAGAAAAACTAAGAAGATAAAAAAAAAATAGATGCAAAATAAATCTTATTGTTAAATACGGTTGAAATTTTATGCATTCAATTAAAACACTAATTCGTATTAATTTTAATATAATTTTATATATTTATATTATTAATATTATATTAAAAATTTTAAAAATATTATTTGAAATCAATTAAACATTTTATTTTTGTGGTAATTTTTTTATTACTATTTATTTATTTAATTTTAAGAAAATCACGATATGAATTATCTTTATGAACTTATTATAAATTTAAGCATAATTAGTTATATTTAAATAAGTAGAACAATTATTTTTCTAAATTTTCTTAATATTTTATTTCTTTCAACTAAAGTACTTCTTCAATTATGTAAAGTGTATAAACCTTGATTATAGATTATTTTAAAGTCACTTCTTTATTATATATATATATATATATATATATATATATATATATATATATATATATATATATATATATATATATATATATATATATATATATATATATATATATTCAACTTTCGATTTTGAGAAAAATCATGTGGTAATATCTAGCACGAGAAAATTAATAACAATTACACTTTTTAACAATAAAAGGATAAAATTAGACACAATTCACTAAAGATAAAATGATATTGTCATGGGAACAAAAAGGAGATTAAGATAACATTAGTAAACTTAATACTTTTTTTGCACATGTCGCCAACATCAATTCTGATATCCTTCGTTATATTTGATTATTTAAAATAATTAATTATATTATGGTTCAAAACTTCAAATGTAAATAAAATTATGAAGTCAATTCATAACAAAAACAAAAAAAACACAATCACAAAGAATAATTTAAGCTTGAAATCATTAAATTTAATTAATTATTCCATCATCCTTTCATTAATTGTACAATAACTTTGTAAATTGTTTAATTTAAACCCAAAAACTACTTCTCCTTTCGGTGATTTTATTTAGACATACAATAATTGTGAGAATTATTTAAGTATAATTTTCATACTTGAAGAGATATATGCTCAGGGGTTTTGGGGAAATATATTTGGATTTTTTTAAAATTTGTCTTTAATTTATTTTAATACAATAAAATTTTTTCCTTTATCATTTTCTTAAATTAAATAGTTATTTTGAATTTTCAAAGATATATACATTATTGATTTGATTTTTAAAATTTGACCTTATTAATTTAGTATTTAATAAAAAATTAACTCAAGTTAAAAAAAATTTTGAATTTATTTTATTAGTAAATATTTAACATATTTTTTTTATCTTATAACTAAAATTTTATATATTTTAACTAAAATTTAGTTTTGTTAAATGTGAAAAGAGAAAAAAAAAGTGATTTTTCTACTTTCTGTTGCGACCTTAGGTCGCCACTGAACGTTTAACTAGATAAATTTTTTACTTTTAGTGGTGACTTTTTTAAGGTAGTCACTGAAAGTGTATTTTTAGTGGCGACTATGAATAGTCGCCACTAAAGATTTACCTTTCAATGGCGGCTATTAAAAGTCACCACTGAAAGTTTGCCTTTCAGTGGCAACTATGAATAGTCGCCACTAAAAATGCTTTTCAGTGGCGACTTTTTATAGTCGCCACAGAAAAGTCGCCACTGAAACTCCAATTTCTTGTAGTGAGAGAGCTATGTAATAAATGTATTAGTCAAGAGAAGAAAGATTAATTTACTCTTAATTTAACGATGAAAAGTTTAGGTCATATTTAAAATAATAATCAATTTCAAATTATATAGTCAAAGTAAAGTAATTTCATTTGAAAGAAATAGTACAATGAATTGCACATGCACAGGTTTTAAATGAAGACCAGCTTTTTGGGAAATATTTTGAGCAAATCAAATTGGTCAATAATGAAAGCACTTGGATAGAGAGATAATAAGTTAAAACCCCAAATTTTGGATGCATGCATTATTTGGTGTTTTTTTTTTTGTGCTTTGCATGGGGCCAATAAGAGAACAGCTAGACAAGGGCTGCATTACTCGTAGATTCTTCAGCCAACCACTTTGTAAAATCGCGTGCATTGATAATTGCAAGCATCCCAAATGTCACATTCTAACACATCAGCGCCATGTAGGCATGACGTGAATATGATTTGGCATCCAATAAACAACTTTGCCATGCAGCATTTAGAAAGTTCTAGAATGCTTTAAAAATTTTTAAGTAATTCTTGTATATTTTGGAAGTTTGTAGAATATAGTAGAATATTCTAAAATATAGTAAAAAATCTTTGTATATTCTAGGTCTTAAAATTCTCTAAAATGGTGTGGAGAAATCGTGTAAATATTTATATGTTAGAATTCTATAAAAGTTCAATGTAGACCATTGGATCAAATTGATTCAAACCATTTATTCAAGGGAAGGTGACCTATATAAACTCTTTACCCCTCATTTGTAAAGCATCCAAGAGGTTCTCATCAATAGAAGTTATCTAATATTCTCCAAGTTCTCTAAGTTCTTTTATTTTCTCTCTTACTCTCTTTAGTCACTTTATCTCTTGGAGATGTGTTTTGAAGAAAACTGACTTAGTTAAGCATCAAGGGGAGCATTTTAATTAAGTGCCGCACGGTCACTACTCAGGGAGAAAAGAGTAATTCTGTGACAAGTGATATCAGAGCCTGGTTTGTGAAAGGCGTGAACGACTCTACTGACATTATGTTGAACGTGACAGAGGAGTAAGTGGAATGTGTGAGGGGAAGAGATGCTTCCATCCCTTGCGCAGGTAGGAAGAAGTCTCGTGATGCAACCAAGCCAAGGAGTGAGGATCTCATTGTCTTGGAGGAGAGTGTGTCATTGTTGGAAGACACTTTGGGTGCTATGGACATGCGCATCCAAAGAACTAAGCATGATAAAGAGATGTTAGAGTCCCATGTCTTGAGACAACTCAATATCCTGAAGAAAAATATCGTTAGTGCTTAAAGGGATGAAGAAGAGAGAGAGAAATTTCTTAACAACCTGGAGAGAAAGATAGAGATGGTCATAAAACAACTTGATAGTCTTGGGGCATCACTTGTTGAGGTAAGGGTGCAATCTGTCAGTCATGCAGGAAAGAGTGGGTACGAGAGGCACTAAGAATATATCTCCCAAAGCTGAAGGAGTTTAAAGGTGTAAGAGACGCCAAGGAGGTGGAGAACTTCCTTTGGCAAATGGAGAGATATTTCGAGTCCATGGGTATTGAGGAGGAATCCATTAAGGTATACACTGCTTCCCTTTATCTTACTAATAATGCAACTCTATGGCAGAGAAGAAAGCACGTAGACATGAAAAAAGGTCTGTGCACCATCAACACATGGGAGTAATTCAAGAAAGAGTTGAAGAAACAATTCTTCTTAGAAAATGTAGTCTACGAGGCTAAGAAAAAGTTGAGGGAGCTAAAACAAAAGACCACCATTAGTGACTATGTTTTCACTGCTATTACACTTCAAATAACTAACATAGCCAGTGAAGATGCTCTCTTCTTCGTTGATGGACTCCAACCGTGGGCTAAGCAAGAGTTACAACAAAGAGGAGTTAAAGATGTTGATGAAGCCATTATCGTGGCAAAGTCACTTATTGAGTACAACCGAGGTGAGTCCAAAACTAAACCCTCGCCTAAAAGTAACTATAGCAAAGGTGGGGGAGATAAAGGGAAGGGTATTGCCAAGAAGGAGAATAAATACTCTTCAAAGAAAGAGTATGAGGAAAAGAAGAGGGTCTTCATACCCAAGACTGGCTGCTTCGTATGCAAAGGACTACACCCAATAAAGGAATGTCATAAGCTAGGGACGTCAGCCTCAATCGCAGATGAGCGAGAATCTCAAGAAGTTGCTAATATGGGATCACTCCAACTGTTGAATGTGGTAAAGGCAACGGAGCCATCACCCTTGAAGGAGAAGAAAGGGACTAATGTTCGTGGCCCTTTGCCTAAATGGAAAACCCACTGAGGCAATGGTAGACACTAGGGCTACCCACAATTTTATCACGTCGAAAGAAGCAGAGAGACTTGGTCTAAAGTTCTCTTCAAAGATAGGGTGACTTAAGAGTGTCAACGCCAATAGCATGCTATTTCTAGTGCAACTTATAGGGTTGACATAACACTGGGCTATTGGAATGGAGTTGTGGACTTCTTTGTTGTTTGCATGGATGACTTCAAGATAATCTTGGGTATGAATTTTTTGAGGAAGGTGAATGTGGTACCTATGCCATTTTGTGACTCGATGTGTATCATGAAGAAGGGGTATACATGCATGGTTCTTACATTCTCCAAGTCAAAGGAGAATCAGCAGCTCTCAACCATGTAGCTGAAGAATGGACTTAAGAAAGGTGAAGTCATCTATTTGATCACGCTAAAGGAGGAGTCTATGGTGGTGGAAAAAAGAGATATCCCACCATGCACCAAGAAAGTTGTATAGGAGAACAAAGATGTGATGCCACCTGAGTTGCCAAAACAACTGCCACCAAGGAGAAAGGTGGACCACAAAATCGAACTAGAGCTGGGAGTTAAAATACCCGCTATGGCGCCCTACAAGATGTCACTTCTAGAATTGAAGAAACTTAGAAGGCAACTCAAGGAACTCCTAGATGTCGGGTATATTCAACTGTTAAAAGCACTTTATGGAGCGTTAGTCTTATTCCAGAAAAAGCATGATGAATCATTGCGGATATGTATTGATTATCGAACTCTTAATAAGGTAACTATCAAGAACAAATATCACATTCCCTTAATAGATGACTTATTTGATAGACTTAGAGGGGCCAAGTAGTTTACAAAACTAGACTTAAGGTCATGTTATCACCACGTGAGAATTGCCAATGGGGTCCTATGAGTGGTTAGTAATGCCTTTTGGCTTAACCAATGCACCAGCCACATTCTGCACCTTAATGAACAAGATCTTCTATCTATACCTTGATCGATTCGTGATGGTGAACTTGGATGATATCGTCATTTACAACAATACCTTGGAAGAACATCTTGAACACCTCCAAATTGTATTCAAGGTATTGAGAGAGAATTCTCTATACATTAAGAAGGAGAAGTACTCTTTTGCGAAGAATGAAGTACACTTCTTAGGGCACGTTATTAAGGATGGGACCCTAATTATGGATTAGGCTAAGGTGAAAGCTATACAGGAGTAGGAGCCACCAACCAAAGTCTCAGAGTTAAGATCTTTTCTTGGGTTGAAAAATTACTATAGGCGGTTCATCCAGGGCTATTTTGCCATAGTTGTACCTCTTATGAATGTTTTAAGGAAGGACCACGTGTGGAAGTAGAATGAGAGGTGCCAACGAGCTTTTGAAGAATTAAAAGTTCCGGTGATGAAGTAACCAGTTTTAACTCCCCCGGATCACTAAAAATTGTTTAAGGTGCATACTGATGCCTCTAACTTTGCTATAGAAGGGGTCCTAATGCAAAAGGTGCATCTTATAGCTTATGAAAATTACAAGCTGAATAAGACAGAGCAACGAATCTAGGAGAAAGAGATGACAGCTATGGTACATTGCCTGTGGACCTGGCGTTATTACTTACTAGGGTCACACTTTCTCATCAAGACAGACAACATGGCTATTAACTACTTTCAAACTCAGAAAAAGTTAACTCCGAAGCAAGTAAGGTGGCAAGATTTCTTGGCTGAGTTTGATTTAACTATAGAGTATAGGCCAGGGAAGGCTAACGTAGTAGCAGATGCACTAAGCCGAAAAGCTAAATTAGCTGTCATCTCTTAAGTCCAAGGGAACATCATAAAGCTTATTAAAGAGGAAATAAGCCATGATCCTTTGGCAACCCAATTAAAGGAACTAGTAAGAAAAGGCAAGACCGAGAGGTTTTGGTTGGAGGATGGCCTTCTATATACAAAGGGGAGAAGACTTTATGTTCCTAAATGGAACAACCTGAGGAGGAGCCTCATCAGAGAATGCCATGACACCAAGTAGGCTAGTCACACAGGGTAAAAATGTACACTGACCTTATTAGACTCTGCTTACTATTGGCCTTAGATGTAAGACAAAGTAGAGAACTATGTGAAGACTTATCTTGTGTGCCAATAAGACAAGGTGGAGAACAAAGCTTCAAGTGGGTTGTTAGAGCCATTACCAACACTGGAGTTACCATAGAAAAACATCTCGATGGACTTTACCTCTACACTGCCTAAGTTTGAGGGGTTTGGTTCCATTATGGTAGTGGTGAACATATTCTCAAAATATGCTACATTCATACATATCCCTACGGACTGCACAGCCGAGGAAGCTACCTGCTTGTTCTTCAAGAATATGGTTAGGTATTGAGGATTGTCTAAGACAATCATAAGTAATAAGAATCCCTGTTTCACTGGCCATTTATGGGCAGAATTATTTCAAGCTCTTAGGTTCGAAGCTACACTTTTCCACAAGTTTTCATCCATAGACGAATGGGCAGATTAAGAGGATGAATGCCTTGTTGGAATGTTATCTAAAACATTTTGTGTGTGCTAACCAGAAGAACTGGGTAAAACTCTTGGACGTGGCACAATTTTTTTACAACCTTTAGAAGAGTGAGTCCATGGGGAAGAGTCCTTTTGAAGTTGTGATTGGGCAACAACCACTCATGCCCCACACTCCTTCAAATTCTTACCAAGAAAAGAGCTCAAGAGCTTATCACATGGTGAAGAGGATGAAGAAGTGGGTAGATAAAAAGAGGCGGGCTATGGAATACCAAGTGGGAGACAAGGTCATGGTAAGGCTTCTCCCACAACAATTCAAGGCCTTTAGAAAGGTGCATAAATGTTTAATCCGCAAGTATGAAAGCACATTTAAAGTTGTTGAACGTGTAGGAAATGTTTCCTATAAGTTTCATCTTCCTTCCAGCATGAAGATACATCCAGTCTTCCATGTCAGCATGCTCAAGCCCTATCATAAGGATAAGAAAGATCAAAGACGAAAAGACTCCAAGTGAGTAGCTCCCATTATTATCAAGTCTTTTGATTGAGAAGTGGAGAAATTTTTAGCCAACTAAGTCCAAAGAAAGAGAGAGGTACCACCAAGTACCCAAAATCTCATCAAATAAAAGGGATTGCCAAAAAGTGAGGTTAGTTGGGAAGTAGACGAAGATATTTGGAAATTTCAAGACCACCTAAAGCGCTTTCACAAGGTGAGTACGACGAGGACGTCTGCGCTATAAGTGGAGGAGAGTGTCACATCCTGACACATCAACGCCACGTAGGCACGACGCGGACATGATTTGGTAGTAAGCAACCTTGCCATGCGAGCATCTAGAAGGTTCTAGAATGCTCTTGAAATTTTTAGGTAGTTTTTGTACATTCTGAAAGTCTCTAAAATATAGTAGAATACTCTAAAATATAGTAGAAACCCTTTGTACATTCTAAGTCCTAGAATTTTCTAGAATGGTGTAGAGAAATCATGTAAATATTTATAAGTTAGAATTCTCTAGAAGTTCAATGTAGACCGTTGGATTAAATTGATCCCAACCATTTATTTAAGGGGAGGTGACTTATATAAACCCCTTACCCTCTCATTTATAAAGCATCCAAGAAGTTTTCATCAATATAAGTTATTTAACATTCTCCAAGTTCTTTAAGTTCTCTTATTTTCTCTCTTGCTCTCTTTAGTCACTTTACCTCTTGGAGAGGTGTTTTGAAAAATGTTGATTTAGTGAAGCATCAAGGGGAGCATCTTAGTTAAGTGCCACACGATCACTACTCAGTAAGAAAAGAGTAAGTCTGTGACACAAGTCTCCTATGAAACCCAAGAGAATGTTTCTTCATGAAACACTGAGATATCTTATTGTGGAAATATATCCTTTGTTTGAAAGTGATACAATTCTACCTTATTAAATGCCCATTACTTGTATTATATTACTCATAAATAATTAGATATTTAATCGCTTCAAATGTAGATTTATAATTTATGAAATGGATATAGAATTAAGACAACGTTTTTCCTTTTATGTTAAGAAAGTTAAGTAAAGATGCTTCCGACCAAATCAAGCATTTAACGATCACCTCAATTAATTGAGAAGTCAGGTAAGTAAATATAGTTAATGGGATTAATTAATGAATTTTTTTGATAATAAAATAATGTTTGAAAGACTCAATAAAAAAAATTGAATGTCTAAGAAATAAGTTAAGAAATGAGATATTTTTCGAAGAGCAAAACAACAATTTACCTTAAATGTTGATTGCTTCAAAAGTAGATTTATAAGACCAAGTTTTTTCTTTCATGCTTCCAAACATACTTGGTATTCTATAACAACGTCTCATGAGTCACTAAATTGTTTTTTGGTGTTTCAAGATTACACTAAAAAAATTATTGAATTTCAAGAGTTTAGAAGCACCAAAGATGTATATATTTCTCAAATATTGAACACATAAATGAACATCCTAATTTCTTAATGTTTTAAAAAAATTTATGAATAATTTGAAGTCTTGGACTTAAAGCAAATGCCACTTTCAAGTGGAGCATAACTCCAAAATACAGCTAATATAGCCGGCGCCAAGTGTGCGGCGCCTAAATCAATGAACGACTAGAGTACTTTTGGATTGTAAGTGAACGTAGAGTGGTTTTGTTCAATTGGCTTTTTTATCCTTCTCGAATTGCCTTACCCTTGGGTGAACTTACTTTTCGATTTTAAGAAAAATTATTAATGACTACCAAAAAAAAAAGTATTCCTTCAAAAAGGCACAAAAATACAAAAGCCGAGTAAAGACTAAGTGAACTATATTTTAGCACGCGAATAAGTTGTGTGGTCGATATTGAAGATTATAACAGCCCCACCAACAGTGAAAAGGTTAGCCACTTTGCCTTGTTATGATAATGTATAATCAAATAATTTTGTTTATATATTATGACAATGAAATTAACAATAATAAAGAATTAAGAATTTGAGAAGGAATAAAAGAATTAAGAGCATTACTTCTTTCTGTATAACTTAATCAATGGAATAAAAAATAATATTGTAAGTTTTTTTTATGGTCTATTTGCTAGAAAAAAATAATTTCTAGCATGGATTGTCGCCTTGGATTTGCAAGCTTCTGTCATCTAAGAGAACTTGATGATCAATTGCATACATATTAAGAATTTCATGCAACGACAATGAAATGGTTGGTGCCAAGTAAGTACCTAATGTATACGACTAGAGCACATTTATTAATTCGCAGTTTCATGCATGCAGGCATGCATATTTGAGAAAATAATTATAATTTTATATAGAACTAATTAAATTTTTATTTTATATTTGATGATGGTACTTGAAACTAGTCAACAGACCTAAGGCGCAAGTAATGGCCCGGATTATTGAACTTATCGCTCGAAGGGTCCATACTCAACTAGCCTTGGCCAAGTGCTCATCCCTAGACATAAGTTTGCCTGTAGAAGATCAAATATCAAGTAATGGCCATGTGCAAAGACACATCTTAGTTGGATCTGTGCTGATAATATAATTACTTTCATGCAAGGTTACCTTCGACAAGCATCGCAAACCTAGAGAGACACTTGACACCTTTAAATTTGTCATGACCGATTGAATTGACAATTTTATCTTCAGGAGATCTCAAATATATATATATATATATATATATATATATATATATATATATATATATATATATATAGAACGATCTAGTGACTAAGAACTCTTCGCTAAACTTCCATAATTTCTTTCCCCAAGGTTTTGATATGATTTTACCCTTGTAATTCTTGCAAGAGCCTTGGTTTCAGAGGGTACTAACTCCATTTGCAATTCTCTACCAGGATGAGGAATCTTTGGAGCTAGAAAGACCTATCACTATAATATATTAAAATTTCTCTATAAATTATATGTAAAAAATAAATAAAGTAGTCCAGCTTAGTTAATAACATGCCATTTATGTCAAAACTGCATGATTAACAAGATAGTTTGATATTAAAAAATTAACAAAGTTATAGTTTGAATTCGTGACTTATGTCTAACCACACATTATGCTTGTTTAAAAAAAACAAAAGAAAAAGACAATTAAATGAGGCTATACCAAATTAAACTACACTAAGGCAGCGATTATACATGGTTTCTCAATAATAATATAACCACAAAATTGTTTAGAAGATTTTATTTTTAACAATGAGAATAGGGGTGGTAATAATAGAATTCATAATTGTAATATTCCGTAATTTTTATTTTTAAATAATAATATTTTGTTATAAATAAATATATTTTTATTTGTTAAAAATGATTATGTTTTGTTAAAAGCAAATATACTTTTAATTAACATAATTATTTTTTTACTTAAAATAATTATATTGATCTCTAATAAATTTTTATTTTATTTTTAAAAACATTCTTTTTTTTATTATACATAAAGATATTTATTTTATGATTTGTTTTATTAAAAATTTTATCAAGATCAGTCATGATTTAAGAGTTCAACTAAAATTTTATTAAAATATAAATTTTTAGAAATTTTTGAGATATTTTAGGATAAAAATGGTATTTATATAAATATATATGAAATAAAATAAAGATAATCCTAAATATTTAATTATTAAATAATAATATAATAATAAATTAATATAAAAAGAGAGAAAAAAAGGGAGGGGGAGACGAACCAAGCATGAGAGTCTGCGAAACTGATAAATAGTGAAACACTATGAATAGTACCTTCATATTTTCTCTCTAGATCTAGAGTGTCTATAGGCCTCTGATCTCAAGATTAAAGGTATTATTGGATTCAGGACAGAGAATATTATGACTTTGACTGAACAATTTTTCAAATCAATCGCAAATCGTTGCAGATCGAAAGTAAAAAATCTTAAAAAAAGGTAAGTTC
The DNA here is from genome assembly GCA_037074535.1 of Gleditsia sinensis. Taxonomy (NCBI): domain Eukaryota; kingdom Viridiplantae; phylum Streptophyta; class Magnoliopsida; order Fabales; family Fabaceae; genus Gleditsia; species Gleditsia sinensis. Next base: position 65,308,347 of record CM073464.1, read on the forward strand.
TGAAACTTTTATTTAGAGACCTCAAATTAGAAATATAATACCGTAGATGGATTCAAGAGTTAGATAAACCTTAAGATATGAAAATTTTCAACTATCTGATACTTTTTTATTCTTGGTGAATAGTATTTTTTTGCGTTAAATATTAATTTCGCCGGCGTGGAGTTTTTTTGGCTATGAATAGTGACAAATTTCCCAAAGTCATTTCCTTAATTTTTGAACTCTCCGGACACATTTTTAAAGTCTGTTTAGTCAAATATGGATTGAAAAAATACATTTTGGGGCTGTCCAATCTAGAGCCTTTACCTTATGAGTAGATGATTCTTTCTATGACTTGTCCTATACTCTTCTTGATCTTTAAACGTGTATTTGATTATATTTATAAGATATTTACACTTTTATATGTTTCTGAAATGTATTAACATTATTTGAATTACTTACAATTTGAAATATAGTTTAAGAAGAGTATAGTTTTAAAAATGAATTTCTGAACTCATGGTGTATCTGATTTCATATGTATTTTTTATTAAATAATAAAGTGAATATTTATGCATGTGGCATAATTTATAAAGCTATATGATTGCCTTGAGAAAAGGTTTGTATATGTGATAAACCCTGAATGGATAATTTACGACAGATGAGCTGTATTGAAATTGAGATTATGAATTATTTTGGAAGTTCTGTTTTGAATAATATAGAATATGTGCATATGATAATTTTGTGGAGGAATCCAATTAGAAATATTGTCTGCTAATAGCAGGTGATGTTAGTCTTGGTGCACTTTGATACCTTAGCTAGCAGGGATGGTGCTAGCCTCGTGTGTCAGCCAACACACAGGATATGATATGTGAAAGAGAGCGGGATGCCTCCTATATGGGCGAGATGCCAATTATATGATATATGATTTACCTTCCCTTACTGTGTGTTTGACAAATACCCATATTAGAATCCCTTCTCATGTCCTTTTGAATGGTGGTGGGACAAACTTCAGCGGAATACCGAGTTTAGACAAATCCTACACCAACAAAGTACGAAAGGGATTGAACTTTGATATGGTGGTTCTGATATGGGATCCTCCTAATGTTTTCATATGAAATGTTTTAATGCATATCAAGTTTGATTAAACATCATATTGTATTATATGTGGTTACAGATATTCGAATGTGATTTGAACTGAAAATATTTGAAATGCGGATCCCATATGGATGTACTTCTAAACTATAATTTTCAATGTGATAAATTTTAATATATAAGTATACTAGTACATCGATATGTTGACCTAAGAGGTCATAGAAGGTTTTATTTACTCACTGAGTTGTCAAAATCACTACATGATATTTATATATTTTTCAGGTAAGGATATAGTGTTTAGTCCTTCCCCTTCAAATAGTTGACCATCTAGACAATATGATCTCTGGGTGAGTCTACTTTATTTTCATGGCTCATAGATTTTGATTTATATTGTACTTGTACTTTAGAGTATGCTCTGAACGCCACAGACAGGATCCCTGTTTCTGCTGAACTTTAATGTTTATAGATTTTGTTTTTATATGGTGTATATATGAGAATACATATCTGTAAAAGAGTGTATTATACATGTTATAAAAAATATATGATCATAAAATAAGTGTTTTATGTGCTTTAAAATTAGGGGCGTGACATTAATGAGTAATCACTTGGCCATTAATACTCTAATTTTTTTAAATAAAAAAATCACTTGGCCATATGTGCATATGATAATTTTGTGAAGGAATCCGATTAGAAACATTGTTTGCTAATAGCAGGTGTTGTTAGCCTTGGTGCACTTTGATACCTTAGCTAGAAGGTGTGGTGCTAGTCTCGTGTGTCGGCCAACACACAGGATATGATATGTGAAAGAGAGCAGGATGCCTCCTATATGGGCAAAATGCCAATTATATGAGATATGATTTACCTTCCCTTACTGTGTGTTTGGGAAATACCCATATTAGAATTCCTTCGCGTGTCCTTTTGAATAGTGGTGGGACAAATCTCAGCGGGATGCCGAGTTTAGGCAAATCCTACACCAACAAAGTACGGAAGGAATTGAACTCTGATATGGTGGTTCTGATATGTGATCATCCTAATGTTTTTATATGAAATGTTTTAATGCATATCAAGTTTGATTAAACATCATATTGTATTATATGTGGTTATAGATATTCGAATATGATTTGAACTGAAAATATTTGAAATGCGGGTCCTATATGGATGTACTTCTAAATTATAATTTTCAATGTGATAAATTTTAATATATAAGTATACGAGTACATCCATATGTTGACCTAAGTGGTCATAGAAGGTTTTATCTGCTCACTGAGTTGTCAAACTCTCTACATGATATTTATATATTTTTCAGATAAGGATATAAAGTTTGGTCCTTCCCTTTTAAATAGTTGACCAGCTAGACAACATGATCTCTGGGTGAGTCTACTTTGTTTCTATGGCTCATAAATTTTGATTTATATTATATTTGTACTTTAGAGTATGCTCTGAACGCCACAGACAGGATCCCTGCTTCTGCTGAACTTTAATGTTTATAGATTTAGTTTTTATATGGTGTATATATGCGAATACATATCTGTAAAAGAGTGTATTATACATGTTATGAAAAATATATGATCGTAAAATAAGTGTTTTATGTGCTTTAAAATTAGGGGCCTGACACTAATGAGTAATCGCTTGGCCATTAATACTCTGATTTTTTTAATAAAAAAATCATTTGTTAAACCCAATAGAATATTTGATTTAAAACTTTTAACTTAATGTAATCAAACAATAATAATGACCTTTTTCCATGTTGAAATATAGATACACAATTTATTTATTTTTCAAATAATAATAGTCAAATTATCTACAACCAAATTGATCTAGCATTAAATTTCAGTAAGAATAAATACAAATCATATTATAAAAAAAAATCCAAAGTAGAACTAAATGTCAATATTAGAGAAGAAAAAACACTATAAGAAATGCGGGAATTTACTGTGATTTTTAAGTTGGCATAACAACGGTTTTGATTGTTGTTATGCCATTTAATGACGGTTTTGAAATCGTCATGGATCCTTGAGCATAGCAACGATTTTAGTTAACCGTGGGAACAACCGTCGTTATGATTGATTTTACGACGGTTTTAAAACCGTCGTAAAACTGTGTATAACGACAGTTTTTAAATCGTCGTTAAGTTTAAAGACGGTTTATAAACCGTCGTTAAACTGATAATTTTTTTTAAATTTTTTAATTAATAAAATTAATTTATTTTTTTATAACGAAATTTAATTTTAATTTAAAATGTAATATTTTTTGTTATTCATAAATACTAATTATGATTAATTTTTTTATATTAAATTATTATGCATAATAAAAATTAATTTATATTTTTAATATTCTATAAATTAATTTAGATACATTTTTATCTATTATATAATAATTAAACGTGTGAATTACTTAATAATTTAAAAAATTATTTTAAAATTTATTAATATTTAACTACATATTAGATATACGTAAATTATTGAATTATAATGAATCTATATATAAAAAAAAGTTATGTACACAAAAATTAATAGTCACGAGCATAACAAAATTACATATACAGACTATAATAACTAAATCATGTTCCCGGACCCTGTGGATGCTGATCATGTTGATATCCACTACCACAGTCACTAGGGTCCTGAAAAATAAATTTTTTTGTTAGAATTTTTAGCGTTTTCAAAATAAATAAAATTATACCAACAATTTTTATGTATTAAAATATTACCCTAGGTCCGGGACTATGAAGTCCTACAATTTCAGGGGCCCGTTTGGATAAACAGTTTATTTATGTGCTTAGAGAAGAAGGACTTATGTGAAAAGCTATTTATTCATAAGCTCCTTTTAAATTAAGTTATTTAGCGTTTGGATACATAGTTAAAAAAATACTTTTTCTTTTTATACGTTCTTTTTAAACCGTTTGGATAGATAAATATATAAGTACTTATAATTATAAAACTTACTGAAATAGACATCAATAAGCACTTATTAAAGATTGTGTTTGGATAAATAAATATTTTTGTTCATAATTTGAAAAAAAAATTTCCACTTAAAATATTTATATTGTTATGATTATTGTATTTCATTCAAGTACTTAATTTTTTGTTTTTAGATTATTATTTTGAAGTGTTATTTTTTACAACCAAAGTGGTTCATTTAGAAATCAAGGCCAATGTTTGAAAGTCATTGTCTTTGTAAATATACACATTTGACACAACATTATTGTCTATTTTTGGTCTTGGGAACATATATAAAGGCTAAATTTTACTCAATATTCTTTTCTGACATGAGTTAATTAAATCGTGATAAAAAAATGGAGTTGATGCTTAGTTTAAAAGCTCAGTTTTCACCATTATATGTCAAATTAATTTGATGTCAAAACATGACCAATTCAACAAAATAAAAATATGAAATTAATTGACAAGAATAAATGAAAAATATCCAAATCACACCTTACACTGCCACATGCAATAATAATGGTTCATATTTGAGCAAAACAGAAAAGACTTGCATAATGGTTCTACAATAGAAATATCAGTTCATAAGTTGTATTCTACATCGAAATAATAAAAGCAATAAAGTTAAAGATGCGTAGGCAACTGAATTTTTATTTCCTCTCTAATCTGCTCCATTTGTCTAACGCTCTCTTCATTTGGTTCCTCCCATATGATATTATTAGACCCAGCTTCATCCATAATTTCTTCATCAGTAAACTCAAAATTCTCATTAAATGTTTCAAATTCTACATCACTTGTATCATTTCTCCTGATAAAATTGTGCAAAGCCATGCAAGCAATTATGATTTTAACTTGTATCTCTAATGGGAATGAAGGCATAGCACCCAGTATTTTTCATCTTGCTTTACAACATCCAAAAGAGCGTTCAATTGTACACCGAATGCTAGAGTGATAATAGTTAAACACTTTAGTTCTTCCCCTTGCTCTTGGCCCTAATCTGAAGAACTAAAGTGTTTACCTACAAATTTCTTGAAATTGAAACCCATAAAAGTAGGATAATCAGAATCGACCAAATAGTATTTACCTACAAACAAAAACTTGAAATTGAATAAACAAATAAAATATAACATACTTTAAAGTTTGAAATTTCATATAGTAATGTCTAAAAACTACTAACCTTCAGGAGGAAGAGGGAAATGCAAGTTTGGTCTACGTATAGCCTCATTGAAAATTTTAGTATCATGTGCAGACCCTTCCCAACCTGCCCATACAAATGTGAAGCACATATTAAAATCACAAGCACTCATTACATTGGTAGTTGTAATACATTTTCTACCAATTTAAGGAATTTACAAATTTGGAGGAACAACAACACGTATATGAGTGTCATCTATAGCCTCAATACAATTCTTAAAATATGAAAAATATCAGTCATAATTTCTAATCTCAACAGGAGTTTCTCTGAAATGTAGATCAATAGGCTTAATTATATCTTTAGCGAGGTTGCAAACAACATCTAAGACTCGATGAAATTGTCTAGAGATTGTTTCCCCTTAATGTTGAAACATTTCCTCTAAGTTACGAACTGAACTTGGTTGTCCTAACATGTATAAAAATAATCCCACTTGTTCTTGAATTCCAACATGTCTTGTTGGCTTAAGATTGTAATTATGTAACGCCCCCAATTTACGTTACATAAAATAAATATTTTTTTTTATTATTATTTTCGCAATCAGATATTTTCCATAAAGATACATATTTTAATTCTTTATCATGGGAACAGATACATACATGATCTCTCATGTATACACAATATACAGACCAAGTCTATAAACATCAAAGTACAGCAGAAACGAGGATTCTGCATGTAGCGTTCAGAGCACTCTAGAATACAAACACAGTATAATTCAAAGATTGTGAGTCTTGGAAGCAATGTAGACTCACCCAGAGAATATATCACCTATCTGCCGAATCAGACTCTGATATTCTTATTTGAAAAATGTGGAAATATCATGTAGTGAATTTGACAACTCAGTGAGCAAATAATTTCTCCTATGATCTCTTAGGTCAGCATATGGATGTACTTATATTTTAAAATATGTCACATAGAAAAAACAGTTCAGAAGTACATTCATATGTGAGCCGTATTTCAAATATTTTCAAATCAAAGGATATTCAGATATCCAAAACCATATGCTGCACGGTATGATCATTAAATAAATGTTGTGATGCTCAGCTGTATAAGCTATAGTAAAATATTAAGATTTAGAGATAAAATCATCACTTTTAATGCACTTGCCTCACTCGGCAATCTGGTCAATGCAATGAAAATATAATTCATTTGCTATACGCATAGTGACCTCGACACTAGTCACAATAAGTGATCAGGGAATGTGAGTACATCACCCTCCTACCTCTCCACATTACCACTGTCACCCAGTTGGAGCCGTCCTCTTCCGGCTCACTCAGACTAATAGGGCGTCCCCTATTCGGTACCGTCACAAGCCATACAACCAGCTGATATTCATCAATACATATATGTACATGTAAAATTATCAAGCAACTCGCTATGAGCTTTATGCTTGTCATATTTATCAAACAACTCGCCATGATAAATACATTTAGAACCTCATATTCAATGAGTTCTAAAATCCATTTCTAAAACCATACTTTTCTTGAATTATGTGCTAGTTCGTAAGCAAAATAAATATTTGAACACATTTCAGAAATTTATGATAGTATAAATAATTGTAAACATAAACAATTATATATTTATAGTTCAAGAAGAGCACGGAGTAAGTTATAAAAAGAAGTATCTACTCACAGGGTAAGGCTCCTGGTTGGACAGCCCTAAAAATGTACTTTTTCGAAGTTGAATTTGACCAATTAGATCTCAAAAACGTGTTTGGAAGGTCCAAAGACTTAGAAAATGACTCCAGAAGTTTAGTCACTATTTACCGTCGGAAACACTATTCACTCGCCGAAAAATACTATTCATCTACTGAAAAATACTATTCACGATGAACAAAAAGTTGTCAAATAGCTGAAAATTTTCATATCCTAAGGTTTAACTAGCTCCTGAATCCATCTATGGTGTCAGAATTTCAATTGGAAGTCTTTAAGTAAGAGTTTCAAAATTTACCTTTTTCTGAGATTTTCTACTTCAGATCTACGGCAATTCAACGGCTGATTTGAAAAATTGATCGGTCAAAACTGTAGTACTCTTTGTTCTGAATCCAATAACACTCTCAGTTTTGAGATCGAAAGCCAATAGATACTCCAAATCTAGAGAAAAAGTTAAAAGTTACTATTCACTAACTATTTACTTACTATTCCTCCGTTTCCATTTTTTTCATAAACTGTCGTGCGCGTTGCTCCCCTTCCCCCATTTCCCCTTTTTTTTTATAATATTAATAATAATTATTTAATAATTGAATAATAAGATTTTATTTCATATATATTCATATAAATTCTGTTTTTTACCCTAAAATATTCTAAAAATTTCTAAAAATTTACATTTTCATAAACCTTTAGTTAAACTCTTAAATCATGATTTTTCTTGATAAAAATCATAATAAAACAAATCTCAAAATAAATATCTTTATATATATTAAAAGAAAGAATATTTCTAAAAATACAACAAAAATTCATTAAAGACCAATATAATTATTTCAAGCAAAACAATAATTATTTTAATTAAAAATAGATTTACTTTTAGTAGAATATAATTATTTTTTTAAAAAATAAAAATATATTTGTTTATAACAAAACATTATTATTTAAAAAATAAAAATTATGAGATGTTACAAATTACTTTGTAGAACATCACATAACTGGAGAAAAACATATTTTTTCATCCTAAATTGTTCATAGCAACGGATATGATGTCTATTTAGAATCTCTGATACCCATTTATGATCGGTTAGATTGGAAGTTCTGCGTGGACTCTCCACAATACTTTGAAAAGTAGTTGACAATACAAGACATTACCACCACTAACATTTTCTGCTTATTCTGCTTTACCATAATTTTATTTTAATCGCGAGATTCTTCATCTGAAAAACTCTTATCAGATTCATCTGAAAAACATTCACTTGAGCTATAATACATCCTGTTATATAAATAATCAAAATAAAAAATAATTAATTTTCAAATGATAATATACATATGAGATAATCACATAAAAAGAATAAATAAAGCATATAAAGTAATTAATCAAAATAAAAAGCTATAATACATCATGTTAAAATGATGCAAATGAAATAACTATATAAAAGAATAAAGAAAGCATTAGTCAATCCCATAAAGGATAAACACCATCAAAGTGTTACTATAAATAAATAAGTGTAGCTAATGATATTCTAAAATACTTTGAAACAAAGAACACCACATAAAGGATACACACATGATGTTATATAAATAATCAAAATAAAGTAGTACTATTAGTTGCACCGTACAAATTACAAATAAAATTCAAACAAGTCAAAAAATACAATATCATAGTAAAACTACTTAAAGGTGAGATACATCTGTAATGTTATGAGTCTTCAACCAACCAAGTTAGAGGGTAGGGTCTTCTAGTTCCATAAAAATCTCCCTATTTGCCCTCTTTCCCATTAATCTTGTTCCTATGAAGAATAACTCACTACCAACCTCTAGTCCTAACAATTTCTTGAGCATAGCTAAACAAGTTGATATGCTATGTTCATTTTTTTTACGAGAAACTTCAATAGCATTTTGTGCCTCAAAGCCATCAATCATACGTGTTAATTGAGCAGAAAGTTCAGCAGCTCCAGATCTCTTTTCACTCTTCCCACCCCTTTTTCTTTTTCCTTTCTGACCCCTAGAAGGCCCTTGTTCAATATTCAAGCTATCCAAGCCTCCTTCATCAGACCCCTTTTGTGCTATCTCTTCATCACCTAAATACTCAATTTCAACATCTTGTTCAATAGGTACATTCATATTTCTTTTCTCATTTCTGTCACCTTCTTCATTTCTATCATCTTTTTCTCCTTCAAGTTGATCTTGAGATGGTGCCCAAGCTCTACAACCAGTAGCTACAATATCCTTAAAAAGGATTTCCATTTCATTTAAGTATTTTGGACCCTCCTCCCTGAATTTCTCCACATCAGGATTTGCTTGTGCAAAAGTTAAAAATTAATTAAAAGCTTCTATAATTATGATTTAAAATTACTATATGATAAATTTATTATCAACTTTCATATACCTGAATCTTAGCTTCCCACCAAGCATCATCTGCTTCAACTATCTTTTTAACAGGATTCTAACCAATGCCTATCTCTTTTCCAATAAGCTTTACCCACAACCCCCACTCATTTTTCATTGTTTCCCATTTTTTTTTGAATTGCTTGTATTCATAAGGCAATCCAGTGGCCTTAAAAAACTTTGACTTCAAATTTTCCCAACCCGCTTTATTAAAATGTGTGTGAGGTCTATTTCCAGCATACACCTCCTCAACACATATTTTTACAAATACAGTAGTGTTCTTCTCATTCCAATCAGCATTTAACCTCTTTGCACCACCACTATTTTTTCCACTTTCATCTACTTGCATAGGCTGTATTTTTGGAGTCATTCTAATACATACAAAAAAAAAATCAAAATAAATAACAATAATAATTCAAAGGCAGGGAAATACAATAAAAACCTTTATATATGATAAGTTCTCTGCATAATATATATAAACCTTTATACTTTGATTACAAATTCTAAAATTGACATCAGAAGCATATAGGGGACAAACAAGATTTAGAATTTGACTAGTGGGGCCCTTCGAAAGGGAACTTTTTAATTTTTGATTAATTGATTGAGATCAAAAGCATATATGGGACAAGAGCTTGAGATTTAATTGATTGATTAATTTTGCAGATAAAGCGGATTCACATGTGCTCATTACATAAGCATATATGGGACAGAAGTATACATTCACATGTGCTCACTACATACAGCTAGTGAATGACTTGCCAAGATTATCACCTTCAAATTCAAATGTTTTGAGACACTTTAAATAATAAAAAATATTTTTATAGCCGTAAATAAAATTGAAAATAGAAAAACTCGTTATTTTATTTATTTATTTTGTTCATTTGGCTGATATTCAAATTTATATTCTAAGCCATGAAAAGGACTCCAATAGCACTGAGCCAATTGGCTCATTGATACTAGACAACTCATTCTACAATATACAAACCAATCTATCACTTCCAACACCCACAATTATTGAAAGGTTATTTAGTTGAATGTATATAAATAGCCCCTTCGGATGCCTTGAGCTCACAAGCATTTCGTGTCTTGCTAAAGCCTTTAACTTGTACGCATGTATTCATTTATCCAATTCGTCTTCAAACTTCAATGTGGAAACACGTAGAAAAATCCATTGTTCCAGTCTTCTGTTCACCCTTTGTACATGCTTGGAAAAACTATCTTTTCATTGAGTTATAAGTCTATCTGGGGGCCAATCTTCATTTTTTTACCATTAATGAAAATTTGGGATCTTGATCTAGAATAAGTTTTTGGGACCGCTTGACAATTTTGAGCACAGGGTATCAATGATTATTCTAATATCTACAATTTTAATCTAAAGGCTTGTTTGTGTGAGGCTTAAATAGATGTCTGTATCAAAAATATGCATGATTTGGAACATTGGGTTGGTGGGTCGAGGAATACGAGTCCTATGGGTCGTGTAGGGTCAAGGAACACTAGCCCGTCAAGTCAAAAGGTCATTAAAACCAAACCACAGGGTTTAGATGAGGAAACACTTGCTACATTTGGTAAGGCTGTATATGTTGATATTCAAATGGAGGATAATATATGGGCAATGTTGCCTGAGGACTTGTTGTATGAGATCTTGGCTAGGGTCCCTCCATTTATGATTTTTTGGCTTCGTTCTGTCTGTAAACGGTGGTATTGACTGCTTTGAGATAGTAGTTTTCTCAAATTCCATTCACAGCTTCGTTTTGTCCTTCAAAGGGTTTGAACCCAATCAGACCCAAATGGTTTTGTCTCTTCTTCAACGTAACACATCATCTTCTTCTGGAGAGAGAGGAGGCCGAAGAAAGCAAGCAGAACCCAGGAGGTTCCTTGGGGTGAGAAGACGCCCTTGGGGTAGATATGCTGCTGAAACTAGGGACCCTACTACTAAAGAAAGGCATTGGCTTGGCACTTTTGACACTGCTCAAGAACCAGGGTTGGTTGGGGCCTTCGATATCTTGTTGCATGTTCTGTTGATTTCTCCTTCTATTCTTTTCCTCACACTTTCCTTTCTGTTGTAGCTGTTTTGTCGTTCTATGGGGGAGTCATTTTTTGTAACTGTTCTTTGTTGGCTTATTTCTCCCTTTTTTTTTATTGGTTTTCTTCCACTTCTGGTATCTTCTTCCCTGGTTCTGGTTTTGTTAGTTTTTTATTGTCAAATTTTTTTTGTCCCTTGTGATCGTGTCTTTTGGAAGTTTTATCATGCCTTTAAGAATTCACAACACATGTTACGTTGGCAGATATCTAAGAATTCACAACACATGCTACGTTGGCAGATATCTAAGCATTAGGCATACGGGGTAACATCCAAACCGTAGGGCGTGATAAGCAATGCTTTGTCTTTGAGTTTGAATCATTGGAAGATAAAGAATACATTTTGCAGTAGATCCCCTGGGCCTGTGAAGGTGCCACCATCACTATGGGTTCAGTTTGGATTAGTTTTGATGTCTGGGTTCAGTTTTCGGGTTCAATTTTGGCAGCCTAACATGGTGCATCGAAATCTTCCTCTCGATTCTTTTGATGTCTGGGTTCAGTTTGGGTTTACTGTTAGAATAGGAAAATTGTTGAGACCTTAGGTACGTAGATTGGGCTAGTTAAGGAAGTTGATTGGAGTAACATTTATCCAAGAAATATCAGTCAAGAAACCGAGGGACATGGTTCCTCGGTCAAGAAACCGAGGGAAACAGAGTGATAAAATGACTCCTTACCGAGAGAAACTGAGAGAAGCAACGAACATCCTTATGGCAAATGGAAGATGGTTCTAAGTTGCTTTGCTTCTCTCGGTTTCTCTCAATATTTGGCTTCACTATTTTTGGAGACTACGAATGCAAACTTGAATGCATGAAAAACAAATGTAGATGGAGATGAAGAAGCAACGAATGGAAACAGAGATAGAAATGTATATGGTAAATGGAAACATAGATAGAAATGCATACCTGGGTGCAGCTGAAGCAAGGAATGCAGATGGAGAAGCCATTGAAGTTTGAAAGAAGAAGCTGGAATAGATGTTGAAGAAGTTGGAAAAAGAAGCTAGAAGAAGTCAAAGAAACTGGAATGACGTAAGGGATAGAAGTTTGATGGAATAGACGTGAGAGCAGAAGGATACAGTTGTCCGTGTAAAATACGAAAGAGCTTCTCGGTCTTTTCATTTGGGCTTTCACAAAATGCTTCTCCAAGAAGCTTCAAAAAACAGCTTTAGCAAATAAACTGAAAAGAGTTTTTTTGATGTTAATAAGGAGCTTAAATAAATTTATACAAACATTGTAAATCTATTATAAAAGCACTTATCTGAATGAAAAAGCTCTAATAAGCCGTAAGCCTTCTTATCTAAACGGGCCCCAGGTGGCAGCTGACCTTGAAATTTTTGTAGCAGGAACGCCATAGTAGCCTCCATGTGTCCCTGCCGTGCTGCAAGCTCAGCATCTTGTCGCTGTTGCTTGATGTCCCGCTCATACATAACTGCTTTTAGGTGCTCCACCTCATTCTGTAAGTCGTGGTATGACGGCCCAGACTGTGAGCTCAACCCAGGAGAGCCACCACCGAAGACTTGGGTTGGGAAAACACCCAACCTAAATCTTCGAACGCGACTGGAGTGCTCCCTAGTGCTAAGAGCTCTCGCAAGTGAATCAGTCGTCAAGAACTCTTGGGACGAGCTATTCTCCTGCTGGATCGAAGCAATTTGTTCCTAACATCCAATAACAGACAATTAATAATATTAAACATTATCTAAAAATTAAATAATTACCCACGTACGGTTGATAAAATTTTATTACTTACCGCAACAGTCCGAGCTTCGTCGTTGATATATGATCCGTCAGCTCTTTTATGAGCTGTTGTCTATACATCACCACGAGTCACCGGACTGCCAAGATCAATCTCCTGAAATTTAAAATAATTAATCAATTTATGATTATATATATTATAGTCTTCATAACATTTTAAAAAAAGATATTTATGGATTTAAACTTACCATATCTGTCTTTTTACGCGTAAGGCTCTCAGATTTAGTGGTGTGGCATTGTCAGTTGTCTTTTGTTCTATTTATTCTTCGCAGCCACATCCTAATTAATCATATAAAGAAATTAATTAGTCACAATATTTTAAAGTTAAATTTTATAAATATATTAATATACGCAACTTACCCTAGACTTCGCGTCAAGGCGATAGTCTATGAAAGTTTCCCACTGATCAGGTGGGATGCCTGTCGGGACTTCACTTCGCAACTTATCTCTGGTCTTCGTACCATCATACACCAGGCGGAATAAATTGTACCGTGTGACTCTCTACTTCGCTTCTAGCGACTACATGATCAATTTCTTGTGTAGACCTGTGACATTAAAATGTGTCCGCAAACGAAAGTAAAAAATTAGTTATACATGAATTGCACATAAATTATAAATAAATATAATTAATTACAAAAGATATATGTTTTCATACTTGAACATTGTTTATGAAGACATTCGTCTTCGACTGCTAAGGAATGCTCCTCCAGTCCTTGTAGGAGATCGGGAATAACCGAAAGTTATCCCCGATGATGCCGAGAAAGACACCGAGCAAACTGCCACTATCTCCAATAGGCTGGTGGTTGTCGTTGAACTAAAAAATTATAGACAATTATATATTATGTTACTATGAAAAAATTATTAAGCGCATAAAATGTTTATAATACTCACCGACTACATCAACTTTCTAACTCCTCCTACGTCTGTGCTCCTGCTCACCTGGCTGATGCTCCTCCTCCACACCGGCAAAAATTACGTCAAAATCTTCGTCTGGTGCCTCAGCGTTAGGTGGGGGGAGTGTGCAGGGGACACCCTGTGAATCCAGTGGACAGGAGTCGCTACTAGGGACTGATGACGAGACAGCCTCTGACTCTCCTCCCCGAGAGAGAACGGTGTCAGACTCCATAGTGGGCTGTTCATCCTCACTGATCGCCGCGCGGGGCATGGGAGTGTGAGAACTGGATGCGCCTGCCATGCCCGTGTAGAGTGATCTAGCCTTCTTCATCGTCACCGCTCTTGCCAAAATGAAATTAATAAGATTAGTCACCGCATAAAACAATTACAAAATGAACTTTGCCTAATAAAAGTTATGAAAATAAATAAAATAGTACAGTAATTGTAAGTAGTCCAAAATGTATGTAAATAGGCGGCAACAGCAAAACTAATACCGTAACAAGTATAAATTAACTTCTCCTTCTGGAAACAATCTTTCTAAATTTTGCATGTGTAACAGATCGCTCTCGTATATAATATTTTCATCTTCATTGCCCATCTCGTATAACTCACGAGGTTTCAAATGCATTACTATACTCTAGTTCTTGTCCAGCTCATCTTGATGAGCCTCAGATGCTTGGATGTATGTCTCGTCATCATCATTTTCATTAGTGTAAATCAACCGATGTCACCCCGAATTCATCAATTGCAATTCCTCTCCTTGTAGTTGTGTTAGCCCACATACACTTAAATAATATGACTGTAAAATGGCCATGGTAGTTTAACTCAATAATGTCCAATAGTTTTCCGTAATATGGGACGCCACCAAATTGCATGTTCCTGTTACTACTACTTGCATAACTCCTCGTCCCGAAAGTACCGTAAACTCTACTATTTTGAGATATCATCCCTTGGTCTCGCTCTAAAGTTCAAAATTTGAATCCATTTATATTGTAAGCACTGTATCGATGTACTCTATCTAATGGACCAAGTGCAAGAAATTTTAAATCAGCACACTGCGATCCATTGTCATCAACTGGCCATATCATTCCCCGGTACCTTTCTCCTTGAAATTATCATTAACAACATGAATGAACTCTATTTCATAGGCATCCAAGGAGAAAGATTATACGAAATCAGCACAACTGACCATATACTATAACTTGTAGATAGGTTTCCAAATGGATTGAAACCATCCGCTGTAAGGCCCAAACGAACATTCCTCGGATCTAATGCAAATTGAAGATTCAGAAGATCAAATCTCTTCCATGCCTCAGAATCCTTTGGATGCCTCATGATGCCGTCAGAAATTTTGTCTTCAGAATGTCATCTCATAAATTTAGCAGTTTTAGAAACCATGAACAACCTCTGCAATCTTGGCTTAGCTGGAAAGTATCTAAGAATTTTATTAGGCAACCTTTTTCGCTTCTCCCCCTTCTGTTTCGGTTTCCACCTTGGTGCGGAGCATTTACTACAAGTTTCTCTACTTTCATGCTCACCCTAGGATAACATATAATCATTCTGACATGCATGAATTTTCTTGTAGTTCAACCCCAACTTATTAATGACTTTTTTAGCCTCATAAAATGAAAGCGAAATCTTGGCATCTGGGAATACATCGACAACCAACTCAAGTACCATCGACATTGCTTTGTCGCTTAACCAGCACAAACACTTGATGTGATATAATTTCACCAAAAAAGACAATTTAGAATACTTTTCACACCCTTCATTGAGTGGTTGTTGACCATCTTTTAGTAACTCATAAAAATCTTTGACACTATCATCCATCATTTTTGCTAACTGTAGAACTGGCATATCCACAGAACTGATACTTTCATTTTCGGGGTGAATCCCGAATGTATCACGAATTATGTTCTGCATAGGGTCATCTCGAACTATGGGTTTTGGGACCTCAATTAGCATTATAGCATTTCCTACAGCAGGTTCGTCTGAAATCATTTCTCCGTGCAAACTCCAAGAATTGTATCCCTCTGGAAATGGTTTGACGATCAAGTGTTGGCACACGACCTCGATAAATTGCCATTTTTTGAATCTACACTTTGAGCATGGGCATATTATTCTACCTTCGACACCAGAGTTGACATTTACAAATTCCAAAAATCCATATAAACCATTCAGGTACTCTATTGATTGTCGAGGTTTATTGATCCAAGATTTATCCATATCTAAAATAATTATGAATTTAGATAACAATTAAACTAAATAACTCTAACTCTGAACTAAAAGAAAACATAACTATTTTACATGGGAAGGCATTTGCAATTGATTGTGCATAAAACACAACACATTTTGAAGAGGTTTAAAATGATTTACGTATAAAAAATATTTAACAAACTTGATGATAATTGACATTTAATGCACCGAATAAAAAATCATCATCATTGATTCACTATAAATAAAGAATCCTGATCCTAAAGTGTTTTAAGAGAGATATTTAAGAGAGAGTGAAAAATAGAGAAATAAGATACTTATTAGATCTTAAAAAACTTATGATGCAAACTTAGATGCATGAAATTTATTGATTTCATTGACAAAACTTATCGCACCTTATGAAAGTGAGATAAATGATGTCATTGGCTTCCATAATATGAAATAAAACACTTGAAATATCTCTATGAATCCAAGAACAAAAATTCTAACTTTTGAAACAATGTCATTGATAAAGTCTTTGGTCATGTGCCAATTTTATTTCATTCTCCTCATGTCATTAATTTAAAGGATGAGTTTCATGATCGAATCTCTACGAATCTGAATTTTTTGGAAAAGACAGCCACTAGCAGTAAAAAATTGAATTATGATTTTGTATCTGCCGCTACGATTTCAATTATAGTATTTACATAGTAAAATTTCTAACGAACTCATATAGAGAATTGGAATTTCAATTTTTTATCTGAAAAAGTAAAAGCAGTGGCCCATAGAAGGGCCATATATTCAAGAATAATTCTACTTAATTACACATAAGATATTGCTAGTTACTTAATAGAGAATCTAATATAAGAACATAATACATTAAAACTTACTGCACTATTATTTTCTATTAAATTTATGTTATTATATATATTTGTTTTCATTTTTAAAAAACTACGTGTATTTTTAAATTAGTGTTTTAATTTTTTTAAATCAATTCCTAATACTAATTTCGTCTATTTACTAACATTTATTATTTTACCTCATCACCTGAGCAAATATTTTAATATTTTAGAAACAACTATAATAAAATTTGACTAATACTAATTTATGTATATTATTTAAACACGTTTATCAATATAATAATTATTTTTGATTTATTTGCATCAATTTTAATTATATTTTTTAAACACTAAATAACTTATATTTAAAATTGAATTCACTATCATTTTATATTAAATTTATAATATTATATATATTTGTTAAACTTATATTAAAATATACATATATTTTTAAAATAGTGTCATAATTTTTTTAAAATTTTTTTAATACTCACTCTGTCTAATTATTAAAATTTATTATTTTAACTCATCAATTACACTTTAATTCATCTACTAAATTTATGTTATTATATATATTTATTTTCATTTTTTAAAACCTACTTGTAATTTTTATTAACAAATTTTATTTTTAACTATGTGTATTTAATAATTTTATCATATTATTCCATCAACACCGCCTCAAGATCTCTATTTTTTAATTTTATAAATTCTTTCTAATATTAATTACAAATATTTTACTTCAAAAATAATTAAATCTAATATTTCAGCATTATTAAAAAATAAATTACCTCCTTCATATTTTCAACGGACATAATATATTATAATATTAAATATTATGAACATTGAAAAAGTAACAAAAATTTTAAAATTTATTCATACATGTACATCACAATGTAAACTATATTTTAAAAATAAATATGAAGTACATAAAATATCTAATATTATCGTATTTTAACATACAATAATTTGAAATAAATTTATTTAAAATAAAAATAATTAGATTGCATACCTTCAAAATGATTTCAAATAAATAATGCACAAAAATCAGAGTGTTGCCACAAGATCTTCACAAAAGAAAAAAAAATATAACAAAATATTTTGAACATCCAATATATAAAAAAAATAGTCAAATATAATTATCAAATTAAATGACATACCTTGAGAAAAATAAAAATAAGTCGCAAAGTAGACCACTATATCACAACTCGTAAATCACAATAAAAAATCTCAACTGATGTATTTTATACGAAAAAACTGTAACTGAAAGTGTTCGTAATAAAAATGAAGAGGGGAGGCGAACTTATAGATGACCGTGTGGTTTAACGACAGTTGTTAACTGTCGTTAAACCCACTTAACAACGGTTTTTATTAAAATCGTCGTTAAATCACACGCATCCTGAGTAACGATTCGAATTCCGAACGTTGAAAAATCCACGATGATTTTGTCAAGAACCGTCGTTAAATAACGATGGTTATAAAGTAACTGTTGTTATTTAACGACGGTTTTATCAAAACCGTGGTCAAATTTTGTAATTTATTTTTATTATTCTAAACTCGAGATATATTACGACGGTTCACTATGAACCGTCTCTATTTAACGACGGTTTTCCTTAAATCGTCATTAAATTCTTAATTTTAACAACAGTTATAGAACCGTCGTTAAATGTGGCTTTGGAAACGGTTTTTTTTTACTGTCGTTAAAGTTCCGTCGCCATACTCCGCTTTTCTTGTAGTGAAAAGAACCCTTGACAATATTGATCTAGCATTAATTTTCAATAATAATAAATACAAATCATATTATAAACAAATCCAAAGTAAAACAAAATGTCAATATTAGAGAAGGAAAAAAGAACCCTTGACAATATTGTTGTCACGGCCCCAAATGATGGAACACACGACCGGCACGGTATAAGGGTTTCCCCCTAACCGTAAGCCTAACACATAGCATGCACAAATATCCAGCACACAATCCAGAGTACATAATAAATATAACTGGCCACATACGCCACATCCAATATAAGAAAATACTGTATATATATATATATATATCTCATGAATCCCACATCCTTGATTTAACTTGGCCTATGGCCTCATAGTACAAACATTGTTGTAAAACTTAAAACCATTTTTCAAACAACACAAGAAGCGAGGATCCTGCCTGTATGTTCATGGAGATACACTAGACATAAACTTAAACTATACAACCAATACAACGGAATCTTGCCCAAACTGGGGCTCACCAATGCTATATCTAGCCTCCTATGGAGCTATAGCTGGATCAGTATTTCTTTGATTATCTGTGGGGAGAAAACAGAAGAGGGGTGAGATTACCACATCTCAGTGAATGGATAAATCATACTATAACAGAAACAGGGCAAACTAAGCACGAATATTTCGCAATTAATTAAATAATTGAAATCAAAGTATAGAAAACATTAAACATTTAACCGTAATTTATTGAAAGAATGCTAAACAGTTCAAATGATAAATCAGGATTAAATCAATAACTGTAAGCAAATCAATTATGCATGGTAAGTAATAAATGAAGATACTTATGCAAAAACAATGATGAATGAGGTATTTTAGAAATATTTAATCTTTAAGAAAAATGCACTAGTTTATTGGAGGTCTTTCCTAACAGATCTATCATTTTCCTCAAGCACACAGCAAGGGTAAGGTAATCACTGTAGGCGTAGACATAAGTCCACCCTATATTCCCCAAGCACATAGCAATGGGTATGGCAATCACTGTAGGCGTAGACATAAGTCCACCCTAAATTTTGTGTCTTAGGCAGTCATATGCCCGTCACAATATCCTAGGCCGAAGCCTTAACATGAACATGGTGCACCAGAGCTAGCACTACCTGCGGCTAGCTAACAGTGATCTAAAAGGGGTCCCTCCAATAAAAAACATTTGAAATATGCTATTCAAAGAGTTTAAAGGAAAAGCATTTTGATAACTTTACAATAAAGCTATAATTCTCCATCTAGCTCTTTTCATGCATAAAATTCTATTCTAAAATATATCTCATCCATGAATTCCCATGGAGACCTTTAAAATCATAAACTTTCCCTTTTTAAACATAGATCGTCCGTAGACGTTACATAGATACTTATCGTGTATCAAATCACTTCAAACTTAATTCATTTCTATGACTAAGTTCGCATTTCTATAAATCTAGCTCAAATGGAGAATTAATAGTCTAGATGCTTGCCCTGCATACCTAAGGTTCAACTAGGATTGAAATTTACAATTTCTAACATGGTTGGAACATATTGGTTTTCAAAGCAGTAAAACAATTTAACATACATTTCAACTAGTTAAAATCATACGAGAAAGTTATAAATCAAATTCCTAAAACATGCGCTATAGTATGAAAAACCCACTCACCTTACTAGGAGTCCAACAACGAGAATTTCACCTCGTGATGGCTCAACAACCTAGAAAACATAGACATAACATGAAAATTAGAAAACTCTAAAAGTCACTATTCACACCGGAAAACACTATTCACTCGCCGGAAACACTATTCACACCGAAATCTAAAAACCCTATATTCTAGTATAGAAACTAATTCTAAGACAATCTATGGAAAAAAATTCGGTAAAACGAAGCCTAAAACGCGATTAAACGGAGTTTTACCTTTAGAGGTACTATTCACGCGATTTTCTGGCGACCTCCCAGCGACTTTCTAGTGAAATTGATCGGTGGGATTTGTAGCTCTTCTTCCCACGAGTCCAACGGTACCTTACTTGCTCAAATCGGACGTCCGGATGATGAGATATCTTAGAGAGAAGTTTGAGGAAAATTTTAGAGAGAGAGAGTTAGGGTTCAAATGAAAGAGAAATGAAGAAAAAGAGGGGGTCCGCAAAAAAAAGCTATCAGACGAATCTCGCCGCCAGCGAACTCATTCTCGCCGTGGCCAGATTCGAAACCAGAAAACTCATGCTCTCGGGAAAAAAATACCGCATCATTCTCGCCGCGGCGAACTTATTCTCGCCGTGCCGAACTCCATTTCACCAAATTTGACAAAATGTCCAACATGAAAGTTGTAGCCCTTTCTCTTAGCTTTCCATAGTCACTTCAATAACCTAATTTGGAGTTCATATGAAGGAGTTATGTATAAAATAGTGAGAAAAGGTCCAGACCACACTACACTTCGGTGTTTGCCTCGTCTCACTATGATATTCACGGAATTTGCAAAAGTTCTCAACATCAAAGTTGTATATATATGTCTTATGTTTCATTAGAAATTGGAATTACTTAATTTAGATTTCATATGAGAGAGTTATGATTATATGAGTGACGAAAGGTCAGAAGAAAAGGTCGAAAACGCTCTAAAATTTTACATTGTTCTCAACTTTCTTTGTTTCAAATGATTTATACTTAACCTTCAAAGATTTTATTAGTTGAGGGTTATTACATTCTCCCCTCCTTATAAAAATTTGGTCCCCGAATTTTACAAGAACCAACAACATAAAAACATAAAACTACTCTTGGAACAGCTGTGGATACTTCTCTCTCATGACGTCCTCTACTTCCCACGTAGCTTCCTCTTTGGAATGATTCTGCCAGATCACCTTCACTGTAGGGATATCCTTAGACCTCAACTTTTTCACTTGTCTATCAACAATGGCCACGGTTTTCTCTTCGTAGGCCAACTTGTCATCCAAAAGGATTTCCTGCGGTTGAATCACATGAGATGGGTCGGGTAGATACTTCCTCAACATCGAGACATGGAAGACTGGATGCACTTCACTCAACCCAGGTAGTAGGGCTAGGCGGTATGCCACTGCTCCTACCCTATCTAGAACTTCAAAAGGTCCAATATACCTCGGGCTTAACTTCCCGTTCTTACCAAACCGCATTATTCCCTTCATGGGTGAAACTCTGAGGAACACGTGATCGCCTAGAGAAAACTCCAACTCCCGACGCCTATGGTCCACATAAGACTTCTGACGACTTTGTGCAGTTAAAAGCCGTTCCCTTATCAGCTTAACCTTCTCTATGGCATCTTGCACCAAGTCTGGCCCTAGCAGCTTGGCTACTCCAACTTCAAACCATCCAACGGGAGATCGGCATCTTCTCCCATAAAGAGCTTCAAAAGGTGCCATCTGAATACTGGCTTGATAACTGTTGTTGTATGCAAACTCAGCCAATGGCAGGTATCCTTCCCAACTGCCACCAAAATCTAATATACATGCTCTAAGCATATCCTCCAGAATTTGAATTGTGCGTTCTGACTGGCCATCTGTTTGGGGATGAAAAGCGGTGCTTAGATCCAACCTCGTCCCCAAAGCTTCTTGAAAAGCTTTCCAAAACCTTGCCGTAAACTGTGGACCTCGGTCAGATATGATGGATACAGGGACTCCATGTAATCTGACGATCTCATTCAGATACAGGTTTGCATACTGAGCCGCATTAAAGGTAGTCTTCACTGGTAAGAAGTGGGATGACTTGGTCATTCGATCCACTATCACCCATACTGAGTCATAACCCTTAGGGGTCCTCGGTAACCCTGTAACGAAGTCCATAGCAATCCTTTCCCACTTCCACTCCGGTATCTCAATCTGCTGTGCAAACCGACAGGCTTCTGGTGTTCAGCTTTCACCTGTTGACAAACCAAGCATTGAGCCACAAAGTTTGCTACATCCTTCTTCATCCCATTCCACCAATACAAGTCCTTGAGGTCACTGTACATCTTATTTGTTCCTGGGTGGATAGTATAGGCTGATTGATGTGCCTCCTCCAAAATCTGCTTCCTCAAGCTATCCACATCGGGTACACACAAGCGCTTCCCACATCTTAACACTCCTTCAGCATCCACGCTGAATTCAGAAGTCTGATTATTTCTAGCTTCATCCTTGAGCTTGGACAGCTTAGCATCCTTGTCCTGATCTGCCTTAATCTGCTCAACCAGTGGAGAGTGTAGTTGCATGTGGGCTAACAACACCCCTGGCTCCTTCACTTCAAAGCGTATCCCCTCACCTTCTAGCTGATGAATATCCCTTACCAACGGCCTCCGGAGTAGGGTGATATGGGCTAGAATTTCCATTGACTTTCTGCTCAAAGTATCTGCTACCACATTGGCCTTGCCTGGATGGTACAAGATAGTGCAGTCATAGTCCTTCACCAACTCCATCCACCTCCTCTGTCTCAAGTTTAGATCCCTTTGTTGAAAGATGTACTTGAGACTCTTGTGGTCCGTGTAAATCTCACAAGGTTCACCATAGAGATAATGCCTCCAAATCTTTAAGGCAAAGACCACTGCCGCCATCTCCAGATTATGTGTAGGATAGTTCTGTTCGTGCTTCCTGAGCTGCCTAGATGCATAGGCTACAACATGCCCATTCTGCATTAACACACAACCCAAGCCCACCCTTGAGGCGTCACAGTATACTGAGTATCCTCTAGTGCCCGTTAGGATAGTTAGAACTGGGGTTGTGGTTAGACACTTCTTCAAGGTCTGGAAACTTTCTTCGCATACATCCGACCACTCAAACTTAACTCCCTTCCTGGTTAATCTGGTCAAAGGAGCAGCAATTCTGGAGAAATCCTTGATGAACCTCCGGTAATACCCTGTTAGACCCAAGAAACTTCGGATTTCTGTCACACTAACTGGGCGAGGCCACTGCTGTACTGCCTCTACCTTCTCGGGGTCTACTTGAATGCCGTCCTTCGTGACTACATGCCCCAGAAACATAACATTGTCCAACCAGAACTCACACTTAGAGAGCTTGGCATACAACTGTTGATCCCTCAAAATCTGCAGAATGACCCGTAGGTGCTGTTTATGCTCCTCATGGTCTTTAGAATAAACCAATATGTCATCAATGAACACGATGACAAACTGATCCAAGAATGGCTTGAACACCCTGTTCATCAAGTCCATAAAAGCAGTTGGTGCATTAGTTAGTCCGAAAGACATAACCAAAAACTCATAATGACCATAACGGGTCCTAAAAGCCGTCTTGGAAATATCTTCCTTCTTGATCCTCAACTGATGATACCCTGACCTCAGATCAATCTTGGAGAAACATTTCGCTCCTTGAAGTTGATCGAACAGATCATCAATCCTGGGTAAAGGGTAGTTGTTGCGCACCGTTAGCTTATTCAGTTGCCGATAGTCAATGCAAAGTCGCAAAGACCCATCTTTCTTCTTCACAAAAAGAACTGGAGCACCCCATGGAGAAGTACTCGGCCTGATGAAGCCCTTATCTAACAAATCCTGCAACTGACTCTTTAGCTCCTTAAGCTTTGTGAGTGCCATCCTGTAAGGCGGTATAGAAATTGGTCGAGCCTCTGGAATAAGGTCGATACCAAACTCTATCTCTCGTTCAGGAGGTAATCCTGACAACTCTTTTGGAAAGACATCCAGGAATTCTCTTACCACTGCCATTTTGTCTACATCCGGTATTTTCCCATCCACATCTCTAACATATGCCAAGTATCCCTGGCATCCCTTCTTCAACATCTTTTGAGCTCCCAAGACTGAAATCAGGTTACTTGGAGCTTTACTTCGATCACACTGGAACCGGAAAGGAACTTCACTTGGAAAGTTGAACTTGATTGCCTTCTCATAGCAATCCAAGGTAGCATAGCATGCTGCCAACCAATCCATTCCTAGGATTACATCAAAGTCGACCATGTCTAGGATGATCAAATCAGCAGATGTCTCCCTATCACCCACTGTCACTTTACATGACTTGCATACATGCTCTACTGGCAAATAATCACCGACCGGGGTGGTTACAAAGAAAGGGGCATCCATCCTAATCGGATCTTTACCCAAACTCTTAATAAAACTAGGGGAGACATAGGAATATGTAGACCCGGGGTCAAACAAAACATATGCTTCATGTAGGCAAACCGAAAGAGTACCTGTCATGACCGCATTTGAAGCTTGTGCATCCTGCCTGGTAAGAGCAAAAATCCTCGGTTCACCTCGGCCTGCTTGGTTTTGACCTCGGCCCATCATCCCTCTACCAGTACCTCTGCTACTTGCTTGGCCCGGTATAGTCCTTATAGGCTGAGCTGTCACTGGGGTTGGTAGTAAAGCCGGTCGAGTTGGCCCTTGGCTTGAGCCATACAACTGGGGACAGTCCCTCTTCATGTGTCCAGGTTGGTTGCAATGATAGCAGACAATCATCTCCCTGCGGCACTGACCAAAGTGATGGTTGCCACAAATAGGGCATTGTGGCCTGTTCTGCTGAATGGTTCTTGATCCTGGTTGACCCGGATACCTAGTGTTTCCTTGGCTAAGACCTAGCCTACCACTCGCATCTGGTCTCTGGTTGGGGTTTCCAACATTCTGTGGTGCTGGGCGCTGCTGGCTCTGGAATCGGGGTCCTTGGGAATGAGAACTTTGCCCTCCTTTGGAGCTCCCATCCCTATCCCTCTTTCTCAGCTTGGCACTCTCGACATCGGCTAAATGCCTAGTCTCCATCATTCTTGCACAGTCCACAGCCTCTGCATAGTTTGGGAATTGCTTCATCTGGGGTGCCACTGATTTAAACAATGCTGGCATCAACCCCTGGATAAATTTCTTGATCATGTCCCTTTCAGTAGGGACCATGTGCGGTGCATACGGCATCAGCTGTGTGAAGCGGTAGTTATACTCCGTGACTGACATACCGGAAGTCTGCTTCAATTCCACAAATTCCTGACACTTGGCATCTCGTATACTCTGAGGCACAAACCTTTCCATGAAGACTTCCTTGAACTCTGGCCATCTCAAAGGTGACGCTGTAGCTTCCCTTCCGCGCATCATGGTCTTGAACCATACCTGCGCTATACCAGACAACTGGAAAGATGCCAACTCTACTGAGCGGATCTCTGAACACTTAAGAACCTCGCAGATCTTCTCAGTATCCTGTATAAACTCCTGGGGATCTTCACTAGCCAACAACCCCTTGAAGGTTGGCGGTTTCAGCTTCAGGAACTCAGATAGTTCCACTTCCCTCTCAGCGGGTCTTGCATGCCGCTCCACGGACCTAACTGGTTCTGGAATGGAGGTAGTTGTTTCGGGCTGTTGCGGATCCCTTCTATCTTGCCCATCCCTTCTCTCGGCTAGATTCTCTATTGCCCGCTGCATACCCTGCATGGTTACCAGCATCTGGGCTATCACATCATCCTGGGGGTGAGAAGACATTTCCCCCGTCCTGGGAGTCTCAGCTTGCTCACCGGTTAACTCAGCTTGTTCGGCTGCTTCAGC
This sequence comes from Gleditsia sinensis, assembly GCA_037074535.1. NCBI lineage: Eukaryota > Viridiplantae > Streptophyta > Magnoliopsida > Fabales > Fabaceae > Gleditsia > Gleditsia sinensis. The sequence goes on from CM073464.1 coordinate 65,334,548, forward strand.
AGCCCTTACACCCCTGCCACTGCCTCTTGCACTGGCTCTAGGTTGGCCTCTGCCACGACCTCTACCTCGGCCTCTGCCACGTCCTCTACCTCGGCCTCTAGGCACGGGTACTGCGGACTGAGCAGACTCTTCAGCCATCTGCTCTTAAGCCGTGGGTTGCCTAACCTTTGATCTCGTTCTTGGTGGCATCTCGCTACAAAATAGAGATAGCCCAACCATCACTTAACCATGCCAACATAGCATACTATAAATTGACTTACTTAAACAAAAAGACAACATCCTATCGAACCCCTTTAGCAGCACCGTGAGTATAAGCATGTCCGGATTCATACCCATACTCAAAGTCCTACCTAAAGGTCCGTTACTCCATGAACACAGGGAAACCTAATGCTCTGATACCACTCTGTCACTTTCTTCTGGTGGCAACAGGGGTACTTATCAAAGCACTGCATCCCATACTACAGCTCCTGGGCGGAGAGCCACGCTTCGCCACATCGTTCACGCATGAGAGTTCTCAGGACTTGGCTTTTCAACCTCGGCTCTGATACCACTCTGTCACGGCCCCAAATGATGGAACACACGACCGGCACGGTATAAGGGTTTCCCCCCTAACCGTAAGCCTAACACATAGCATGCACAAATATCCAGCACACAATCCAGAGTACATAATAAATATAACTGGCCACATACGCCACATCCAATATAAGAAAATACTGTATATATATATATATATATATATATATATATATATATCTCATGAATCCCACATCCTTGATTTAACTTGGCCCATGGCCTCATAGTACAAACATTGTTGTAAAACTTAAAACCATTTTTCAAATAACACAAGAAGCGAGGATCCTGCCTGTATGTTCATGGAGATACACTAGACATAAACTTAAACTATACAACCAATACAACGGAATCTTGCCCAAACTGGGGCTCACCAATGCTATATCTAGCCTCCTATGGAGCTGTAGTTGGATCAGTATTTCTTTGATTATCTGTGGGGAGAAAACAGAAGAGGGGTGAGATTACCACATCTCAGTGAATGGATAAATCATACTATAACAGAAACAGGGCAAACTAAGCACGAATATTTTGCAATTAATTAAATAATTGAAATCAAAGTATAGAAAACATTAAACATTTAACCGTAATTTATTGAAAGAATGCTAAACAGTTCAAATGATAAATCAGGATTAAATCAATAATTGTAAGCAAATCAATTATGTATGGTAAGTAATAAATGAAGATACTTATGCAAAAACAATGATGAATGAGGTATTTTAGAAATATTTAATCTTTAAGAAAAATGCACTAGTTTATTGGAGGTCTTTCCTAACAGATCTATCATTTTCCTCAAGCACACAGCAAGGGTAAGATAATCACTATATGCGTAGACATAAGTCCACCCTATATTCCCCAAGCACATAGCAATGGGTATGGCAATCACTGTAGGCGTAGACATAAGTCCACCCTAAATTTTGTGTCTTAAGCAGTCATATACCCGTCACAATATCCTAGGCCGAAGCTTTAACATGAACATGGTGCACCAGGGCTAGCACTACCTGCGGCTAGCTAACAGTGATCTAAAAGGGGTCCCTCCAATAAAAAACATTTGAAATATGCAATTCAAAGAGTTTAAAGGAAAAGCATTTTGATAACTTTACAATAAAGCTATAATTCTCCATCTAGCTCTTTTCATGCATAAAATTCTATTCTAAAATATATCTCATCCATGAATTCCCATGGAGACCTTTAAAATCATAAACTTTCCCTTTTTAAACATAGATCGTCCGTAGACGTTACATAGATACTTATCGTGTATCAAATCACTTCAAACTTAATTCATTTCTATGACTAAGTTCGCATTTCTATAAATCTAGCTCAAATGGAGAATTAATAGTCTAGATGCTTGCTCTGCATACCTAAGGTTCAACTAGGATTGAAATTTACAATTTCTAACATGGTTGGAACATATTGGTTTTCAAAGCAGTAAAACAATTTAACATACATTTCAACTAGTTAAAATCATACGAGAAAGTTATAAATCAAATTCCTAAAACATGCGCTATAGTATGAAAAACCCACTCACCTTACTAGGAGTCCAACAACGAGAATTTCACCTCGTGATGGCTCAACAACCTAGAAAACATAGACATAACATGAAAATTAGAAAACTCTAAAAGTCACTATTCACACCGAAAAACACTATTCACTCGCCGGAAACACTATTCACACCGAAATCTAAAAACCCTATATTCTAGTATAGAAACTAATTCTAAGACAATCTATGGAAAAAAATTCGGTAAAACGAAGCCTAAAACGCGATTAAACGGAGTTTTACCTTTAGAGGTACTATTCACGCGATTTTTCGGCGACCTTCCGACGACTTTCTGGTGAAATTGATTGGTGGGATTTGTAGCGCTTCTTCCTACGAGTCCAACGGTACCTTACTTGCTCAAATCGGACGTCCGGATGATGAGATATCTTAGAGAGAAGTTTGAGGAAAATTTTAGAGAGAGAGAGTTAGGGTTCAAATGAAAGAGAAATGAAGAAAAAGGGGGGGTCCGCAAAAAAAAGCTATCAGACGAATCTCGCTGCCGGCGAACTCATTCTCGCCGCGGTGAGACGCGATTTTCGCCGCGGCCAGATTCGAAACCAGAAAACTCATGCTCTCGGGAAAAAATACCGCATCATTCTCGCCGCGGCGAAATTATTCTCGCCGCGGCGAACTCTATTTCACCGAATTTGACAAAATATCCAACATAAAAGTTGTAACTCTTTCTCTTAGCTTTCTATAGCCACTTGAATAACCTAATTTTGAGTTCATATGAAGGAGTTATGCATAAAATAGTGAGAAACAGTCCAGACCACACTACACTTCGGTTTTTGCCTCGTCTCACTATGATATTCATGGAATTTGCACAAGTTCTCAACATCAAAGTTGTAGATATATGTCTTATGTTTCATTAGAAATTGGAATTACTTAATTTAGATTTCATATGAGAGAGTTATGATTATATGAGTGACGAAAGATCAGAAGAAAAGGTCGAAAACGATCTAAAATTTTACATTGTTCTCAACTTTCTTTGTTTCAAATAATTTATACTTAACCTTCAAAGGTTTTATTAGTTGAGGGTTATTACAATTGTATTGTCTGTTCGAAATAGAGATCATGGCTCCATAGTGATGTAAAGTTAGCTAGCTGAATATCTGAAATTTCAAAACAGATCTACAAGGTCACATCCTTTAATTTCCCAAAAACCATACATCTTATGGTCTTTTTATCCTTTTCTTTCTGGGTCAAAACTTTAAGGTCCTTTTAAGAGTCTTAGTCGTCAAAGTGGCCAGAGACCTCGGAGGAGTATCTGTGTAAATTTCCAAGGAGGTCACTCTATTCAAATTTGATTATTAACAACGTACGAGTGCGAAACTTTGAATAATCTAGTGTTCCACCATATACAATCCCCATCCCTACAATTATTTTTCTTTCACCTCCAATTCGTAGATTACAGGAAGACTACTTTTCTACTCTCATTTAATGTTTCCTTGACCTGGACGATTTGTCTCTGGTTATTAAGTTTCCATTTGTTAACGTCACACAACTTCTACTTTCTCTACATACTTTGTTTACGTAACTTTCCACCACTAATTAACTCGTCATTCATCAAGAATTTTCAATTATTATTTCATCGGTTTTTTATTTTTATTTTTTTCTGCCTTAGTGCTGCTTTCTTAGGGTGAATTGTTTTAAATGAAAATATTGTTATTCCAAAGTATTATAAAATTTTTTGGTGGAATGTTATTACTAAGGATAACTTATACTTAGTGTCTTTGATTAAGGTATAATTGAATGATGTTTCATTTTATTAATTTTATTTTTTTGTTGTATTGAGATTGGACAGATGTTCCACCAATTATTAAAAAAATTATGTTTTATTATTAAATTTATTAAGATAATAGAGAAATATTGTAGTTAAATGTGAATTTAACTATCATTTGTATAAATTTTTGTAATATATAATTTTTTTCAAATTTATATTTTACTTAAAAAAACTCAATTATAGTTATAATGCATTAGTTTTTTTTACTAAATGATTACAAATTAAAATTTATATCTATTTTTTCTATGCTAAATCATCATTTTTTTTACCGAAATATCATATAATTTTTTAAAATAATTATTTATATGGATTTAAAAAAAAATTCAAGCAGATCCAAAAACTTGGCCCAAAAAAATGTTTTTTTGATCAAAAATTTTGGCCTAAAATTTTAACTGATTAACAAAATTACGATGTTTAACTTTAAAAAATGGATTTTAAAATTTATATTTTTGAGTTGGAATTTCAGTTAAAATTAAATAAATTCAAGGAAAAAAAAAACAAAAACAACAATTTGCTCAATTTCCATGATGGAGAAACTCTATGAAGCAGGCATAACGTGCAAGTCATGGGCGCCACTCTGGATTACTGTTAGGCCTTCTATCATTGATCCAGTGGGCTGGGTGTCACTTTTCTTTTTAAGAGAGCAAACGTCCAAAACAAAGAAGAAGTACAAAAACAAATTATGACCAAGTTTAATGTGAATATCCTCCTCTGATCAACAAAGTTTGCCCCAGCATCGCAGATCTCTTCTTTTCCCAAGACCAGCCGCCGCAGTTTGTTTTGGGAGGTGGCTGCCAATAGAGCTTCCTCCTCTCTCTTTTTTTTTTTTATTTTTTTTTATGATTTAATTTTTTTTTGAAAAACTTTTTTTTTATATTTAAAGTTAATTGTATTTGAATAAAATTTATTATATTTTTTGTAATGTTGGTTAATAATAGTTAAAAAATATATTATCTTGTAATCTGAATATTGTCTATACTTTAGAAATACAAGCTATGATGTAATTTTTATCTTTTTTTGTCTTACTTAAGACTTTTATAAGTTTAGGCTTAATGCCTTTATATTGAATATTATAATCTTTTGATTTTGTCCAAAAAAAAAAGACCAACAAGACATTTCAAAACGGCAACTTCCCTCTCTCTCTCACCCAAAGCTCTCTCCTTCTCTACTGTCGCAAGATTTGAGGAGGGTGCTGCAGCTAATGGCAATCCTCCGCCAACTCTTCTTATTTTTTTTATTTATTTTTTAACTCCGTTTCTTTTATTATTATTTTTTCACTTTAAGGAATTTTTTTATATTAAAAAATATTTTTATTTTTTTTAAAAAAAAGAAGAAGTATGGAACTTCAAATTTTTACATATCTACATTTAGATAAATAATTTTTTACTTTTGTCTAGATAGAAGAAGTTCATATCTACAACTCTATCTGTATGGAAAAATAAATTAAAGAGAATTAATGCTAAAAAAATGTTGAGATGTATGTGTTACCTCTCCGTCAATGTGTTTTTGTATTTTTTTATTTTTTTAATTGTATTAATTGTGTATTTGAGATATTGAGTTATATTATTTGATATATTAATATTTGCGATATATATTGTTTCTACTTTTTTTGGTTATAATACCTCATTTTTGTATTTTTAAAAACTCACTTGTCTTTATCTCTTGTCTTCTATCAAATTTTAAAAGAATTTAAATTCAAATCAAGTTTATTAATAGCTTGCCATGCAATAAATTACATGTCAATATAATTTTTCATTTGTTTAAATTTAATATTTAAGATAATTTAAAGAACATAATTTGTGTATATGTGACAATTATTTTATTATTCAATAAGTTATCTTCTCACTCAATAATTGAATTTATGAGAGTGTTATCCTATTTTTATTGTCAGAGACAAAAAAAAGTTATAAACACATATATAATAGTATAAATTAATAGTTTATTTCTATGAGCTTAAAACTTGTATGCTTAATTAACTTGAATACATACACATGATCCATCTTTATAAAAAAATTGCGTTGGAAAATATTGTATAAAATTTGATATAATTCTATATATTTATAAGTATAACCGATAATTGTGTTAGAATTCTTAACCAAAAAGCATGCTAATAAAATAATTAATTTAATGTTGAGGATTTTAGGTAATATTTAAAATAATAATCAATTTCAAATTACATATTCAAAGTAATTTGGTTTGGAAGAAAAAAAAAGTAGCACGTTTTGAATAATTATTTAAGTGTAAATAATTATTTAAGTAGGACTAGTTTTAAACGAAGATTAACTTTTTTGGTAGTATTTTGAGCAAATAAAATTGGTTGATAATGAAAGCACTTGGATAGAGAGAATAAGTTTAAACCCTAAATTTTGGAGATCAGGATCCGCGTGCTGTGGTCCAAAAATAATGCCTTTTACTAAAACGCATCGTATTGGACCATAGAAAATGTAGCCCAGCCCGCAATGCTAAGCAATTGGTTAAACTTACCAATTGCCCCGTGCTTGCTGCCAGTCGACTGGTTCTCTTCTTCTGAAATCCAGAAGCAAGTAGGGGCAATACTAGGCAACGGCTGACCCCCTACTCGTTTTTAGAAGAATCACTAGTTGACTGGTATCATGGTCAGTCAATTGGTGAGCCCATGTTGTTTTCTAGAAGCAAGCAGGAGCTTGGCTAGTGGTCTGGTCAACGCCTGCTTGCCTCTGGGCTCCACAAAAATCGACTGGTAATTATTTTAGTTGACTAATCTAATCCTTAAATGAATTACAGAGGTAACCAGGTGCATCACCAATAGATTGGTCATGCACCTGATTACCTCTAGAATCCATTTCAATCGATTGGACATAATACCAGTTGACTGGTTGCTTATGGCAGTCGACTGATCAACACAACAATCGATTAGCAACAAGCTTTAAACTTAGAATCCCTAAACATTTCAACATTTTACTTTATCAAACTCAATCCCGTCTCTCGAATCCCTGGAACCTAAATCTCCAATTTTCAAATTTTGACCAAAACACATTGATTAAAACCTTTTAAACATTCTCTAATTTAAAACCTCCACCTACAATCCACCATAACCATCTTAGATTTGTCGAAAATCCCCTAAATTTCCCAAATTCACGGTTAGGGTTCATCGGCCTCAATCTGTGAAATTTAACCCCATTTACTACAGATTTCTCTGAAGACGTCTTTCAAAAGACCAAGAGTTAGGAGTTTCAGCTCATCTCAATCTCAGGGGTCCACACAATCTTAAGCTCATGTGCCTCTATTGATCTCGACAGAGCAAGAACAAAGATACTAGAAGAATTTCATGGACAGAACCATGGTACAGCGTATGTATCTCAATCTTTATTTTCTGGCTAGAGAAGGATTGGAATTGAACATTCTAGTGAGAACTCAAGCAATGCAACAATACCTTAGCTATGGTACACCATATTCACCTAGTGTAATTAGAGCTTTTTTTTACAAATCTAGCATACAATAAAGATGAATTGGAATTTACCTTAAAGGTCAGAGGAGTCAAATTTTCATTTAATAAGGATTTTTTTACTAGAGTCGTTGATTACTTGTGCCTGATGAGAATGCTTGTAAGTTAGATGAATTTATGTATGAAATTCCATGGTATAATAGAGGAGATGTTGTGTCCAGAATCTTAGGAGAAGAACAGGCATCTAACACTAAGATTTATACAAAGGACCTAAGTGTGAACACTAATACAGTATTTTATATGATTAGCCATATGTTACTTCCAAAGACTGAGAATTGTTCTTACATAAGTGACTTGGAGCAAGTTTTTGTATTTTACTGGTTACAAGGTAGAGTTATAGATTACTCTTATTTTATGTTGAAATTTATCATTACAGCTCACAAGTAGACCAAAAAGGGTCTACCTTATCTATCAACTATCACCATACTTGTCACGGCACCTATAGAAGCAGGCACGTGACCGACACAAGAGTAGGAATAAATCCTATCCCGTAAGCCTAAAATCAACTCACACCAAGTTATCACTATGACTTACAACATATAGGCATAAACAACATCATGCATACCATAAGAATGGTTCAGAATTCATAAATTCACATACAATTGGCATTAAGCCATATAATACAGAAATCATCTATTTTTCATACAACAACGATTCTATCAATATTCAGGTACGCAAGGATGCAGGGATCCTTCCTGTAGTTCATAGAGCTACCTTATAATACAAACTGAAAATATCTAAACAAACTAAGAGCCCTGAAAGCAACATGGGCTCACCACAACTCTTTTAGCTCACTAAACAGTTGGAGCTGGATCTGAATCTTTTTGACTATCTGAAAAAAGAAACATATGATGGAGTGAGTATAAAACTCAGTGAATAGGTAATCCTTACTACAACAGAAATAGGATAAGCAGGACACGAATTTTTCCTTCACAAATATAAAATTTAATGCAAAAAAAAGATGAATGCCATATGTATCATGTGTTTGAAAAATCAATAACAAGAAAAGTTCAGTATTAAAAGGCAAAATATCAATGTTAGAGTTTTAACTCTCTCTATATCAGATCTACAATCATTTCTCAAGTATACAATAAAGAGGATATTCACCATTAATCAGGCCAAAAGCCTGTAATCCATCAGGTAAAAACCTGTAATACATCAGGCAAAAACCCGCAAAGTCCATCAGGTAAAAGCCTGCACAATCATCCATCAGGCATAAGCCCGCACAATCATGCCTCAAGCATAAGCCCACACAATCAGTCAAGTAAAAGTCCATTACACAAAATTCAATATGCACTAAGGTTAACATTCATAGCTACTAGAGTGCAATGCTTTCAATTTAGATTCTTTCGTATAGATACAAGAAAGAATTAACAGGAAATGCAAGATAAACAAAAATGTCACATCCCTTCCAGAAAATCATATGCTCACTGATAAACAATAGCCACAACAACATCAATTTAACTTATACATTTATATCCAAAGGCCCACACATGTGCCTTATAAAAACCATTTATCAATTCATATAAAACATCAACATCACCATAAACCAACATAATTTTAAGTATTCCCAATCAGTATAACGTAATATCAGTAGATTGTCCTGCATTTCTAAAGGTTATACTAGGAGTCATGTTTTGAAATACATGATCATAATTAAAAAGAAATAAGTTTCACATTAATAGTAATGTCTCATGTGGATGTATCAAATGAATAATTAAAAATAATGTTATAGTAAGTATTATCTACTCACAACACTAGAGATTCAAGGTAGTTGAACTCTCTTGATCTCTTCCAAAACTCAATGGTCGAATTGATGCTGAAAGCTATTTTTCGCTATCTCAAAAGCTAGAAAAACAACTTTGGCATATCAATTTCTAACCAAACACCACGAATTCACTATTTTATGCCAGTTAAAAATACTGTTCACTATTCATGCACTGTTCACCGTATTGTTCACACAGGTAGCTGTTACTATTCATCCGAAATCTTTTTTCATGATTTAATCCTTTAAATCATATTTTCCAGCTAGAAAATTATGAATACACTGATTATTCTATATCCTAAACATGATTCTAGGCTCAAAATCACCAGAAAACATCAAGGAATTTTGAAGTTCGAAGCTTACCCATCACAGTTACTATTCATCATTTTCGGCGCACTTCCAGCAACTTTCCAACAAAATTGATCAGTGGGTTTTGAAGAGCTCGTTGCCACGAGTCCAACGATCCAAACGGTTTGCCAATCGGAGGTCTATAGCTTCAGTTATATAGATTTGAAAAATGAAAGGGAAAAATGGTAGAAGGGGCTGCAAAATTTTTTTTTCTCTTCAGGTTCTAGAAATGCATACCCAATTTAATGTGCAGTAGGCTACAGTAAATGCTACAGTTTTTTTTTGGACATTACATTTTCCCCCCTTAAAAAATTCGGTCCCCGAATTTCAAAACCATAAGATTAATAATATATACATATAAAGCTTACCGAATTCGGTCTCCTTTGCATATCACTCTCCATTTCCCACGTAGCCTCTTCTACTGAGTGATTATGCCAGATCACTTTTACCGTTGGAATTTCTTTCGACCTAAGTTTCTTCACTTGCCTATCCACTATAGCCTTTGGTTTTTCCTCATAAGTCAAACTTTTGTCAAACTCAATTTCTTGAGGCTGTATGACATGTGAAGGGTCTGGTAAATACTTTCTTATCATCGACACATGAAAAACTGGATGAACTTCACTTAACTCAGGTGGTAAAGCCAAACGATATGCCACTGAACTGACTCTATCTAGTATTTCAAAGGGTCTAATATACCTTGAACTTAGTTTTCCTTTCTTACCAAACCTCATAATTCCTTTCATAGGTGAAACTTTCAAAAACACTTTATCGCCTACGAAAAATTCTAACCCTCGTCGCCTATGATCAACATAAGCCTTTTGCCGACGTTGTGCAGCTAGCAGCCTTTCCCTGACCAATTTTACTTTATCCACAGCTTCTTGTATCAAATCTGGCTCTAAAAGTTTAGCCTCACCTACTTCAAACCATCGAATAGGAGATCGACAACGCCTCCCATATAAAGCTTCAAAAGGAGCCATTTGGATACTTGTCTGGTAACTATTATTATATGTAAACTCTGCCAAAGGCAGGTATTTCTCCCAACTCCCACCAAAGTCTAATATACATACTTTAAGCATATCCTCCAATACTTGAATTGTTCACTCGGATTGACCGTCAATCTGGGGATGAAAGGCGGTGCTCAAATTTAACCTCGTCCCTAAAGCCTCTTGGAAAGTTCTCCAAAAACGTACTGTAAACTGCGGACCTTGATCAGATATGACAGATGTTGGAACTCCATGTAATCTAACTATCTCATTCAGGTAAAGACTCGCATATTGTGCCACATTGTATGTAGTCTTCACTGGTAAAAAGTGTGCTGATTTAGTCATTCCATCTACAATCACCCATATAGAATCATACCCTTTTAAAGTCTTTGGTAGCCCAGTGACAAAATCCATAGTGATTCTCTCCCACTTCCATTCTAGTATTTCAATCTGTTGATACAATCCTGCAAGCTTCTGATGTTCTGCTTTCACTTGCTGACATATCAAACATCGAGCAACAAACTCTGCTACATCTTTCTTCATTTCGCTCCACAAGTATATTTCTTTAAGATCATCATTATACATCTTGTTAGTTCCTGGATGAATAGTATAAGCTGATCGGTGAGCCTCTTCTAAAATCTTTCTCCTCAACTCATCAATATGTAGTACACATATGCGCTTTCCACACCTCAAAACTCTTTCTACATCAACATTAAACTCATAATTCTGATTATTCTTCAATGCATTCTTAAGGTTGCATAGGCTAGTGTCCTCACCCTGTTTAGCCTTAATTTGTTCAATCAATGACGACTGGAGCTGTATATGAGCTATCAATGCTCCTGGTTTCTCTGCCTCAAGTCTTGTCCCCTCACTTTCTAATTGATGAATGTCTCTCAATAATGGTTTTCGTAATTGTGTTATGTGTGCTAAACTTCCCAGAAATTTTCTGCTCAAAACATCTGCTACCGCATTTGCTTTACCCGGATGATATAAAATTATACAATCATAATCTTTTAGTAACTCCACCCATCTTCTTTGCCTCAAATTAAGGTCCTTTCGCTGAAAGATGTATTTAAGGTTTTTGTGATCAGTATAAATCTCACAAAATTCACCGTAAAGATAGTGTATCCAGATCTTTAAAGCAAAGATTACTGCTGCCATTTCTAAATCATGTGTTGGGTAATTCTGCTCGTGCTTTTTAAGTTGTCTAGACGCGTAGGCTATAACATGCCCATTTTGCATTAGCACACAACCCAAACCTATCTTAGAAGCATCACAATTTACTACAAAACCTCCAGCGCCAGACGGAATGGCTAAAATTGGAGTCGTGGTCAAACAATTCTTTAATGTCTGAAAACTTTTCTCACATGCATCAGACCACTCAAACTTCACTCCTTTCCTGGTCAACCAAGTCAGAGGTGCGGCAATTTTGGAGAAATCCTTAATAAACCTCCTATAATACCCTGTCAGACCTAAGAAACTACGAATCTCCGTCACATTTGTAGGACGTGGCCATTGCTGTACTGCCTCAACTTTCTTGGAGTCTACCCGAGTACCATCTTGCGTAACTATATGTCCCAAGAATGTGACACTATCCAGCCAAAATTTATATTTAGAAAACTTTGCATAAAGTTGTTGTTCCCTAAGAGTTTGTAAAACGATTCTCAAATGTTGCTCATGCTCCTCAGGACTCTTTGAATATACCAGGATGTCATCAATAAATACTATGACAAATCTATCCAAAAAGGGCTTGAACACCATGTTCATCAAATCCATGAAAGCAGCTGGTGTGTTAGTCAATCCAAATGACATCACCAAAAATTCATAATGGTCATATCGAGTTCTAAAAGCTATTTTAGAGATATCTTCTTTTTTTATCCTCAATTGATGGTACCCTGACCTCAAATCAATTTTGGAGAAGCATTGTGCACCCTGGAGTTGATCAAAAAAGTCATCTATTCTGGGCAAAGGATAATTATTATGCACTGTTACCTTGTTTAACTGCCTATAATCTATACACAATCGTAAAGATCCATTCTTCTTCTTTACAAAAAGAATTGGAGCTCCCCAAGGAGAGGTACTAGGTCGAATAAAATCCTTCTCTAGTAAATCTTGCAATTGATTCTTCAGCTCTTTAAGTTCTGTGGGTGCCATTCTATAGGGTGGTATTGAAACCGGTTGTGCCCCAGGAATAAGGTCAATATTGAACTCAATCTCTCGTTCAGGAGGTAATCCTGGTAACTCTTTCGAAAAAATATTAGGGAATTCCCTAACCACTAGTATTTGGTCTATATCAATAACAAGCTTATCAATATCCCTAACCAAGGCTAGGTACCCTTGGCATCCATTTTTCAACAGTCTTTGAGATCTCAAAGCGGAGATCAAATTGCTTGCAGCTTCACTACGGTCACATTGAAACCGAAAAGGGGTTTCATTAGGAATATTGAACTCAATAACCTTGCAGTTACAATTCAAAGTGGCATAACATGCAGCTAACCAATCCATACCCAAAATCACATCAAAATCTAGCATGTCTAAGACAATCAAATCAATTGAAGTTTTCCTATTATCCAAAAAAATAATGCAGAATTGAAATACATTTTCCACCGTCAAATAATCACCGATTGGGGTTGCAACCATAAAAAGAGTACTTAACTTAGTTGGATTCTTACCCATTTGCTTAGCAAAGTAAGGGGATACATAAGAATGGGTGGACCCAGGATCAAACAGCACATGTACCTTATTTGAACAAATAGATAAAGTACATGTCATAACTATATTTGAAGTCTGTGCATCCTGTTTAGTCAATGCAAAGACTCTAGGTTGACCTCGACCTGAAAATTTTTGACCTCGGCCCAATGATCCTCCACCTGACCCACCATAACCTACTTGGCCAGGCACTGCTCTCACTGGTTGGGCTACTATTGGAGCAGATGGTAAAGCCGGTCGTACTGACTCTTGTCTTGAGCCATGTAGTTGTGGACAATCTCTCTTCATATGGCCAGCTTGCTTGCAATAGAAACATACACCTAATTCTCTGTAACATTGTCTGGAGTGATATCTGCCACACGTTGGACAAGGGAGTCTGTTTTGCTGAACTGTTTTCGGCACTTGCTGACTAGTTGGCCTCATGACTTTTTGCCCTGACCTCTATCCACCACCCCCAGCTGATACAAGGTTATGACTTCCGTATTCTAATTGTAATGGGTGATGTTGACTCTATATCTTAAACCCTTGAGTAGTGGAACCATGCCCACCTTTAGAACTGCCATCTATATCTCTTTTTCTTTTCTTCAGCCCTTCAATCTCAGCTAACTCTCTAGTTTCAATCATTCTTGCACAATCAACTGCTGCAGCATAATTAGAAAATTGTTTCATCTGTGGTGCTACAGATTTAAACAATGGTCAAACTAGTCCATTAATAAATCTCTTGATCATTTCCTTCTCATTAGGAACTAAGTGAGGTGCATACTGTGACAACTAAGTAAAGCAAATATCATTAATTCCTAGAGTCTATTTTAACTCTTCAAATTCCTTTGCTCTAGCATCTCTAACACTTTCAGATAAAAAACGCTCCATAAATGCTTTTTTGAATTCAGCCCATCCTAAAGGTGCTGACATAGCTATTCTTCCCCGCTTAAAAGTAGTAACCCATACTTGTGCCATTCCTGATAATTGAAATGACACAAATTCCATAGACTGATTATCAGAACATCTCAAGGCTTTGCAAATCTTTTCTACTGCATCTATAAATTGTTGAGGATCTTCACTGTTTGATGTCCCAGTAAATATTGGTGGCTTCAAATTTAAAAATTGAGACAAACTCACTTCTGCTCTAGTAGGCCTAATAACTTGCTCAACAGACTCCACAGACACTGGAGCTATTGTTGTTTCTGGTTGTGGTGACCCCTTTTTACCTTGTTCTACCAATAGGCCAGCTAAGTTCTCCATTGTTTTATGCATACCTTGCATAGTAGCCATCATTTCAATCATAATGTCATTTTTAGGATGCGAAGACACTGCACTTGCCTCAGGAGTTTTTCCCTTATCTCTACTTTGCTCATTCTGACTAGGTACCTCAATGGCCTTAACACTTTGACTACTTTCTTTAGTTTTAGGACTAGGTTGACTTCTACTATGACGTCTGGATGCAGGAGCGACTGATTGAGTATATCCTTCAACTGTTTGCTCACGCTCCGCAGATTGTCTAGCATTTGATCTAGTTCTCGGTGGCATCTTTACTACAAAATCAAGTCAGATTTTTAAAATTATAATCAACATCAACACATGGATTATCATCTAAGAAAGACTAACTCAAATAAATAAAAATAACATCCTACCAAATGTCTTCAACAGCACCCTGAGTATAAGTATGTCCGGTTCATACCCATACTTACGGTCCTATTAAAAATAATATGCTGCTCATCTAAGAAAGACATCAACACATGGATTATCATCTAAGAAAGACTAACTCAAATAAATCAACATCAACACATGGATTATCATCTAAGAAAGACTAACTCAAATAAATAAAAATAACATCCTACCAAATGTCTTCAACAGCACCCTGAGTATAAGTATGTCCGGTTCATACCCATACTTACGGTCCTATTAAAAATAATATGCTGCTCCATGAACATAGGGAAACCTAATTCTCTGATACCAACTTTGTCACGGCCCCTGTAGAAGTAGGCACGTGACTGGCACAAGAGTAGGAATAAATCCTATCCCGTAAGCCTAAAATCAACTCACACCAAGTTATCACTATGACTTACAACATATAGGCATAAACAACATCATGCATACCATAAGGATGGTTCAGAATTCATAAATTCACATACAATTGGCATTAAGCCATACAATACATAAATCATCTGTTTTTCATACAACAACGGTTCTATCAATATTCAGATACGGAAGGATGCAGGGATCTTGCCTGTAGTTCATGGAGCTACCTTATAATACAAACTGAAAATATCTAAACAATCTGGGAGCCCTGAAAGTAACATGGTCTCACCACAACTCTTTTAGCTCACTAAACAGTTGGAGCTGGATCTGAATCTTTTTGACTATCTGAAAAAGGAAACATATGATGGAGTGAGTATAAAACTCAGTAAATAGGTAATCCTTACTACAACAGAAACAAGACAAACAGGGCACGAGTTTTTCCTTCACAAATATAAAATTTAATGCAAGAAAAAGATGAATGCCATATGTATCATGTGTTTGAAGAATCAATAACAAGAAAAGTTCAATATTAAAAGGCATAATATCAATGTTAGAGTTTTAACTCTCTATATATCATATCTACAGTCATTTTTCAAGTATACAATAAAGAGGATATTCACTATCAATCAGGCTAAAAACCTGTAGTCCATCGGGCAAAAACTCATAATCCATCAGGCAAAAACTCGCAAAGTCCATCAGGTAAAAGCCCGCACAATCATCCATCAGGCATAAGCCCGCACAATCATGCCTCAGGCATAATCCCGCACAATCATGCCTCAGGCATAAACCCGCATAATCAGTCAAGTAAAAGTCCATTACACAAAACTCAATATGCACTAAGGTTAACAGTCATAGCTACTATAGTGTAATGCTTTCAATTTAGATTCTTTCGTATAGATATAAGAAAGAAATAATAGGAAATACAAGATAAACAAAAATGTCACATCCCTTCCAGAAAATCATATTCTCACTGATAAACAATAGCCACAACAACATCAATTTAACTTATATATTTATATCCAAAGGCCCATACATGTGCTTCATAAAAACCATTTATCAATTCATATAAAACATCAACATCACCATAAACCAACATAATTTTGAGTATTCTCAATCAGTATAGCGTAATATCAATAGAGAACTAAAATATAAATAATGCTTGTCCTGCATTTCTAAAGGTTATACTAGGAGTCATGTTTTGAAATACATGATCATAATTTAAAAGAAATAAGTTTCACATTAATAGTAATGTCTCATGTGGAAAGCTATAAGGTAGTTAAACTCTTTTGATCTCTTCCAAAACTCAATGGTCGAATTGATGCTGAAAGCTATCTCAAAACCTAGAAAAACAACTTTGGCATATCAACTTCTAACCAAACACCACGAATTCACTATTTTATGCCAGTCATTATAGATTTCTAACCAAACACCACGAATTCACTATATCATCACTATATGCACAAGCTTAAAAAAAAAAGAGATCAATGTTAAACTTACCTACTCTCTCTCACTTATATTTCTTTCCCTTTTCTTGCTTGAGCTCTTCCTTCTCTTCCACTACCAAAAATTTGCACATTCCTCTCATAAATCATCCTTTAGGAAGATAAACAAGAGAAGAGAAGAAGATTATAAATATAAATCCATAGAAAATTCACCTTAGTTCTTCCCTTCTTGGCTTTCTCTCTCCTCCTCCTTCTCATTTCTCCTTGCTTGGCCGTGGAACTCCCTCTCCCTTCCTTTGGTGGTCGACTTCTTCAAGAAGTCAAGAGGAAAACATTAAAATATCAAGGCTTGTACAAGAAGCCAACAATTTATGTCAACTATATCCCTTAACTATGCAAGAATTACAATATTGTCATCCTATTACATTATGACTAATCTCTTGACCAAGGCCTTATTTGATTTGTGTAAATTTCCAAAATTCATTAATCTTCTCTTGAGAAAAGTGCGAATGGAATTTTGAGCTACACTTTCCACGTGTTTTCAATTCATCTCTTATCGTTTAGCATTAATCCTAAAAGACGAGAAATTACCATTTTGCCCTTAGAAATTTTTTAAAAAGATGAGAACTCTTTCTTGCATCTTTTATGAGTATATACTCAAGAATTAATAAAAACAATTTATTTTGACTCTTCCTATTATGCTACTTTGTGAAATGTGAAGAAAATCAGGGGATGTTACATTATACATGCAGCAACATATAAATTAAACTTTTTCTGAAACAAGTCAAATATAGTCATAGTATAAATTTCGGCAAGCTGTTATAACATAAGTGAATTTTCCATTTTCAATCTAGGTGTTGTGACTCAAATTTATATTTCAACTCATTATACCGTTTCTCTTCTAAAATATTTTCAAAGTGGTTGAAAAATTGTGTGATGTGTAACTCTAGTTTCATGCAACTCTTAAAGTCTTAATTTCAATTTTTACTGAGTTGGGTGCTTCGCATACCAAGGGTGAAAGCTTTTTCATATGGTAAGCAGCCCACTTCTCCTTTATCTTGTACAAAGAATTGAGCCAAGAATTTTTATGTACGTCATATTTTGACATGCTACTTTATGCCATTTCAAATTGTGCCTCCTCTTCGTATCCATGCATACACTTTTTGAAGTCAGATAAAAAGTGAGAGCCATCTTTCATCAAGTTTCTTATATGTTTAATACCATTTTGCTTTAAATGCTATGTACATAATCTATGAGAAATTTCTAATATCACCTCATGTAATGCCTTTGCTATCACTTGGTTTTGATTGGTAAAAATAGTAAGTGGCTTCTTTTGATTGTGTGCCTCAAAAAAGGTTTGAAATAGCCATTTAAAAGACTCATTTGTTTCGTCGTATAGCAAGACTTCCTCCAAAAATTACGACTCCTCTAAAATAGTTTATTCCATAGAATAAAGTTAGTAGCCGGTGTGCATTATTGGTACTATAGGTCATATCAAGAGGTGCTATCACTACAAGAAACTGAAACTTCAGTGATGACTTAGTAAATTCGTCACTAAAAATCACTTTTAGTGGCGACTATATTAAGTTACCACTGAATATTACTTTTTAGTAGCGACTCTTAAAAGGAGCCAGTAAAACATTAACTTTTAGTGGCGACCCAGTTGAGGTCGCTACTAAAATTGTCAAAATTGCCTTAAGTGGCGACCTATGGTCGCCACTGAAAGGAAAAAAAATTAAATTTTTTCTCAATTCTCCATACATTTAACAAAATTATATTATTAATTATTCTATATAAATTTTTATTTGTATAAATTATTTTTAAAATTATTATTTGAAAAAATTAAATTTTAAAAGTTTATTAAAGTAAATCAATAAATCCAAATTTTAAAAAATTATTATATTTTTAAGTTTATTTTCTCTTTAATCTTTTAAAGAGTAAAATTATTGTAAATAATTTGTTAAAAAAATTAAACTTTAAATACATATTAAAAATAAATTTAGAAAAAAAATCAAAATTTGTTTAAAAATGTTATTTTTTTAAGTTTTAAAGAGAAAATCATTTGTTTAACTTTATTTTGAAAATACATATTAAAAAATCAAAATACATATGAAAAATTTTATTTTTTTAAGTTTTAAAGAAAAAATAATTTTTATTCCATTAAATTCATGGGAGCTAAATAGTACCTCCGTGTGAATATTCTCTTTCCACGGCACAGCAAAACCACCTGCCAAACCATCTGGATCCACATATACTGAGTTATCAAAGCCAAAACTTCTTTTTTTACATTTTAACTGATTTAGTCCTGGTTTCCATAAGAAAGACCAGGGAGGTTTATATCTCCTGCATATATCCTAGTGGTAGGCAATAATCAGGTAGAATCATGCCATTCAAATAAACTGACATTTGCCCTATGTAATCGCAAAAAAAAATGTATTTTTATATGTAAGTCAACATCGTAAAATGTACAATGAACTCACAAAAATCCTTTATTTATATATTTTTTTAAAAATATAGTATAATCATCACAAAAATAATTATTTAAGAAAATTATTAATTATTTTAATCATATGGCTCTACTTAATAATTCATTTTAATTACTTTAATTTAATAGTTAAAGTAATAATGCTATTTCAATTAATTTAATATAATTAAATTAGTCTAATGAACTAATTAAAAACACAAAATTATTTAAATTAATATTAAAAACGCTAAATTATTTTATTAATAAATTAAAAAGATAACAAATATATGAACAAAAGCTAATTTTTAATATTATTTCGTGGAAGTAAAAATAAATAAATTATTTAATATAATATTAAAAACTATATATGTATCATGAGAATTAATAAAATTGAACGTTGAAGTTTTTTTTCTTTTTTTCTATTTTTAAAGAAGCAATCAAAAACCACAGTCCCCAACCCAGGCAACCTAGCCTCCCTTCAGCCGCCATCTTCAGAGTTCAGCTTTTACTTCTTCCAATTCCTGCCCTAACCCTCTTAGCCCCAGTATATTATCACCCTCAATTCCAACGATTATCTCTCTTCAAGCCAACAAGCTTTGCTCTTAACCCTAAGTCGTCGAGAATTTTGAGGCGGCTGAGCTCTGTTTTGCATTCAAGTGTTAACGGCTTGCTGGAGGTATACGCCTTTCATTAAAAAAAAAAAGGGTGTGCATTTGGTTCTTATTTATTGGATTATTGGTCTACACACTTCTTTTGCTTAATATAATTCTGTGTATGAAGAGGTGGAAACTATGTTTTGCATATAAAATCCGTTATCGTAATGTATTCAGTTGATTTGGGCAAAATTAATGTAAATGTTTGCTTTTTAATTTTTATTTCCCTTTGCTATGAAATAGTTTTTTAAATTTCAAGTTGGGCAGAAAATTCATATTTTTTAAAGATCTATTTCTTGGGCAGAAAATGGATTATTGGTCTACACACTTCTTTTTATGTTTGCTTGGTATCAATTTCTTATTTTATTCTTGTACCATGGGATGGATAATTTACATATAACCCATTAGGAGCACCCCTAGGTAATTTCAATTGTCAAACTTGTCTTCTACTATATATGCAATATAATGAAGATCTACCTTTTTGTTCAATTGCGCCTCTGCATATGTATTCAAAAGCGGTTCTTGTTCAGTTGTCTGTACATTGCCTGTTTGCACTTACCACAAATTACCTCATCTCAAACTTTGTTTTAGAAAAACGATACAATAAATAATTATCTCATTTGTTTTTATAAGAATATAATTGGTCTTTACCCCTGTTGTTGGTGATATATTTGTCTATAGATGGAACCTTAAGAGTTAACACTTGTTGCTCAAAAGCTTAAATGCATATTGGTTTTATGCAATTGTTGAATTTTGTAGGAACGTGGAGTTATGCAGTCATACAGCAAAGGTGCTTTTAGCTGACCCTTATAAAGTTTCTCAATATAATTGTTGGACTGCCCCTTATCTTGATCGTGATGCTGAGGCTGTTTGAGAAGACAATCTGTTGAAAGCAGAAGTTGCCGAGCTGAAATCCCAGTATTATGACCAGTACATGTCTTTCCATAATATACAATGGTTCGGTTGTTTTAGTTTGTTGTTTTATGTGAATTTATGTTCCTGTAGGTTCTATGAGAGGGCCCAGGCTTTTCATTTTATGGACCAATGGGTTTTTGGCTTTCTTTGCTAAGGATGAATCGACATAAGTTACTCATGAATCGACATAAGTTACTGATCCATAATTTTCATTTTATGGACCAACAGGTTTTGACGCTGGAGTATTACTAGGAAATTTTATTTTGGCTTTCTTTGCTCAAGATGAAGTGAATGATTGAAAAGTAGGTCCCCATTTTAGCTTATCTGCTGTGGCCCTGATTTATATGCATGTCTGATTTCAGAGTTATTAATGTCTATATTGTAACTCCTCTTACATAGTCTCTTTCCTTTAGTTTTTTTTTCCCATTTGATTTTCACTTTGGTTTCTGGGGATAGGCTAGACAGCCTTCAGAAGTTCTACCTATCTTAAGAGATCCTGAGGCATTTGTGCCATCAATTAAGTTTCCTACATCTGCTGCCTTGCGTATTTATAGTTTTGAACAACTTTGAATTGTTCTGTTTAATGTGTGTAGTGTTTATAAATAGTTCTTTTTTATCCAATAACCCAATGTGTCACTATTATTTTGATCAAGAGAAGGAACTCTGGGTGTTTAAATTGAAAAGGTGACAGCATTATGCTATGTGAAATCTAAAAATTCTTAGAGATGGCTCCTGTGAACTTGTTTTTCCCAACACTAGTAACATGACTTGGTTGAAGCTCACTTTAATTTCTTCTCTAACTGACTAGTAGTATAGTGTTTATCCATTGTTATATATTCATCTTTATTTGGCATGGATTTTCCCTTTAGTCGAGTTATTGCAATTGCATTATAGGATGAATGACATTATGAAACTTGGCATGTAAATCATTATTCTTATATTTGTTGGAGACAATTAATTAAAGGGAAAAAAAGTTGCAAGACTTGTCTAAAGTATAAACACAATATGTCATGCAGGCATATAAGGAATGAATTCTTAAGACAATTGAAGATAGTTAGAATCTTTTTCACTATAAATTCATTGCACTTTGGGACAAACCCAGAAATGGTCCTAGTGAGGCTTATCTTCCAGCAATTTATAACAACCCTGAGGTTAAGCTGCTTGTACAGAAGAGATATATGACTGATCTTGTCACGTCCCTAATTTAGGAACGTAAATAACTCTATTATCCAATAATTTTATCTTTATCCATTAGCAAATAATTTTACAACATCATATATCAGGATACTGTCTTAAATTTCCAAGTTTGCAATACTGCTAATTATACATACCAATTCTATGTCTATCAAAATTAGAACGAAAATAAGGATCCTGCCTGTGGCGTTCAGAGCAACTCTAGAGTATATTTATATTACAAATTAAACACTGAGAGCCCAGAAACAATTTAGGCTTACCACAGATGTACGACATTTAGTCAATCAAGAAGCCGTAGAACCAAACTCTAAGTCTTTATCTAAAAAACATATAAATCACGTGTAATGAGTTTTACAATTCAGTGAGCAGATAACACCTCCTATGACCTCTCATGTCAACATATGGAGGTACTCATATAAAATACAATTATTTCATCAAAAATTACATTTCAGAAGTACATCCATATGAGACCCGCATTTTCAAATATTCTCTGTTCAAAATTCATAATCAGGTATTTCAAATCGTATGCAATATTGAATAAACATTATTTTAATCATGTTTAAAATCATATTCAATACTGTAGAATCATTAACCAAATCATGTTATGCATCAACACATTTCTCATAAAATATTCGGAGGATCCCGTATCAGAACCACTATACCAGAATGTGACCCTTTCTGTACTTTGGTGGTATAAGATTTGCTTAAACTCAGCATCCCGCTGAAGTTTGCCCTACTACCATTCAAGATGACACGCGAAGGGACTCTGTATGGGTTTTTCCCAAGCACACAGCAAGGAAAGGCACATAACATCTCATATAACTGGTATCTCGCCCATATATAGGAGGCATTCCGCTCTCCTTCACATATAATCTCCTGTGTGTTGGCCCTCACACGAGGCTAGCACCACCTCCTCTACTAGCTGAGGCATTCAATGTGCGCACCAGAGCTAACATAACTTGCTGTTAGCAGACAGTATTTCCAATAGGACTCTTCTACAAAATCATATTCTCATCTATCCCATATTTATCAATTAGAGGTTCTATCATAATATAACATTTTCAATCTCAAAATATTTCCTCTGTCAAAACTTTCCAATAAGGAGAATTATAAACACATGCCTATATCCAAGGCAAAGATATCTTTGTGTAAATCAATATCACATACATAACATATTCTCTTTGCCATATAATAAGAAATGCATTTAAAAATTATGTATTCAAAGCATTTAAAAATCTATTTCAAAAATCATACTCTTCTTGAACTAGTTATCACATTTCAACCGTTTCAGAGATTCTGAATCATTTAAAGAACAAATGAAAGTATAAATAACATGTAATCATACTCATTTACCAATGTAAAGTTCAATAAGAGTGAAAACAAGTCAAAGGAAGAATTATCTACTCACAAGTAAGGGCTTCAGATTGGACAGCCTTAAAATATATTTTTTCAATATCTATTTAATCAAATTGACCTCAAAAACATATCCGGAGGGTCCAAACAATCAAGATAGCAACTTCGAGAACTGGTCACTATTCACTCACCGAAAAATACTATTCACAACGAACAAAAAGGTTGTTAGATGGCCGAAAATATACCTATCTTAAGGTTTATTTAGCTTTTGAATCTATCTACGGTGTCATAATTTCAATTGGAGGTCTTTAAGTAAAAGTTTTAAGATTTATTTTTTTCTGAGATTTTCTACTTCAGATCTACGGTGATTCAACGGCTGATTTGAAAAATTGATCAGTCAAAACTATAGTATTCTTCGTTCTGAATCCAGTAACACCTTCAGTTTTGAGATTGGAAGCCAATAGGCACTTCAAATCGAGAGAAAAAGTTGAAGGTTACTATTCACTCACTATTTACTTACTATTCATCTTTCTCGTTTTTTCGAAAATCTGATAACATTGTCTCCCTTCGTAACCATCCTCTTCCCTTTTTATTTTATTATTATTTTTAATAATAATAATAATAATTTAATAATTAATAATATGATTTTCTTTTATATAAATTCCGTTTTTTATTAAAAAATATTTCAAAATTTTTTAAAAATTTACATTCTCGTAAACCTTTAGTTAAACTCTTAAATCATGAGTTTTCTTGATAAAAATTGCAATAAAACAAATCTCAAAATAAATATCTTTATTCATATTAAAAGAAAGAATATTTCTAAAAATATAATAAAAATTCATTAAAGGCCGGTATAATTATTTTAAACAACACAATAATTATTTTACTTAAAAGTCTACTTACTTTTAGTAAGACATAATCATTTTTAAACAAATAAAAATATATTTGCTTATAGCAAAATACTATCATTTAAAAATAAAACTCACACGCCAAAACTTAAATGTTCATATTTTCTTTTGTAAATCTATGTAAAACTTATTTTCACTGATTCTTATCTCTATTTTCAAAATTTTTTCTTTTATTTCAAATTTTCTTTAATTGAAATTTTCGTTAAATTTTACGGTTATTATAGATCTATTTCATGGCACTCTTAGATTTGGTGTTGCCAAAATGATAAGATGAGACTAAAGAGCAGAGATTCTTATTTTTACCATTATTATATATAATATCCATGGTTGCATGATTTTTGAGTTTTCTTACCTTTGGTTCCATTGCAAGATTATTAAGCAATATGTGATATCTCGTTTAATTTTTCAATCTATAGGTAAAGGTTTTCAAGCATCAAACCTAATTCTTTTGTAACTGAATAGTTTGTCATTTGTATATTTTGTAATTCTAGATAACTTTAGGTGATGATTGCACATTTTGTGTGTGGATTTCTATATACTTGCTATAGTCATCAGTTAAGCATCTTTCCTTCTCCTATGTTTTCATCACTTGTGTCCAAGAATTAGTGCTTTTCTAGCATCCAAGAATACTTGTAGTTCTTTCTATGTATAATATTCTGTGCATATGCAAAATTTATGTGGTTGGTGTGTTTAAGTGGTTTAAGTGGTTCCATGGAACTGGTCTTTGGTTGGTAGGTTCTTGTTTGGTTATAGCCAAGTAACATGGACATTTGGGTGTTGGAATCCATAAGCATTGGAGATTACCACTAAAAAGAAGATTATGCATTCTTTAAATGTGTGTTTTCTTGTTGAACTAGACATAATAGATGGGACTTGAATCTAGCATTATTTGACTTTCATATCATGGGATTGTGATTTTCATACTTTCTGAAAACTACAAGGTAAAGGAAAAGGAAAATTATTGAGCAATGCGGTATATGTTTCTCCATGAACGCCACTTGCAACTAGGGAGATATGAAACTGCCATGATCATATCAACTTAATTGGAATGAAGATGGACATGTATTTTTTTGGGACTTACATCATATAATTCATATTGTTGCAGGTCAACCAATTACTTTAGGTACATCAAAAATGCCAGAGTACATTTATTGAAAATGTATTTAATGAGCTTTCTCAGCAGGACTTGCAGACAAACAGCAGCAGTATGTGAGTCAGTGCATTAGTGTCTTGTAAATTCTTTTGCTCAGATATCCTATTTTCATAGTTGATTGTATGCTATATGTAATATTAAGGTTGTAGTCTAATATAAATTAGTCCCATTGGTGTCTAGATAGTCTAGAAATGGAACCACAAAATAAAAGAAGAAAAAATGTAACATTCATAATTTCGTTTCTTTTATTAATAAAGATACATAAATATTTAATTAAAAAAATAAAATTTATTAGACAATTTTTAGATATTTAAAGAAATATATTTTTAAAAAATTCTTTACTTTATGTGTATGAATGGAAAATATTTCTAACATTAAGGGAACAAGTAAAGAGAGAAAATTTAATAGGAAAAATTATAAATAACATACTAAAAAGAGATAAAATTCTTTGGTAAGGAAGATAAGTTTTTTTTTTTAAGTAAGTAAATGTTTTAAAATTTTAAGAAGATTGAATTAGGGTAATTTTTCTTAATTCAAGAGTTAGAAATTTTTAAATTTAACATCTCTAACTATAAATTAAACTTTCACTTATAGACACTTTATATAGAGTTTTTTCACTTCACATAAGTTACTAATAAGTCTATTGTATAGTTCAAGCAAAAAATAAAATATAAACTTGGACTAAAATATAAAAGTTGGACCGATAACTCAAAAATTATGAAAATATAACCAAATCTTCCATGAAAGGTAGAATTTTAGCCAAAGTAAAGGAAATTAGTAAGAATGAGAAATAAAATAATAAGAAAATAAATAATTGAGGAGCAAAAAATAAATAACAGAGGAGTAATAAAGTAATCATCTAAAAAATTAAATAATAAGAAATTAAATAATAAAAGAGTAAAAAATAAATAACAGAGGGACAATAAAGTCATCCTTTAAAAAATTAAATAACAAAAAGATAAATAACAGAGAAGTAGTATAGTCGTCCTCTCAGAAGAAAAATAATAAAAAAATAATAACAGAAAAAATAAATAATAGAAGGGCAACAAAGCCATTCTTTAAGAAAATAAATAATAAAAAAATAAATAAAAAGATAATGCAACATCAAATATAAATATTGAAATTAAGAGTTAGATTAATTATTATTTTTATATCAAGAGTTTCATTCTTTCACCTTAGTATTAAGAGATTAGTTCTCCATAATCAAGATAAAAAGTAAAATGAAAGATGAAGAATCATGATAAAATTTGTAAAAGAAAATAAAAATACAAAATATATAAAGAGAGAAAAATATTACAAACACTTAGAACTTCAATAAAATTTTTTCAAGCTCACTTTTCAGCTTTTCTCCTCCCCCTCTAACTCACAACAATTGCCATTAAAAATATTTCAACAGACAACCAACTTCATTCATGTTTCCCACTCTCCCACGTTGCTTCATGGCTTTTACGCAACGTAAACACAAAACACTGTGTTTTATTTTATAAAAAAAGCAAGAACTATAAAAATGGGAAAAATGTGGAATAAGTTGAAAAAAAATGTGTGAAGTTGAGAATTAATTTTAAATATAAGATTAGGGTTTTGGTTGATATGGTGATTAGAAGGAAGTTTTTGGTCGTATTTATAAAGAGGATTAGGCTTTTAGGGACAAATAACAAAGGAAAAATGACTGGCCACAAACAACCAGTCGACTGAAATGAAATCTAGAAACAATTAGGTGCATAACCAGTCGACTAGTGATGTACCTGGTTACTTCTGAAATCCATTTGAGGATCAAACTAGACTACTGGCATAATTACCAATTGATTGGTGTGGAGGCCAGAGGAAAGCAGGCATTGACCAAGCCACTGGAAAAGCCCCCTCTTGCTTCTAGAATCCAACAAGCGCTCACCAGTCGATTGACTATAATACTAGTCGACTGGTAATCCTTCCAAAAGTGAGTAGGGGCATGGCCAGTCGCCTAGTATTGCCCCTACTTACTTTTGAATTTCAGAAAAAAAAAAATCAGTCAACTGACAGTAAGCACTAGGCGATTGGGAAGTTTCACCAATCGCCTGGCATTATGGACTGGGCTGGGTTGAATTTTTCGTGGTCCAATACAATGTGTTTTAGTAAAATGCACATTTTTTGGACCACAATAAATTATCCTAATCCAAATTTTGGATGTATGCTTTACTCATAGATTCTTTAGCCTGCCACTGTAAAATAGCGTGCTTTGATAATTGGAAACATTCCAAGTCTCCTATGAAATCCAAGAGAAGGTTTCTTCATGAAACACTGAGATATCTTATCATGAGAATATATCCTTTTGTTTGAAAGTGATCCAATCCTACCTTATTAAATGCCCATTACTTTTATCAATTGCTCATAAATAATTAGATATTTCATTGCTTCAAATGTAGATTTATCATTCCTGAAAATGATATAGAATTACGACTATGTTTTTCCTTTTAGGTTAAGAAAGT
The DNA here is from genome assembly GCA_037074535.1 of Gleditsia sinensis. Lineage (NCBI taxonomy): Eukaryota > Viridiplantae > Streptophyta > Magnoliopsida > Fabales > Fabaceae > Gleditsia > Gleditsia sinensis. The sequence goes on from CM073464.1 coordinate 65,362,290, forward strand.
CAAGTAAACATCTTCTCAGTTAAATCATGCATTTAACAATCACCTCAATTAACTGTGAAAGTAGGTAAGTAAATACGGCTAATGAAATTAATGAGTGAACTATTTTGATAACGGAATAACATTTGAAAGATTAAATTAAAAAAATGAATGTTGGAGAACTAGATTAAGAAATTAGATATTTCGAAGAGCAAAATAATAATTTACCCTAAATGTTGGTTGCTTCAAAAGTAGATTTATAGGACCAATTTTTTTCTTTCATGCTTCCAAAGATACGTGGTATTCCAAAACAACGTCTCATGAGTCACTAAACTTTTTTTTTTTTTTCGTGTTTCAGGATGACACTAAAAAATATATTGAATTTCATGAGTTTAGAGGCACCAAAGATGTATATATTTTCTCAAATATTAAACACATAAATGACATCCTAATTTCTTAATGTCTTAAGAAATTTATTTATGAATAATTTGAGCATGAAATATATGAAAGAAAAATTAATTTAAAACATAGAGAACACAAGTATTTTGAATTTTTCAGATATTTCATCATCAAATATCTTATAAATAAATTTTTCGATACTGGAAAAATTAATTAAACACCTACATATATACCAAATAACACCATGAACGAAAATTACAAAATATATATGTCTGTAGGATTATACTGCACTAACTAGTTTCTCAACAAGTTTATTAATCATTGATTCCAAATTTGGTATTAATATAAAAGCGAACCTTCCTCCCTTTCTTTTTTACTACAAGGATTTGAACCAAAATTTGTGTCTGGAATTTGTTCATTACTTATTATCAGGAGCGTGTAAAATTCGAGGACTCAATGGAAAAAAGACTTTGTCTTAAAATTCAAGTTAAACGGAACCATTCTGCTAACAAAAGCATAATTTTGGTGGCACCTTCAAACTTAACTTGGATTAATTAGTTCCTTTATATTTCGTTATTGATAGTCAAGCATTGTCCTATATATCTAACCCAATAGGCTACTATATTATATTTTCACCCTATAATATTAAATTACATTTTAGCTATGTAAGCTGCTTTAAAGTGGTTCAAATTTATACAAATGCAATTTGAGGGTTTGAGATAATAGCTAGCTGTCCAAATATTGTCCTAATTTACTACTTTTTGTCCCATTCATGACGAAACCCCCATAGTGAGGGCTTATGTCCAGTTTACATAATTTTCAAGGATTAATGATTCTTCACATTTGGTTGGAAGTTAGTAGGTAATATTGATCCGTGCACTGACAAACTTGTGGTAATTAATGATACCTGAGTGAACCTAACATGGAAAAATTGATTAGCCAAAAGAACAGTTAAAAAGGAAGCAACCTATCTAGTAATTTCCATATTGTATTTGCTAATTAATTAAATTATTTTATTTCTTGAAATAAATATAAAATCCTTTTGGGGGGGGGGGGGGGAGCCCCACCAGCAGTGAAAAGGGTTAGCCACTTTGCCTTGTTATGATAATGTACAATCAAATAATTTTGTTTATATATTATGACAATGCCACATGCCTCATGGAATAATGAGCCATTAATAAATTAACTTGCTATTAATTAAGGCTTCCATGTGTTTCAATTCAGTACTTAATCATAGTCTCATATATATAAATTTTGGCTCTCATCAATCATGCACGTTTCTATATAAATATGGTACAAAATATTATTGTTATCAAATATTATATAATGTTAAAAACTCTAAAGAGCAAGTTTTGGGATGAAAAAAAGAGCTTAAAAAAAAGCTTATAACATTGCTAGTGGATAGAAAAAAAACATTAACAATAATAAAGAATTGAAAATTTGAGAAGGAATAAAAGAATTAAGAGCATTACTTCTTTCTGTAACTTAATCAATGGAATACAACATAATATTTTAATTTTTTTTAAGGTCTATTTGCTAGAAAACTATAATTTCTAGCATGGATTGTTGCCTTGGACTTGCAAGCTTCTGTCATCTAAGAGAACTTGATGATCAATTGCATATATATTAAGAATTTCATGCAGCGACAATGAAATGGTCGGTGCCAAGTAAGTACCTAATATAACTAGAGCACATTTTTTAATTCATAGTTTCATGCATGCAGGCATGCATATTTGAGAAAATAATTATAATTCTATATAGAACTAATTAAAGTAATGGCCATGTGCAGAGACACACATTAGTTGGATCTCTTACAATTGCTTTCATGCCAGGTCACCTTTGCCAAGCATCGCAAACCTAGAGAGACACTTGACACCTTTAGATTTGTCATGATTGACCGAATTGATGATTTTGTCTTTAGGAGAGCTCAACTATATATAGAATGATCTTCATAAGAACTACACTAAGGCAAGGACTATATATGTTTTCTCAATAATAATATAACAACAAATGTGATGAGAAAATTTTATTTTTAACCAAGAGAATAGGGGCGGCAAATTCCTAATGAGTAATCACTTGGTCATAAATACTCTGATATTTTTTTAAAAAAATTTCATTTGTCAGACCCAATACAATTTTGATTTCAAACTTTTAAATTAATGTAATCAAATAATAATAATGACCTTTTTCCATGTTAAAATATAGATAAAAAATTTATTTATTTTTCAAATAATAATAGTCAGATTATCTACAACCAAATTGATCTAGCATTAGATTTCAATAAGAATAAATACAAATCATATTATAAAAAAAATTCCAAAGTAGAACTAAATGTCAGTATTAGAGAAGGAAAAAAGAACCATTTATTGTCTGTTCGAAATCGAGATCATGGCTCCATAGTGATGTAAAGTGAGGTAGCTGAAAATCTGAAATTTCAAAACAGATCTACAAGGTCACATCCTTTAATTTGCCAAAAACCATACATCTTATGGTCTTTTTATCCTTTTCTTTCTGGGTCAAATCTTTAAGGTCCTTTTAAGAGTCTTAGTCATCAAAGTGGCCAGAAACCTAGGAGAAGTATCTGTGTAAATTTCCATGGAGATCACTCTATTCAAATTTGATTATTAATAACCTACGAGTGCGAAACTTTGAATATTCCAGTGTTCCACCATATACATTCCCCATCCCCACTATTATTTTGGTTTTATCTCCATTTCGTAGATTAAAAGGAAGACTACTTTTCTACTCTCATTTAATGTTTCCATGACATTGACGATTTGTGTCCGGATATTAAGTTTCCATTTGTTAACGTCACACAACTACTACTTTCTCAACATACTTTTCTTACGTAACTTTCCACCACTAATTAACTTGTCATTCATCAAGAATTTTCAATTATCATTTCATTGGCTTTTTTTTTTCTGCCTTGGTGCTTCTTTCTTAGGGTGAATTGTTTTAATTGAAAATATTTTTATTCCAAAGTATTTTAAAATTTTATAGTGGAATATTATTACTAAGGATAAATTATACTTAGTGTCTTTAATTAAGGTATAATTGATCGATGATGTTTCATTTTTTTTTATTGTATTTGGATTGGACAGATGTCCCACCCCCTTGTGTGGCTTCAGCTCTTCTCTCCATTCTCTTCAATAAAATTATCTCTGCCGTTTATTAAAAAATAATTATAGTTGATTGATAAATTTATTGAGATGCTAAAGAAATATTGTAGTTAAATGTGAATTAAACTATAATTTGCATAAATTTTTTGTAATATATAACTTTTTAAAATTTATATTTTACTTGAAAATTTTAATTATAGTTATAATGCATATTAATTTTTTTTTCTTGACTAAATAGCTACAACTTCAAATTGATATATATATATATATATATATATATATATATATATATATATATATATATATATATATATATATATTATGCTAAAACGTCATTTTTGACTGAAATATCATAGAATTTTTTTAAATAATTATTTATTTGTAGCTTTTGTTTTTCAAAAATTCAAGCAGATCCAAAAACTTGTTTGAGCCAAAACTTTGTTTGATGAAAAATTTGGGCCATGCAACCGTGAAATTATAAAAACTACGATCTTTAACTTTAAAGAATGCTCTGTCCAAAAAAAACCTTAACAGAATGGACTTTAAAGTTAATTGTTGGGCTTTTTTTTTACTTAAAACTTCATTGCCCTGATGATGAAGCAAGCATCAGGTGCAAGTCACAAGCCCAACTCTGGATTACCGTTAGGCCTTCTATCATTGATCCAGTGGGCTGGTTTACGCCCTTTTTTTTCAGAGCAAATGTCCAAAACAAAGAAGTAATACCACAAAGTTATTGACTAATAAAAATAAATATTTACATATAATTGTATTAAATTATAAATCACATTAGAAATACCTCCCTTAAAATTTATTAAACCTAAATTCTTACTTTTATAAATGTTTACACTTAAATCTTTCATCAATTAATCAAATTATTAGTTGAATTTATACAATAATTATAGAATGTGATTTTTTTTCTCTAAAATAAATAATAATATAAAAATTACAATATAAGTTAGAAGTATTCAAAAAAAAAATACAAGTTAACAATCATAAAAATACAAAAACCTATCTTCAGTTTATGATTTAGATGATTTTTAAAATTTATTTTTAAATCTATCAATTTTTGTCGGTTTAATATTAGCATATTTTGAACCCAATCCTAAATTTTATTGAATACCAATTTAACCAATAAAATGGACTAATTGGTTTTTAAAATACTATATTTTTTTAATTTAATTTTTAAAATTTTAATTTTTTAATTTGTTTCTCTAAAGATTATTTTACTTTGAAAATATTTTAATTTTAATTTTGTTAATAAAAATTTAATATAAAAATTTACTTAAATCTGTTTGCACTTAAATTATGCAAGTTGTTAATAATTTAAACTAAAAATATTTTTTAATAGAGTGAATATGAATAATTTTTAAAAATAAAATTTTCAATGATGAAATTAAAAAAATATGTGGAAAATCAAAAGTGAAAATAGTTATTTACTCAAAGAGAACCATTTATATGACACGTGGACATCTGATAACAAAAGGTAGAATGTGATGTGCTCCTCGGTATTGCCTGCTGTGATCTTAACTTTCTCCTATACGAAAAGGATAATTGGCGGTCTAACATCATTATCAGAAAAGTACAAAACGACGCCCCTCTTTCTTTCGTCTCAATCTTTTCTTTTCCTTCCCTCTTTTTTACTTCTTCTCTCTTTATTCTCCCAACAATTTTTGTTTTATTTTATTAATTTTCACATAAATATTTTGAATTTTAATATAACACGGCAGCATTCTCTGTTTGGTGGTCGCTTTTTCTCATCTATTACTCGGCATTAATCTCAGCTTCGGTCATGGCTTTCAGAGTGGGAAGGGTATGCTTCCTTTGCTTTTAGCTTTTCTGAATCTGCTCCTAATTTGTTAAAGATCTTGAAATGCACTTGAACTGTTTCAATTTCCCTTAAGTTGTTGTGCTGCCCGCTTGATTTCGTCGAAAGTAGTTTTTTTTTCTTTCTTAGTCCGATTTTGACGGGTTTGATGACTGATTTTGATGCACTCGTGACTAGAAATTTTGGGCCTCAATTTTGCTCATTTTTTGCTTAGTTGGTCTGATTTGGCTCCTGTGCTGGCTGAGATTTTTCCCTTTTATATTCGATTCCTGTTTAGTGATGCATTTTTAGTTTGCTACACTCACAGACTTGACTTCAAATTGATGTTGATCTCAGTAAAAAGCTTTGAATATATTGTAGAAAATGGATTGGTCGGTGTTTCTCACAATCTTTCTTTAAACTTTATTATTGATTTGGGGCTATCGGGCATATTGAGTTTTCTTGTCCTCCTCGCTCTCTGGCTGCTTTTTTCTCTGCAACTTTCTTACAGTTTCATAATTTTGTGGGCTGTCTTTAATTCTAATGTAAGATGCTGGAATTTTTATGGTTGTTATTCACGCATTGGAGCTGGGATATGTTATGGTTTTAGTGCTCTCTTTGTTTGACTATGTGTGGAGCACGTTAGTTAAAGTTGAAGTCTTTTGGTTGGTTCACATTTCAGTGGATTCATGACAGAGAATATGAGAAATAATTTAAAAATCGGATTAAATAATATCCTATTATATGAAAAGCTCGTTGCATGTTTCATTCCTTCCTCACACAATAGGAACAATATTTTGGTTTCAGCTGCAATTAAATTTGGTGATGTCTATTTTCATGCTCACATTAAAGAATATCAGTAAGATAGTATATTCTTTGAAGGAGAACATATGAAATGCAATCTCATCGCAAGGATTTCATTTAAAGAACTTCCTACTTTTTCTTTCTTCCCTATCTCTTCATGGTTTGGTTTTAATTGAAATTTTCTCCCCTTAATCGGACAATGTCTTTAATATTTGACTTCATTTTAGGGAAATGCCTCATCTGGCATGGGTGTTGCTGAGCATAGCGTAAGCACATTCCAGGAATTGCAGAGGAAGAAAGTACATCGTTATGTCATTTTTAAAATTGATGAGAAAAAGAAAGAGGTTGTGGTTGAGAAGACTGGAGGCCCTGCTGAGAGCTATGATGATTTCACTGCTTCTTTACCTGAGAATGATTGCCGATATGCTGTCTATGACTTTGATTTTGTGACTTCTGAGAACTGTCAAAAGAGCAAAATCTTTTTTATTGCATGGTTAGTGATTTAGTTTCTTGTAAAATCATAGAAATTGCATTTTAACTCATTCATAATTTTTTAAGCCTTGAGTGGGTATACACTGCTTTAAATTAGTACATTTATCTGTTTCATAACTTGCATTGAAGTCTTAAAGTACATCTAAATTATAGAAAGAGAGAAAGGCAAAATCACTTTAGTCACCTGAAAGATGTGTTGTGAATGGAAAATGGATGAAAATTTGCAAAAAAATCCAATATGAACTCTAATTCTCTAATATAATCTAAATTGATGACTGTCTTATAATTAATATTCTAACTTGGAAATGCTAATGTTTGATCTCCATGTCATGTCTATCTTGCATGTGCCAGTCATGATGGATGGAGTGTTCTTGCAAATTCTTAATTCTGAATTGTTACATGTATTTCAGATCCTGACTTCTTCATCCTTATATAAAACGAAGTTACTGATTGTGTGTCTTTGGTTAAGATCTAAAGTTGAAATGAGGAATTATGTTCTCAGTCCGTGATTCTGTGTTAATCAGGCAATTAAGTTCATGCATGGTATATGATTTCTAGATCTCATTTTGTTTAGCGTAGAGTAGACCTCTACCAATAACAAATTCTTCTTCTATACAAAGAATAGTGCATTTTTTACCAACTGAACCTCTCTCTCTAGACTCTAGTTACTGGAATTACAAAATCTGACATGAGTCTCTTCTATTCTAGTCTCAGAATCCAGAGTGTGGTATAGCAATTAAGGTTCTCTTTGCTTAAGATTTGGAAAGAATGTAGCATGAGAGGAATGACTTAAATGATTGGTTAGAGAATGAGATTGGTGGTTTCAATGGTTTGTCTTCATATTTTGGAAGATATGAGGTAAGGCTAGACTTGTAAATTTCTTGTTTGGGGAATAACTTGTATTTGAAATTGGAAAGGCAATATTTTTTGTTTAATCTGCATATCTGTATTTTAAAAGCAGCTTATTTTATGTGCTAATCTCATTAGATGAAAGAAAACATATTGCCTGGATATAAGTCAAGTAACATTTATATATTATTAAACAGAATTGTATTTTATTATATTTGATTGAAAATTCATAGTATAAACAACAAATACTAAAATACGTAGAGGATATAAAAAAAAATTCCCTACATTATCTAGTGTCTACTGTATGGGTTGCTTGTTTCTAGTGACAATTATTTTTTGTGGTTTGAGTGCTGTGCTGATATAATATATAGGTAGGACAATAACAATTACTAAGTCTTTTTCCACTAGGTATTACAAAGTCTAATAATTATGGTCCCCTGACAATTTATCACTTTTTATAGTCAGGATGTAATTAATTAATAAAGATTCTAAGTTTCTGACAATATTTTGCAGAATTATAGAACTCTCACTGCATATCCATATTTGTTAAAGATGCTCAAGTTTAAACTTGATGCACTCTTGCTGTCCTGTTAATTTGATCTTCCCTTTATGCAAACTTTTTTTTAGTTGGATGCAAATCTTAAACTGAGAAATATATCAAAAACAGTAACATTTCCTCTATTTACTTGATTTATCAACCAGTATGTTCCTCTGTTGTCCTTGAGGCCCCTTGTTCTGGTTAGGAGGTTGTCACCTCTGTCCACTACCTGATTATTTTTTGTCTTCTTCACAGGATTCATGTTAGAGTTTTTCCCCTCTTTTACTGCACCTGAACTTCTGTGTCATGCATCTTCATTTGATATGTTAAACCTTCTTATCAACCATGTCTTTATTTGGAACTTGAGGGTGTTCTTTTAGAAAATTCCTCGTCATAGTAAAGCCAATTTTAGATCTTGCCGTTGTTGCTGTTGTTTGGAGTCTCTGCAATAGAAGAGGGTAAAAGAAGTTTCGATCTTCATTCTTGGTTGACAATTTAGGATGTCGCTCTTCAGGGTAGTTTTGGTGAGTTTTCTAGTTTATTTATTTCATTTAATGCCTTGGGAAGTGAGGAGGGTGGGATTTCTATTATCCTAACAGTTAATGCCAGTTTTAGATCTTGGCCTTGTTGCTGTTGTATAAGATGTCTGCAGTGAAAAGAGGGTAAAAGAAACCTCAATCTTCATTCTTAGTTGACAATTTAGGATGTTGCTCTTCAGGTAGTTTTTGGTCGGTTTTCTAGTTTCTTTATTTCCTTTAATGCATAGGTAAGTGAGGAGGGTGAGATTTCCATTGCCCTAACAGTTCCTGGAGCAGCAAACAAGGCCAAACTTGTGGCGTGGTCTTAGACAGAATCTTGAAGGTCCAGCATCAGAGTCTGAGTCACTATCTTTTATTGCTTGCAGATGACAACCTCATGATGAAATATTTTGGCTGCTAGATTTTCTGTTTGTTGGCATAATTCATTGTTATTCACTGCTCTATCATTAAACCAGAGGAAGTTTAAGTGATACATAATTTTTCATTTTCTTAGTGCCTCAGTGCTTTTGGGTTTATCCATTCTATTGTTGCAGGTCTCCTTCTGTAGCCCGAATTCGTGCAAAAATGCTTTATGCGACATCCAAGGACAGGTTCAGAAGGGAACTGGAGGGCATCCATTATGAGATCCAGGCAACAGACCCAACAGAGATGGATCTTGAAGTCCTCAGGGACCGTGCAAACTGAGCATAACTTGAGCTCAAAGGGTTGTGTCTAGGTGATGTCTTTAGGATATTGTTGAGTCCTAAAGGAATGCTCTTGACTGATTCCCTGAACTTTTACTTTTCTATGTTCTTTGTCTGTACTTCTGACACATTGCTTATAAGTAGCTTACTTGTCAAGTAAATAACCTACACCTGGGAAGGCTGATTAGGAGCTCGTGGCTAAGAAACCCCACTGCTGTGGATTGGAGCACTTCCTTACTGCCATGATGCTTTCTCAGGTGCATTTTAATGTTATGGATCTATGAAAATCTGATTTGTGTTCTATTAAATCCATGTTAATGGAGGCCCACGTTGAATCTCATTCACTGCTTAACAAGCTTTGAATATGTTTGTGTTGCAATTCCACCGCTGGAAAATTTGATTTCTGAAGTACTAGGCTTGGGAATGAAGAGTTAGGATGGCAGGTGTAAATGAACTTTGTTGTTCGTACTGAAATTAAATTGGTTAAAAGTTTAAATTTGGTATGGCTTAGATAATAAATGCACAAAGTTGTACAATATATTAAATTCATTTAGTTTAACATTACACAGTTTGAAATTTTGATACTTGGTTCGTAGGACTTGCTAACAATTGGTGATATTAAAAATATATACTTTTCCAGTACAGAAATTTAGTAAGTGGGTGATCTTGTCCCATATTTAAATAATTATCCCTTTGTGTATTATAGCTTGCTGTCCCTATTGCCCATTTAATTCCTCTTTTCCTTTTGCGAGAGGGAAGACATTAATGAACTGAATGCTAGATAGCTCATGCATTTGCGTTATCATGAAGCATGGGCCCTGTGATGTTCAGAAAATGAATGACATATTTTCCTTCGGGGATTCTGTTCTCTTTGCCATTTTGATATTAGCCATGTACTGCTCTTCTGTTATGTTGCCTCAACGATGGTCTGAGAATTTCTGCCCTTAACGCTATTCCTACAGAAAATCTGGGTGCTGTAGTGTTGGATCAAATCATAAATTAGATTACAGCTTTTCTTTAATGATTTGTTATGAGGTTTCCAATAAAAATAATATATATGGATATTTTAAAACTAATAATCATAGTATTAATTGCTTAAAAAATTGTATTATAATTGTATTAAAGAATTTTATGGTAAAAGCCTAAGAATTGTAATTAATTTTTTCTATAATTTATATTGGGTGTTAAGAGTTTAAATGAGTTGAGTTAAACTCTAATACTCTCCCCATGTGCCCCATGTGGAATAAGTAAGGTACTAGAATTCGGCTTATTAAATTAAATAAGTTGAAATTTGGACTTGGCTTGTTTAACTTATTTTAAACTATACAAATATATTTAACGAGTTAAAAGTGTTTATTTTTACTCAATAAGTAAATTCAAGAAGATGAAATGAATCATAATATAATTAATGTATATACAATTATAATTTCAAATATTATATAATTTGTGTAAATAAAATTTTAATATATAATATATATAACAACAATAATAACTATTAAGTCTTTTTTCACTAAGTGGAGTCGGTTACATGGATCAAATGGTGTCACAGTAGTCTATCATGAATGAAATTAAAAGATAGGTTATTAACTATTAAATCATTCTTAATAGTTTTACTTATTGTTTTTTTTTACTTCCCTCTGTCTCTAATTATTGAATTATTCTTCATTTGATATATTCTTCTCATTAGAACTTCTGCAGATCTTCTTCACACATGACTAAATCACTTTAAGTGAGATTCAATTATCTTCTCTATAATAAGTGTTATCTCAACTTTCTCTCTAATGCATTCATTTTTAATCATATCTCTTCTGGTGCGTCCACACATCAAGTGTAACATTTTCATCTCTGCAACGTTAAGTTTATTCTCGTGTTGTCTTTTGACTACTCAATATTTAGTACAATTATACATAATATATGAATATTTTAAAAAATATATATTATTTTTAAATGAATTAAAGGAGTCAAGTATTCAAATTTTAAACTTAACTTATTTAATTAAAAGAGTTTAATGAAATTTATTAGAATTGAATTTTTATAAAAATTGAGTTCAATTTATTCACTAATTTATTTAAAACATTGCTGGATGTTAAAAAAAAAAGACCTCACTGGAGGTGACCTGGCAAATTTTTCAAGCAGCTTATTTTTTTTTCTTTTAATTATCAAAATCAAATTGAAGCTAGTCAAAAATAAAACTAGCTAGTGAGATCAAATTGAAGCAGCTTAACGTGTCATTATTTATGCTAAAAATAAAAATTTTTACTATCAAAGTCAAATTCAAGACACTTAAGGCTCGTTTGGAGAACATAATATGATAGGATAGGATAGAATAGCAAATAAGATAACAACAGGATAGGATATAGGCCTGATAGCTCATATCCTATCCTGTGTTTGGTGTGTAATAAGATAGGCATTATGCTATGCTATCTTGTGTTTGGAGTAAATCAAATAATGATAGGATATGATAAGAATGATATAAAATGACAAAATTATCCTTATAATAAAATTGCATATATATTTACTTAAAATAAATTTTAATATTATTTTTTTATTACTTTATATATTGGTATAAATTTTAAAATTAAAATAAATATATACAATTAACAAAATAATATCCATAATATTAGTGAAAATTTATTTGTCTTTATTTTTCATTCATTCCTTTACCCTCTTACTAAAGAACTTTCTTTTCTTTTTCTTTTTCTTTTTTTATTTTATAAAAAATCCAATCCTGTTTTTTGTCATTTTAATAAACTCAAACAGCAATGGAATAGCCCCTTCCATTATTTGTCATTGGATCCCAAATCAGAGTCAAGATTGATTATTATTATTATAATAGTTGATCAAGGTCGTTACTTCCGTATTTTCTCAAATATTTCAAAAGAACAAATTTTCACTTAAATGCCATAAATTCTGCAGCTTATAAAGAGCATTCCATCTATGAAGTATCAAAGTATCTCGTTCCATCAAACACACGACATGATATTGATAATTATATTTAAATATTACATATGTATCATGTTGTATTCTGCATTTGTATAATATTCGAACTTCTTAACACTCCATTAATTTCATCACATTATAGAGAAAAATAGAATATGCAAACTGATGAACTATCAACTTTATTATAATACATAAATTGAAAATAAGTACACAACTGCTAACTAAGCTCTAAGCATGATACATTCATTATCTACAATAGAAATATACTTGGGAGGGGTAAAAAGGAAACAAGATTGAGGGGCCAAAGTAACAATTATTCTAATTACTTCAAAAGCCTAAATAATGCAGCTGCCTCCTTGATCCGTGAAAGCTCAATGCAAAATGCTTGAACTTCAATGAAAAGGTCTTTAACTGCAACACAAATCATTTACTAAAATCAGTGACATGCTGCCGAATTCACTTTCTTTTTAATGCATTTAGTAAAATAACATACAAAATTAAATTCAAAGCAAGAAAGAAATGAACAATAAGGAGTCCGAACAAGCCAAAATAAGCAAATCTGATTTATAGAACCAAATATTCTTATTGCATGATCTGACTTCTATAATCTGGGGGCATTCCAATTTATTTCTTTGTTTTCTCTTTTCTACTTTTTCTTGTACAGTCTTGGAACTTTTTCACAATCCTTTTAACCCTTTTCGAGTCTGTTGAACTGATTTTATAGAGCTACAATGAAAAAAAAAGCGCACAAGTATCTCCATATCAATAACTATGAAAATAAGCATATTTCGGACATGTGATAAATTAAACTTAATTTTTTTTTCAAGGGCAGCCATTTTGCTTACTCATTAAGGCAATTTATGGGTGAATGATGCACAATCTAAAGCATGTGAAATTTAGATAATTTCTAACTTGAGACATGTCTTGCATATAGCAACTGATGGGAACAAATCAGATAAGAGCACCTTCAGATAACCACATGGTTAAAAATAAGGCAAAGCAAATTTTAGATTCAAAATAAGAGGAGGGGAAGACAAAAATTGAACTCCTACCTACTTGACCATAGAGGCACTACTTCCATGTCAAGAACTGTTTCATCCCAAAAATTTATGCCATTAGAAAAAGGCCCATAAATGAATTTATTAATATCTACAACTATATGCAAGTAGTTCATCATCATATTATGAGTTCCTTCTTCATATTGTGACTTATTAGTCATTACTTGTTAGTATACTACAAATGGTTAAGAGATATGATCAGAACTTTGATAATTGAACATAACATGTATTTTCACGTGCTTTACTGCTCAACTCAATAGTATAATTCTAATGATGTTAATGAAAATGATGCTATATGTCAATGCAGTACATAATATCTGGAGGCAGAAAAAGAAAATTCCCAAAATTGGTTTCCTTTACTTCTGTACACAAAACCACAGCAATCAACGCTACCTATACTTTGGTAAAGTACTTTGGTTGCGTTTTCCATTTCTTATTTTTGCCTGATATTAATTTGTTTCCTATACTTCTGCATTAGCTGATGTTAGGACTCATTTCATAAGTTGAGGACTTCAATGACACATTTTCAAGCAGATCAAAAGCAAGAGCACAAAGAAAGATAGAGGCTCATCAAGATGCTATTGAGCACAAGACCAAAATCAAACCAGAATAACAAAATCAAAACATGAGCATAACAAAATCAAAACCAGAATAAGCAGCCAACCATTTCACCAAACCAGGAAAAATAACATGCCACAAAAAATTCAGGCAGAAATCGATGCCCAACCACTTCACAATGTAGATCAAAGCAATCTTCCAGGGAGGGAAACCATAACCTTCCAAAAAGATTTTCACAAAAAAAATTTTCTGCATTTGGAGTATCAATCACAGGCAAAAACCAGATCAAAGCAATCTTCCAGGGAGGGAAACCATCACAATTCACAGAGTGAAAAACCAAGCATACAGAGGGATAAAACACAAGAGCCAGAGCAAAAATCACAGGCAAAAACCAGAATGCTGAGCAGAATTCTGAATGTAAAAACCATCAAATCGAAGGTGGGAAACCAAAATATACTTACCTTAGCTGATGAAGATCGAAGGTGGGAGGACGATGGAGCTCAGGATCTCAAAGGTGGGTGAGGGAGGAAGCTCCTTCTCGAGTTAACGATGGACCAGCTTTCAGGATGTGGGTGAGGGACGAAGCTCCTTCGTCGATGGAGCAGCTCGGGAGTGCAGATCGAGTGCAGATCGAGTGAGGGAGGAGCTCAACAGTGCAGATCGAGGGAGGGAGCTCGAGCTCGAAGGTGGGTGAGTGAGGGTGGAGATCTTGAAGATGGGTGAGGCTCGAAAAGCTTGGGCAAGGAGGCTCTTCGAGATCGATGGTGGGTGAGGCTCGGAATGCTTGCTGGAGAGCTTGGGGGTGGCTGGCCGAGAGAGAAGAGATAGCCCGAGCTTGATGACTGCGGTGGGGAGAGAATGGAGCCCGAGCGTGAGAGGGGTGATTCTCAGGCTGGCAAAAATTTGTGCTATCCTCTCCTTAACCCAGCTATAGAGGCCGGTTACAAATTTCAACTACGCGGGAGGACAGGCTAGGTTAGAATAAAATGGTATCCTATCATGTATGTTCATCAAACGAAAGATAAGAGTAGGATAAGATAGCTTATCCTATCCTCTTCCCCTTTATCTGGTGCTCCAAACGAGCCCTTAAAGTATTATTTTTTATGCTTCAATAATACATAGATAGTGAGATCATAGGCAAAAAATGGACACTATGTAATAAATACTAGCTAGTCAAAAATTAAAGTGGGTAATTTTCGATTTTTATAGTTAAATAGAATATTTACAAATAATTCAAAATTGAAAATGGGTATAAAAAATTCTCATAAACTTTATTTGTTTGCATATCGGTACATTTAATCTAATTTATATTTTATTTGTTTCTAAATATTTAAAAAAATTAATTACTGGATAAGTTATTATTATCTTTTTTAAAAGAAATATCATAATAAAGTTAACCAGGTCTAATAACACATAACACTTTTAGTATTGTGGCACTAAATAGTAAGAGGGAATTTATTCTTATTAGATATTGAATATACTTTTAAATTCAAAACAACATATTTAAATCAATGAAATGCGAAATTAGAAAAAGTAAACCACCTCTTGTCATTGTTTTATTTCACAAGTTTTTCAATGGTTTTATTTTTTTCAAGGCTTGTCTCCCTCATTGAAAATGGTATAAGTTTTGTTGACCAAAACTATCCATTTATATGTTTTACCATAAAGAATAAATATACATGAAGGGTTACCACTAAACCATTAAATAATAGTCATTCAAGGCAATTAAACTTGCAAATGTTGAGACTTTTCAACTCAAATATCTATATCACTTTCATAATGTGAGTTGTTCATATTTTGAATGAAAATAATTACATTCCCTTACTTGGTCTATACATTTAATTTATTGGTTTAAATGAGTCATCAAACAATTTTCTTAAGAAATAAATACACAAATTATAGTGATAGATACTCTAAAAATGAGTAATATCAACAATATATTACAATGCATTTAGTTTTTCAAGTGTTATACTTATTGTGGTAATAAAAATTTAATGAATAAACCCTATGTTCATTTTTGGTCTAAAATAAAATATGTTTTTTTCAAATGAATTAAGGTATATATGAATATGAAAAAATATCACAATATATAAGAATTTCATTAATAAACTATATGTATATAATCATAAAGTGAAACCAAGTCTCATTTTCTCTACATGATCCTTAAATTTTAGTGGTGGCATGCCCTTAATTAAAGGATTAGCAATCATTAATTTAGTGCTAATGTGTTTAATGACTACATTCTTTTTTTCTTTTACACATTCTGTAATGGCTAAGTACTTAATGTCGATGTGTTTACTTCAACTTCAACTTTTATTATTCTTAGCCATAAAGACAATAGTTAAATTGTCGCAAAAATGTCTTAATGGCCTAAAAATTGAATCCATAACTCTAAACTCCAAAATAAAATTCTTAAGTCATATACTATGTGGAAGTGGCCTTAAAACAGAAGATGAACTTGGCTTCCATAGTAAAAGTAACAATTAAGATCTGTTTAACACTTTTTCAAAAAACAGCTCCATCAGCCAGTATGAAAATGTAACTTGATGTTGACTTGCAAGAATCAACATAGTCAGCAATATCTGAATCTAAATAGTCGATCACATCCTAATTGTCCGTCTTTTTATACATAAGCATGTAGTCTTTGATTTCTTGTAGATATCTAATGACTTTCTTTGCAGCTCTTCAGTTGTTCATTCTTGGGTTACTCTTATATCACCCGAATATTTCTACAATAAATGCAATATCAAGTCTGGTACAAACCTAAACATATATAAAGCTTCTAATGGCAGAAGTATATGAGATATTCTTCATAGATTCCCTCTCAAGGTCGGTTTTCGGGCATTGATTTAAATTGAATATATCACCCTTCACAATGGGAGCAACACTTGGTGAACAATTCTTCATCCGAAATCTTTCTAAAACTTTAATGACATAAGTTTCTTGTGACAGACCTAAAAGCCTTAAGGTCTGTCCCTATGTATCTTAATGCCAATGACATAAGATGCCTCACCTATATTCTTTATGTCAAAATTCTTAGATATGAATTGTTTCACCTCATGCAAAAAACTCTTATCGTTGGTTGCAAGTAAAATATCATCTACATCTAAAACAAGAAAACGTATTTTACTCCCACTAACCTTCTAGTATATACATTAATCCATGAGATTTTTAACAAATCCAAATAAAGAAATTACTCCATGAAATTTAAAATACTACTGACGAGAAGTTTGTTTTAAACCATATATAAATTTCTTAAATTTATAAACTAAGTGCTTACCATCACTAGATGAGAAACCTTCAAATTGGTTCATATAAACTTTCTCCTTTATATCACCATTAAAAAAATTCGTTTTCACATCCATTTGTTGCAACTCAAGGTCAAAATGAACAACTAATGTCAAAATAATGCGAAAAGAATCTTTCTTAAATACAGGAGAAAAAGTCTTCGTGTAATTGACTTCTTCTTTTTAAGTAAATTCCTTAACAACGAGTCTCACTTTGTATCTGTCAATGTTGCCTAATAGATCCTTCTTAGTCTTAAAGACCCATTTAGAACCAATGGTCTTCGTCCTATTAGACAACTCTACAAGTTTTTAAATTCCATTACTCTTCATGAAATTCATCTCTTCTTTCATGGCATCATACTACAAATTTGACTCTTCACAACTCATGGCTTATGAAAAGGTTTCAGGATCATTTTCAACTCCTATATTATATTCAGACTCTTGTAGATAGATTATAAAATTACTATGAATATCAGATCTTTTTAATATTGTAACCTCATTCTCTTGAATAGTTTGTAGTTCAACTTGTTCAGGAATTACAGATAATTCTTGAATATATTGATCTAATTGATAATCTTGTGGAAACTCATTGATTGGTTGTTTAGTACCCATTTGTACTTGAGGAATGTAACATCTCATAATTTTTATTTTTAAATAACACTATTTTGTTATAAATAAATATATTTTTATTTGTTTAAAAATGATTATGTTCTGCTAAAAGTAAGTCTATTTTTAATTAAAATAATTATTATTTTGCTTGAAATAATTATATTGGCCTTTAATAAATTTTGTTGTATTTTTAGAAATATTCTTTCTTTTAATATGTATAAAGATATTTATTTTGAGATTTTTTTATTATGATTTTTATAAAGAAAAATCATGATTTAAGAGTTTAACTAAAGGTTTATGAGAATGTAAATTTTTAGAAATTTTTAGAATATTTTAGGGTGAAAAAAAAAATTTATATGAATTTATTTAAAATAAAATCCTATTATTAATTATTAAATAATTATTATTATTAATAATAAATAAATAAATAAAATGAAAAGGGAAAGGAGCGTAAACGAGAAAAGGGACAGAGGCAGAAATTCAAGAAAAAAATGGAGAAGATGAATAGTGAGTGAATAGTAACATTCAACTTTTTCTCTAAATTTAGAGTATCTATTGGCTTCTGATCTCAAAACTAAGGGTGTTACTGAATTCAGGATGAAGAATACTACGGTTTTAACTGATTAATTTTTCAAATTAGCCGTTGAATCGTTGTAGATCTGAAGTAGAAAATATCAGAAAAAGGTAAATTCTGAAACTCTTACTTAGATACCTCCAATTGAAATTCTGACACCGTAGATAAGTTCAAGAGCTAGTTAAACCTTAGGATATGAAATTTTTCAGCTATCTGACGACTTTTTATTCGTCATGAATAGTAATTTTCGCGTGGGTAAATAGTAATTTTTGGCAGTGAATAGTATTTTTCGGCGGTGAATAGTGACCAAGCTCTCGGAGTCATTTTCTAAGTTTTTGGATCCTCCAGACACGTTTTTGAGGTCTAATTGGTCAAATTCAGTTTGGAAAAATACATTTTAGGGCTGTCCAACTAGGAGTCTTACCCTGTAAGTAGATAATTCTTTCTATGACTTACCCCATGCTCTTCTTGAACTATAAATTTATTATTGTTTCTGGTTATAAATTATTTACTATTATAAATTTTTGAAATGTGTTCAAATATTTATTTTGCTTACGAACTGGCACATAGTTCAAGAATAGTATAGTTTTAAAAATAGATTTTGGAACTCATTGAATATGAGGTTCTAAATGTATTTATTATTATTTGATAAAGTGAATATTATGTGCACGATGCATTGATTTGTAAAGCTATATACTTGTGAAAATGATGCATGCCATATTATAAATGAGATTGAATGGCAAGCGTAAAGTTCATGGCGAGTTGCTTGATAATTTTACATGTATTTATATGTACTGATGAATATCGGCTAGTTGTATGGCTTGTGACAGTACCGAATAGGGGATGCCTTATTAGTCTGAGTAAGCCGGGGGAGGGCCGCTCCAACCGGGTGACAGTGGTAATGTGGAGAGGCAGGAGGGTGATGTACTCACATTCCTTGATCACTTATTGTGATTAGGGTCGAGTCACTATGCGTATAGCAAATGAGTTATATTTTCATTGTATTGACCAGATTGCTGAGTGAGGCAGGTGCATTAAAAGTGATAATTTTATCTTCAAATCTTAATATTTTACTATAGCTTATACAGCTGAGCATAACAACATTTGTTTAATGATCATACCATGCAACATATGGTTTTGGATATCTGAATATCCTTTGATTTGAGAATATTTGAAATACAGGTCTCATATGAATGTACTTCTGAACTGTATTTTATATGTGACATATTTTAAAACATAAGTACATCCATATGCTGACCTAAGAGGTCGTAGGAGGAATTATTTGCTCACTGAGTTGTCAAACTCACTACACGATATTTCCACATTGTTTCAGATAAGAATATCAGAGTTTGATTCGGCAGATAGGTGATATATTCTCTGGGTGAGTCTACGTTGCTTCCAAGACTCATAGTGTGCTCAATATTTTTCAAAAATTGATTTGAGATATGAGTAACATTAATTGAGGATAAGAGAAGATGATGTACAAAAATTTTCTTTTAGGACTTATTATGGGCATTATGAGTCCTTGGTTATGTTATTTAGTTTGACAAATATCCTAACTGCATTCATAGATTTAATGAATAGTAATTAAGTCATCCCTAGATCAACTTGTTATTATATTTATTGATGATATACTAGAATATTTCAATAGTTCAGAGGATCATAAGCAACATTCAAAGATAGTTTTACCAACTCTAAGGGAGTATAGTTGGTAAAGATGGTATACAAGTAGACTCCAAGAAAGTAAAAGTGGTACAATAATAGCTACGTTTTACTACATCTAAAGATGAAGATCCAAATCCAATTTTTGCTTCCTGCGATTCTCTGCCGTCCATTCTATTTGAGCCATAGTTGGATCAGGTACATGAACATATGCTTATAAAGTATCAATCAACTCCTCAGCATTTGAAGCCGAAATGAGAATTTTTCGTGCTGAATGTGAGATGAACCTTTGTTCCATAACATGATCAAGAAAAGATAACGAACCATCAAAGAAGTGGTTAACATTTAATAAACCTATGGGTTTGTGATGCATATTCAGTTGTGCCCAATAAACTATTTGAAAAATTTCTTCTAAAGTACCAAAACCCCCTGGTAAGGCAATGAAGGCATCTGTATTGCTCATCATTCTAGCCATGCGCTCATGCATGGAAGCTACCCTAAACTCTCCCAATTGTCTTTCCTACGATGTTAGATGCAGTTAGAGCTGTAGGAATAATACCTAGAATCTGACATCCTCCTACATGTACAGCTGTAGACACACACCCCATTAATCCACGGTTACCTCCACCATAGATTAAATGAATTTTTCTTCTAGCCAGTACCATACCCAGGTTTTGTGCTGCTTTCACATACTCTCCATCTTTTCTAGGACTGGAACTACAAAAGACATAAATATTTCAGAATTGACAAAATGTGATTCCCTCCACAGCTGCACACACCTTAACTTTGAGTATGAGAAGATAAAGATACTAATGTGTGTATTTATAGAACCCAGAGAAGGGCATACTTATAATAGATATGCAAATAGGATAAGTATAATTAGAACAGCTATGTGAGTGATTGGTGGATATAAGCTAAATTGAAGGCAAAATTTTCAAAAATGACAGCAAGCATATATATATACAGTAGTTGTGATAATCGCTCATATTAAGCACATAAAGATAATAAGATTAAAATATTACCAAAAATTTATCTTTTCCTGGTTGTTCTCGATGCAGCATTGATGTTTTAATTCTTGTAGGGAAATTGTAAGTGATAGGCATAATTGTAAAAAAAAATATAGTTAAAATGCAAATAAATTAGTTGTTGAAGAGGAACAATCAAATTATTTATTTTGTTTTCTCAATGTTCTTGCCAGTCGACTATCGGTATTATTAAGTCGATTAATTATTTTGAGAAATTTTAATTTGGACTGGTTATTTTACAGTTGATTGATTACATCTATTTTGAAGCAATCAACTGCATCCTACCAGTTAACTACATATTTTTTATTTTCACAGGCTTTTATAAGGTCATAAATGTTTTTTTTCTTTCTTCTTCATGTGCTATCTTTCCACTGAATAACAACAGATTTAAAGTAGATTTTGGCACATATATTCAAACATTGCGGCCACCGATTTTTGCCAATATAACAGTTAGATGTTTGTTTACAGATTTTCAAGATTTACGGCCACCGATTTTAAATTTATTTCAATATTTTGTCCAAATTTCTAACTTCCTATTTTAGCACCATGCTCTATTAAGTATTCGACATTTTCTGCTATATTGTCCTACATTAATATTTGGTATGAAATGCAAGATTCTTTTTCCATATTATAAGGAAAGTTAATTTTTTTTTCTTTCTTTGACACTCAGTTATTATGGTGTCCAATTGGTTAGTAGGTTAAAGTAATAGAGATTTTGAAAGGAGTGGACGGATGATGATCTTATGGTGTTTTGACGAATATAATCAAGAGAATTAGTGGTGTTGAAGTTTTTCGAGGAATAAAATATGGGAAGTATAATTTAATTTAATCTTTGAACTCTTAATTTGGAAATATGGAGAATACTATGAGAATTATGTCCGAAAATAATGTAAGTGATTAAGATATTTGTGTTAAAGGTTTATATTATGCTAAATTGAGTCTAGTATGTAGGATGTGAATTATGTTGCAATTGAAAATTCATGTATGAGTAATTGTTAGAAAAAATCTTCTTGGAATGATTGGGTGAATTAAACGGAATTGATATAAGTTAGAATGAGGTGCTTTTAGATATGATAGAGGACATGTTTGATATTTTTAATAGTGAATTTATTGGTGTTAATAAAAAGGTATAGAGTTGCTATGATGAGGTAAGTTAGAATTGTTAGACATGTGCCAATGGTACATAAACGTTAAAAAGGATTGGTGGATTTATTGCTACATATGTTTAACATATTGATTAATGAATTTTAGGATAAAAATAGATGATAGATTCAGATGATTCTATTCATGGGATGACGTTGATATATGAGAATCAAAGATGACTTGATAGAAGTCTGGAATAAGAAAAGATAATTACCCCAATATGGATGTGAATATGTTCTTTTATGAGTGTATTTTCTAATATCGATCTATAGATATATCCATGCGAGCTTGAGGATATAAAGTAAAATTGATTAGAAAATGAATACAAATAATTTAATACAGGCCAAAAGTCTAAAGGAATCATGCATGTTGAGCACTAAAAATTATCAGTTGGTGACTACATATTTTTGAAGAAATCACCAATGAAAGAGGTAATGAGGTTTCGAAAGAAGTACATATTAAATTCTTCTTATGTTACCTAATTCCAAGAAATTCAATTGGACAAAAATTTGGCTTAACTATAGGTACAATTGATATTTATTGTTGATCGATAAGTGAAGAACTTATGGATGAAAGAAATCCCTATAGTTAAGTTATATGACAAAATCACTCAAGTGAATAGACATTTTAAAAAGTAAAGATGTTATATAGAAAAGATATCCCCAATTATTTGAGTAATAAGGTTGGTAACTCCGAATTATGCCTTGATTTCATTCCTTACATGTGGTAGGATGGGTTGAAATTCGATGACTAAATTTCTTAAAGGAGGAAGAATGTAACATCCCATAATTTTTATTTTTAAATAATAATATTTTGTTATAAATAAATATATTTTTATTTGTTTAAAAATGATTATGTTCTGCTAAAAGTAAGTCTATTTTTAATTAAAATAATTATTATTTTGCTTAAAATAATTATATTGGCATTTAATAAATTTTGTTGTATTTTTAGAAATATTCTTTCTTTTAATATGTATAAAAATATTTATTTTGAGATTTGTTTTATTATGATTTTTATAAAGAAAAATCATGATTTAAGAGTTTAACTAAAGGTTTATGAGAATGTAAATTTTTAGAAATTTTTAGAATATTTTAGGGTGAAAAACGAAATTTATATGAATTTATTTAAAAGAAAATCATATTATTAATTATTAAATAATAATTATTATTATTATTAATAAATAAATAAATAAAATGAAAAGGGAAAGGAGCGTAATCGGGAAAAGGGATGGAGGCAGAAATTCAAGAAAAAAATGAACAATATGAATAGTGAGTGAATAGTAACTTTTAACTTTTTCTTTAAATCTAGAGTGCCTATTGGTTTCTGATTTCAAAACTAAAGGTGTTTCTGAATTCAGGACGAAGAATACTACGATTTTGACCGATTAATTTTTCAAATTAGCTATTGAATTGCCGTAAATTTGAAGTAGAAAATCTCAAAAAAAGGTAAATTCTGAAACTCTTACTTATAGACCTCCAATTAAAATTCTGACACTGTAGATAGGTTTAGGAGTTAGTTAAACCTTAGGATATGAAATTTTTCAGCTATCTGACAACTTTTTATTCGTCGTGAATAGTCATTTACGGCGGATTAATAGTATTTTTCGGCGAGTGAATAGTGTTTTTCGGCGGTGAATAATGACCAAACTTCCGGAGTTATTTTTTAAGTTTTTGGACCCTCCGGACATGTTTTGAGGTCTAATTGGTCAAATTCAGCTTGAAAAAGTACATTTTATGGCTGTTCAACCAGGAGCCCTACCTTGTGAGTAGATAATTCTTTCTATGACTTTCCCCATACTTTTCTTGAACTATAAATTTATTATTATTTCTGGTTATAAATTATTTACTATTATAAATTTCTGAAATGTGTTCAAATATTTATTTTGCTTACAAACTGGCACATAGTTCAAGAAGAGTATGGTTTTAGAAATAGATTTTGGAACTCATTGAATATGAGATTCTAAATGTATTTATTATTATTTGATAAAGTGAATATTATGTGCACGATGCATTGATTTGTAAAGCTATATACTTGTGAAAACGATGCATGTCATATTATAAATGAGATTGAATGGCAAGCGTAAAGTTCATGGTGAGTTGTTTGATAAATATGACAAGTGTAAAGCTCATGGCGAGCTGCTTGATAATTTTACATGTATTTATATGTATTGATGAATATCGGCTGGTTGTATGGCTTGTGACGGTACCGAATAAGGGACACCCTATTAGCCTGAGTGAGCCATGAGAGGGCCACTCCAACCGGGTGACAGTGGTAATGTGGGGAGGCAGGAGGGTGATGTACTCATATTCTCTGATCACTTATTGTGACTAAGGTCGAGATAACTATACGTATAGCAAATGAATTATATTTTCATTGCATTGACCAGATTGCTGAGTGAGGCAGGTGCATTAAAAGTGATGATTTTATCTCCAAATCTTAATAGTTTACTATAGCTTATACAGCTGAGCATAACAACATTTGTTTAATGATCATACCGTGTAGCATATGGTTTTGGATATATAAATATCCTTTGATTTGAGAATATTTGAAATACGGGTCTCATATGAATGTACTTCTAAACTGTATTTTCTATGTAACATATTTTAAAACATAAGTACATCCATATGCTGACCTAAGAGGTCGTAGGAGGAATTATTTGCTCACTGAGTTGTCAAATTCACTACACGATATTTCCACATTGTTTCAGATAAGAATATCAGAGTTTGATTCGGCAAATAGGTGATATATTCTTTGGGTGAGTCTACGTTGCTTCCAAAACTCACAGTCTTTGAATTATACTGTGTTTGTATTCTAGAGTGCTCTGAATGCTACAGGCAGGATCCCCGTTTCTGTTGTACTTTGATGTTTATAGACTTGGTCTGTATATTGTGTATATATGAGAGATCCTATATGTATCTATTCCCATGATAAAGAATTGAATTATGTATCTTTATGGAAAATATCTGATTGCGAAAAATAATAATAAAAAAATGTTTATTTTACGTAACGTAAATTGGGGGCGTTACAAGGAGTACTATGAACAATAACAAATTTATCACTTGAAGTGGAAGGTTGAGACTGTATATGATCATGTGCAGAAACTAAGTTCCTGAACTGATCACACCCACTGATCACATCATTCTAAAAAAACTTAACATTTATTTATTTCACTATCCTATTTGTATGAGATAGACAATAAAACATATAATATTTGGACCTTTCGAAATATCCAATGAAATATCCACTAATGGTCCTCGAGTCCAGTTTCTTCTTTTATGAGTTATATATCCTCGCCTTAGACAGACATCTCCAAACATGCATATGTTGCAAACTCAATTTTTAACATTTTCATAATTCAAAAGGTATTTTTTGGACAACCTTAGTTGAAACTCGGTTTAACATATACACACACGTCTTTAGTGCTTCAATCCACAAAAATCTAGGAAGATTAAAGTTGTTAAGCATACTCTGCACCATGTCCAATAATGTTCGATTTCTTTTCGCAATACCATTTTGATATGAAGAACCAGGCATAGTATATTGGGCAATAATCCCATGCTCTAGAAGAAATTTAGCAAAGGGACCAAGTGCTTGTCCATTATCTGTATATCTACCATAATGTTCTCTACTTCTATTTGATCTCACTATTTTTTTTGTTTTTCACATTAGTTCTCAACTTTAACCTTAAAAACTTTAAAGGCATCCAATACTTCGTTTTTATTATGAAGCAAATAGATATACACATATCGTAAGTAATTTATAAAAGTAATGAAATATTTCTGATCATGCGTGTAACAACCCTAAAATTTAATAATTTTTATTTATGCATGGATTAATAAAAAAAATAAAGGAGTAGGGATGTAATTGAAAAGTTTTAAGGATGAAAATAAAAACTTATTAATACTTTTTGGGTCAAATTGTAATTTTTTTAAAATTTAAGAGTAAAAATATAAATAATAAAATTTACAAGGACGTCTTAAAAAAATTGACTATTTTCAAAATGGTCCCTCCATTAATATTAAAAAAATTATGTAAACAAGGCGAACGAATAGTGAATAATAACTTTATTTTTCTTCTATTTTCTCTCTCTAGATCTAGAGTACTTTCGAGAATATGATCTCAAAACTAAGGGTATCACTGGATTCAAGATGAAGAGTAGTATGATCTTGATCGAATAATTTTTCAAATCAGCCGCAAAATCACCGTAGGTCAAAAGTAGAAAATCTTAGAAAAATATAAGTTCTAAAACTTCTATTTAGAGACCTTAAATTAAAAATCTGACATCGTAGATTTTTTGCCATGAACAGTAACTATCGTTGACCAAGTTTTTGGAGTTATTTCCTAAATTTTTTACCTTTCCAGACACATTTTTAAAGTCTATTTGGTCAAATATAAATCGAAAAGTACATTTTGGAGTTATCTAACCTGGAGCTCTTACCCTATGAATAGATAATATTTGCTATGACATACTTTATTGCCCTTATGGATATTTGAAAGTGATAAGTTTGCATTTATTTGAAGTTTCCTCTATTTTAGGGCCTTTAAGTATACGGAACAAGCATAAATATTTTTGTACACTCCATTATCTTTTGATTGACATGAACTAGAAATGGAAATGTGATTTGAACATGTTATGATATTAGATTTATATTGTGAATTGAGAAACTGTATTGGAACCTCTGTTTTGTAGCTAACTTTCCTTAAAACATTCTTTATGTTTACGAGCAAGAATGTAAGGATTTCACTATTTTCCTGACTGCTCATGATATGATGAGTTAAGTATGTATTCTCAGGAAATTTAAGGGGTGCCCAAGTATGCATAGTAAACTCCATTTTTCTCACGTATTGACCAATAATAGGATATGCATAACCTTTTACAGGTATGAGACTGCATTGTGATAAGTAGACCAAGATATTATAGTTCTCTAATGTGACTAAGATAATATATGCATAAGTTGTCAATGCCTGAGTTCAGTGAAAATGATTGAATTGTTTTAAGGATTGAACTGTATATTACTTTTATGAGATTTTAATTGGATTGAAGTTGCCATATCATCTCTTTATTTTCAGATTATCACATTCCATTTTTATTATATATCCTTTATTTCTTTATATTTATCATTGAAAATGTTACATGTTTTTAGAGAAGAAAAAAGGGATTATCTATACATTGGCTTATACAATTATTGTGAAAAACTTATGCCTGAACTTGTCCCATTCTGTTATAGCATATGTTATCTACCTACCGAGTTTGTGATCTACTCATTGAGTTGTCAAACTCACTACACAATATTTTCACATTTTTTAGATAAGAATACAAATTTTGGTCATTTTTCTTCAGATAGTTGACCAATTAGACGATATAATCTCTGGGTAAGTCTACTTTGTTTTCAAGGCTCGTAAATTTTGATTTATATTGTATTTGTACTCTAGAGTATACTCTGAACGTTACAGGCAAAATCGCTACTTCTGCTATTACTTTGATATTTATAGATTTGGTCTATTTATTATATATATATGAGAGAACCTATCTGTATCAGTTTTCATAATGAAGGATTGTATTATACATGTTATTGTAAAGATCTATTCGTAAAGTATGTGTTTCACGTGCCCTTCAATTGGGGGCGTGACAATGCGCATCCATGTCTGGACAGCATATATCAGTCAGAATGATCTCTAATATATTCAAACTCCTAATAGCACATTTCTTAAATATGTCAGTCTAGTTTCCCTTAATGCAATTCACATAAGTCTCAAAGTCAATAAAATTTAAAGTACTAAGTACCTCATCTTTTAGTAATCTCTTAATTCTCTCTATAGAGATGTGTCATAATCTTCAATGCCATAACATAGAGAAATCCTCGTTAATATTATACCGTTTAGAACTAGTCTGAACTTTCATTGAACAATAAGTAGTATCACTTTATAAATTAAGATGATAAAGACCATAAGACAAAATACCATTCACAACACAATCTGAATTATATAATAAATTGAATGATGTGTCCCTTCTTTTTTTAAAAGAAACACTTCGTTTTTTTTTCTTAATATCAACTTGAGTTGGTATTTTACTTTTTCCTTCTTAGTAGCTTGAGATTTATCAGATTTTTTAATTTTGTTCTTCCCACGAGCTATTGCCAGCAATACACTCTCATCCAGCTCCACCAATAGCCTTTCTTCTTTTTGAACACACATAGTTATTAACTCATTAATTGACTATTTTTCTTTAATTATATGTGTTATAAGAAATCTTGAAAGGCCCGTACTTATGTAGAAGGAAGTTCAGAATGTAGTGCACTAAAAATGACTCCAACATATCAACCTTGAGTTTCTTAAGTTGAGTTGAAATGTCACGCATTTGCATTATGTGCTCACACACACCTTTTACACTAGTAAGATGGAGAAAAGAGAAATTTATGATCAGGGTACTTGCTAATGCCTTATTAGAAGTGACAAACTATTTGTCAATGACTTTTAACAAATCTTGAACCTTCTCATGCTATTTGACAAAACCATGTATACTGGCAGTAATTTTTGTTTTAAATGAACATCACTCTGAGCTGATTGAATTACTCACATTACTCATATAGCACGATTTTAGCTAGCGTGCTCTTTTTAAAGATTATAGGTGATTCGTCTTTTTCAATAGCATAGTCTATGTCCATCCACTCTAAATGGAGGAGAATTCTCTCTTTCCATATCTTATATTTATCTTCTCCAAGTTCAAGAATATTACATCGAATATCAAATAAATTAGCAGATTAAGAAATAGTATAAAATCCAAAAGTTTATATCAAAATTTTAAGACTTATTGGTTTAAATTTCATGTATAACAAATGTCAACATGTATATATAAATTTAGTGACATAAAAACTACTTGTAGACTAAATTTTTAATTCAAATAGATTCATTTGTACTTTATAATAGAATTATCAAATTATGTACTTAATTTCATATCTTATAGATACATTATGAAAATAATTTGATTTTTTATCTAAAAATTTTGCTTTATGATAAAATTATCATATTATGTATCAATTCATAACTCCTGTGAGTATATTATGAAAATAATCTAAAATTTTATCCTAATTAATTATATAAATATAATAAAAATTTCTGTGAGATAAAATTTATTATATTAAGTATAATTAATCACAATTCTATGTCTAATTCCTTATGTGATCCTAAATAAAACTTAATATATAATTTTAATTAATTAAAGATATTGTGGCTAATTCCTAATTAATTAAAATTATAAGAATCATTAGATATATTAAAAAAAATTTATGTACAAAATTAAGTTTTATGAAAATAATCTTAAATTACATACATTCTAATAATATCAAAAGTTAGTGATATAAATAAACATCTCATAAATAATACAAAATTGCATAATTAAACTATAATATTATGCACAAAATATACTCATTCTTATATAATATCAAAATAGCATGAAAAATAAAAACATAGCATTTATTCATATATCATATGAGTATTTAATTTAAATTGTATACATATATAATAACAGAATAACATATATACATACACATAAAATAATTCAAAGAATTATAATCATAACAACAAAATATTGAGGAAAAAGTTGTTATGTACAGTAAAATCCCTTCAAAATATTTTCTTATAGTTCACAAACCAACAAGCACTAATAGCCTAATGGCAAAATGCAAAAGAGCACTTTCTAATTGGGAGTTCAAATCCCCACGTAAGCAAACTTTTATGTGCAATTTCATATAAGTCATTAAATATTAAAACTAGCACATATAACATTAAAGAAGCATCACTAGTCCAGTGGCTAATGTAACATCCCTAATTTTGTTTCATGTATTAATAAAAGTATATAAATATTTAATTAAGAAAATAAAATTTATTAGACAATATTTTAGATATCTAAGAAAATATAATCCTTAAAAATTCTTCACCTTATGTATATGCATAGAAAATGTTTCTAACATTCAGAGAACAAATAAAAAGGGAAAAACTTAATAGGAAAAAAAAATTAGATAATAACATACTAAAGAAATGCAAAATTCTTGGATAAAGAAGATAAATTTTTAGAAACAATTAAAGGTCTTAAAATTTCAAGAACATTGGATTAGGGTAATTTTTCCTAATTCAAGAACTAGAGTTACTAAGTTTAACATCTTTACCCCTACATTGGGCTTTTACCTATGGACACTTCATATAGAGTTTTTCCACTTCACATAAGTTTCTAGCAAACCCATTGGATAACCTAAGCAAAAAATAAAATATAGACTTGGACTAGGATATAGTAATTGGACCGATAGTCCAAAAATTATGAAAATGTGATCAAGCCCTCCAAGAAAGGTAGAATTTTATCCAAAGCAAAGAAAATGGGTAGGAATAAGTCCAAATCCAAGAGGAAAAATAAAATAAAATAAATTAGGTGATGATATAATAATGTAATAATAATAAAGATTAGGTTACATGGCATTAAGACAAAAATTTAGCAAGTGGTGTGATTCTATATTCATAATTTTGGCAAGTGGCATGATAATACAAGGCTTTAAGACAAAAACATCTATATCCTCCACTCACAATTTTAGCAAGTGGTATGATAATACATGGAATTAGGACAAAACATTCCTATCCCACACAAATAATATCAACCAAATAATGGAGATTCAAGGGCTAGAAATTTTCCACCTAAAAAGGCAAACCTATCATACTTGTTTAAGACAAAAGAAAATGGAAATGAATCCCTAAATCAAAGGGACATTGTCCCTTATCTTAAGAACATATCATCATAATTTTTAAAATACAAATCTCCTTTTCCTATGCATATCTTGACTAAGGAAGAGGAAGACAAGAACATAAGTTATTTGCTTTCCAAAAATTCAACAAAATGTATCCTCATTGTGATAAGGTAGACCCATGATCATAAAAGATGTATTATTTGGTGGTCTATTTAAGCAAAACTCACCCCTACAACATTTTAATTTCTTCCAAGTGAGGAAGAGAGAGAAATAGAAGTAAGGTAGAGTGAGGAGAGAAAGAGAGGAGAAGCAAGAAAGGAAGAAGAACGAGAAGTTTAGAAGGCTAAGTACTCAAGGTAAGTGTAATAACCGTAAAATTTAACGAAAAATTCCAATTAAAGGAAATGTAGAATAAAAAAGAGAATTTTGACAATAGAGATAAGAACCGGTAAAAATATGTATATTTATTACATGGATTAAAGAATTACAAAAGAAATATGAGAATTTATATTTTGGCGCGCTATTAGCAAAAATATTTTTATTTATGTAGAAATAATTATAATTTGTTAAAAGTAAGTGGACTTTTAAGTAAAAGAAGTATTGTGTTGCTTAAAATAATTATACCGGCCTCTATTGAATTTTTATGGTATTTTTAGAAATATTCTTTCTTTTAATATGAATAAAGATATTTGTTTTGAAATTTTTTTTAATATGATTTTTATCAAGAAAAATCATGATTTAAGAGTTTAACTAAAGGTTTATGAGAAAGGAAATTTTTAGAAATTTTTGGGATATTTTATGATGAAAAACGGAATTTATATGAATTTTTATAAAAAAAAATATTATTATTAATTATTTAATTATTATTATTCTATTTAAAAAAAAACAGCAGCAGAATGTTAAATTGAAACGGGGGCGACGAAATATCAAAAAGGAAAAAAAAACGGAAAAATGCATAGTAATGAATAGTGAGTGAATAGTGATATCAAAATTTATCTTTCGATTTGGAGTGCTTAAGGGCTTCCGATAGTAAAACTGAAAGTGTTATTGGATTTAAGACAAAGAGTACTTCAGTTTTGACCGATAAATTTTTCAAATCAACAGTTGAATCGCCGTAGATCTGAAGTAGAAAATCTCAGTAAAAGGTAAGTTCTGAAAAACCTTATTTAAAGACCTCAAATTAGAAATCTGACATCGTAGATGGGTTCAGAAGCTTGATAAACATTAGAATATATAATTTTTTCGATCATTTGATAACTTTTTATGTGGCGGTGAATAGTAATTTCTGGCATGAATAGTGGTAGATGAATAGTGATTTGGACGCTGAATAGTGTTTCCGGCGGTGAACAGTACCCAAGCTCATTTAAGGTTTTTGGACCCTCCGGACACGTTTTTGAAGCTTATTTGGTCAAATTCAGACTAGAAACGAAGATTTTAGGGCTGTCCAATCTGGAGCCCTTACCTGTGAGTAGATGATTCTTCCTATGACTTACTTATACTCTTCTTTATACTTGAATATGTATATGATTATGTTTATGAGATATACACACTATGATATATTTCTGAAATGCATTAAAACGATTTGATATGCTTACATTTTGAAATACAGTTCAAGAAGAGTATAGTTTTGAAAATAGATTTATGAACTCATGGTGTATATGATTTCACATGTATTTCTCATTAAATGATAAAGTGAATATTTATACACGTGACATTGATTTATAAAGATATATGATTGCCTAGAGAAAGGGCATATATATGTGATAAACCCTGAATGGATAATTTATAACAGATGAATTTTGAAATACATTGAACATGTGATTTTTACATGTATTTCGCATTACATGTCAAAGAAAGTATGTTATACATGTGACATTGATTTTACAGTGATATGTTTGCCTTGGATATGGGCATGTATACATATTTCCCCTGAATGGGAAGTTTTGACATATGAGTATTTTGAGACTAAAAGTCTGTATTATATTGAGAATTTATACTGGATTATATGACATATGTGCATATGGTATTTTCTGTGGAGAAATCCTATTGGAAACACTGTCTGCTAACAGCAGGTGATGTTAGCCTTGGTGCGCACCTTGATTGTCTCAGCTAGCAGGGGAGGTGGTGCTAACCTCGTGTGAGGGCCAACACACGAGAGATTATATGTGAAGGAGAGCGGAATGCCTCCTATATATGGACGAGATGCCAGTTATATGAGATGTTATTTTGCCTTCCCTTGCTGTGTGCTTGGGAAAGACCCATACAGAGTCCCTTCGCGTGTCCTCTTGAATGGTAGTAGGGCAAACCTCAGCGGGATGCTGAGTTTAAGCAAATCCTATACCACCAAAGTACGGAAGGGGTCAAACTCTGGTATGGTGGTTCTGATATAGGATCCTCCGAATATTTTATGAGAAATGTTTTGATGCATAGCATAATTTGATTAATGATTTTACAGTATTGAATATGATTTTGAACTTGACATGAGCATTGTGTATACAGTACCGCTTATGGTTTGAAAGACCTGATTATGATTTTTGAATAGAGAATATTTGAAAATGCGGGTCCCATGTAGATGTACTTCTGAAATGTAATTTTTGATAACATAAATTTTATTATATGAGTACATCCATATGTTGACCTAAGAGGTCATAGGAGGTATTATCTGCTCACTGAGTTGTAAAACTCACTACACGATGTGGATCTATTTTTCAGATAAAAACATAGAGTTTGGTCCAACAGCCACGTGATCGACTAGAGGTCGTACTTCAGTGGTGAGCCTACATTGTTTCTAGACTCTCAATGTTTTATATTTGTAAAATATTTGTACTCTAGAGTTGCTCTGAACGTCACAGGCAGGATCCTTGCTTCTACTGTTACTCTGATGTTTATAGACGTAAACTGTATATTGTATATGTGTATGGGAACTTATATGTATTGATTTATATGATTAAGAATGGCATTATGTACATTTATGGAAAATATATGTGTATGGTATATGGATTTCACGTGCCCTAAAATTAGGGTCGTGACAAGTTGGTATCAGAGCATTAGGTTTCCCTGTGACAATCAGAGTAAAGGATTCTTTAGTAGGACCTTTAGTATCGATATGAGCCAGACATATTTATACTTCAGGTGTTGCTGAGGGATTCTATAGGATTTCAAATTCCTTTCTATTCGAAGTTGTTAAAGTTTATAGTATAAGATAGATTGAATATTGTGACATCTTAAGAGGTATCTATGGATCAATTACAGCTTGAAAGTAAAAGAGATATGCGTCTTAAAGAATTTAAAGAATTGAGACAGATAACAAATATGATGGTTTCTGATTGTGACATCCGTTGTACCCGGTTATCTAGATATGGTAGACTGTGATGTGATATTGAGAATGGATTTGTTGGCATTATGTCATGTCATTTTGAAATGTCACTATAAGGTGATTAAATTCAATATTCTTGGGGAATTTTCTTTCTTGATACAAGGGGATCGTAGTGAAATACCCAGTAATCTAATCTCTACTTTAACATCTCATAAGTGATTATAGAAAGGTGTCAAGAATATTTGACAATGATGAGAGATGTTGATATAAAGTATATCAGTGTAAATTAAGTTCCAGTGATTAGAGAATTTTCTGATATAATTCCTAAGGAATTGCCAGGATTACCCCGAAATAATAAATAGAATTTGGTATTGATTTATTTCCTGTCCAGCGTCTATATTTCCATATAGAATGGCACCCACTGAACTTAAAGAACTGAAAAAGAAATAGTTATAAGACATGTTAGACAAGGGATTTAAAAGCCCTAGTACTTTTACTTGGAGTGCTCCAGTTCTATCTATGAAAAAGAAAGATAAATCACTATGACTATGCATAGATTATAGACAATTGAATAAAGTAACAATGTGGAATAAATACTCATTATCTCATATAGATGATATGTTTGACCAGCTACAAGGTGCTCAATATTTAAAAAAAAATTGATTTGATTTGATATCTGGATCTCATCAATTGAGGATAAGGGAAGAGGATATTCGAAAAATTTCTTTTAGGACTCGTTATGGTATTATGAGTTCTTGGTGATGTCATCTAGTCTGACAAATGTCCAATTACATTCAAGGACTTGATAAAAAAAAGAAGAGTATTGAAGCCATCCCTGGATTAATTTGTTATTATAATTATTGATAATATACTAGAATATTTCAAGAGTGCAGATGATCATAAGCAATATTTAAAGATAGTATTACAAACTCCAAGGGAGTATCAGCTATATGCTAAGTTCTCAAAATATGAATTTTGACTTAGTAATAGTACTTTCTTAAGGTATGTGGCTAGCAAGATGGTATACAAGATAACCCTAAGAAAGTAAAAGTGGTACAGCAATATCCACATCTTGCTACAGTTACAGATGAAGATTCAAGTCCAATTTGCGCTTTCTGCTATGGTCTGTTGTCCATTCTATTTGAGCTGTGATTGGATCAGGTACATGAACATATGCTTGTAAAGTATCAATCAACTCCTCAACATCTGAAGCTAATATGAGAATTCGTCGTGTTGAGTGTGGGATAAACATTTGTTCCACAGCATGATCAAGGAAAGATAACAAACCATCAAAGAAGTGATTAATATTTAACAAACCTATTGGTTTGTGATGCATATTCAGTTGTGCCTAAGAGACTATTTGGAAAATCTCCTCTAAAGTACCAAAACCACCTGGTAAGGCAATGAAGGCGTCAGCATTGCTCATCATTCTATCCATGCGTTCATGCATGGAAGCTACTCTATATTCTTCCCCAATTGTTTTCCCTATGTTGCTGGATGCAGCTAGAGCTGTAGGAATAATACCTAGAACTTGGCATCCTCCTACATGTGCAGCTGTAGCCACATACCCCATTAACCCACAGTTACCTCCACCATAGACTAGATAAATTTTTCTTCTGGCCAGCACCATACCCAGGTTTTGTGCTGCTTTCACATATTCCCCATCTTTTTCAGGACTGGAACCACAAAAGACACAGATATTTTGAAACTGACGGAATGCGGTTCCTTCCATAATTTTTATCACCTTAACTCTGAGTATGAAAATAAAGATACTAATGTAGAACTCATAGAAGGGCATATTTATAATAGCCATGCGAATAGGCCGGATATTATTAGAACAGCTATGTGAGTGATTGGTGGATATCAGCTAAATTAAAGGTAAAAAAAACGGCAAGCATGTATATGTACAGTAGTTATGACTATGACCCATATTAAGCACATAAAGAGCATAAGATAAGATATCACCAGAAATCTGTCTTTTTCTTGTTGTCTTTGATGAAGCATTGATGTCTTGAAAGGTTGTAGGTGATTGCCGTCATTGTAAAAAAAAAAAAGAAGAAAAATAAAAAAGAGTGAAAATGCAAACCAATTAATTGTTGAAGAGGAACAATCAAATGGTTTATTTTGTTTTCTCAATGTTTTTACCAGTCGACTATTGGTTTATAAGTCGACTAGCTATTTTGAGAAATTTTAATTTGAACTGGTTATTTATAGTTGATTGATTATATATATTTTGAAACAACCAACTGCATCCTACCAGTTAATGATGTGCTCTTGTTATTCACAGACTTTATAGGCTCAGAAATATTTCTTTTCCATATGATATGCTTCCGTCGAATAACAATATCTTTGAATTAAATTTTGGCACATATATTCAAAATTTGCGGCCACCGATTGCGGCCACCCATTTTCGTTGAAATAGCAGCTAGATTTTGTTTACAAATTTTCAAGAATTACGGCCACCGATTTTAATTTCCTGTCAATATTTTGTCCAAACTTCTGACTTCCTATTTTGGCACCATGCTCTATTACGTGTTTCGCATTTTCTGCTGCATTATCCTATATTAATATTTGGCATTAAATGCAAGATTTTGATTAGTAGATTAAAGTAATAGAGATTTTGAAAAGAATAGATAGATGATGATCTAATGGTGCTTTGACGAATATAATCCAAGGAATTAATGGTGTTGAAGTTTTTGAGGAGTAAAGTATGGAAAGTAAGATTTGAGTTAATCTCAAATTTTTATTTTTATTTGGAAACATGGAGAATATTTTGAGAATCATCTCTGAGAATAATGTAAGTGATTAAGATATTTGTGTTAAGGATTTATACCTTGCTAAATTGAGACTAGTATCTACATGTTGAGATTGGAAAATCACGTATAAATAATTGTTGAGAAAAGAGATTTCAGAAGAAGTCATAGATTGTAAATATGGATAACCTGAGGTAATAAGGATATACTGAGATATAAAAAAAAATGGTACTAGTATAATGGTAAAAAGAAGATACAAGTGAAATTTTTTATTGGCGGGTCTGTTGGCAAGTACGAATTGAATATATTATCTCAAGAGAGTTATTCGGGAAGTCTAAGGATCTTCATTAGATTATAGTATGACTTATACTAAAATTAAATGATGTGTTTATACATTAGAAGTTATGCTTTAAGTATTTTTATATTATTGTGGTGAAAGTTGGGAGAAATTAATTATCCCTAGTTGAACTTGCTCATATAAGTAATTATCATGCCAATATACAATGGCATCATTTGAAGTTTTACATGAATATCATAGGTTTCTTAATATGTGAGTGAATTGAGAAAAGTTAAACTTTGTAAATCTAATTTGGAATAACATGCAATAGATAAAATATAACTTATCTAAATTTATTATGCTAGCTTGGAGAGCATGCTTCAAGCATATGTTTTTGAGATTGGTAGGAGATTTCTTAGCAGAATTTGTCTATAATAAAATGATATTAGAAGATTTAAACCTTATGTAAGAGGTGTTACAAATGTTCTGTTAAATGATTCAGTGGAGTTATATTTATTATAAGATGTCATTGATAAAGTGAAATTGATTAGAAAAAGATTACTGGAAACTCAATACAAGTCAAAAGTTTACAAGGACTATGAATGTTGAGCACTAGGAATTTTCAGTTGGTGATCATATTTTTTTTTAATGACTCACCAATGAAAGAGGTAATGAGATTTGGAAAGAAAGGGAAGTTACCCTCTCGGTATATAGAATATTTGAATTCTTGATAGGATCGGTTCAGTGGCTTATTGTTTGGTTTTACCACTTGCATTGGATAATGTTTATCCAGTTTTTCAAGTGTCTATACTATATACAGTGTCCATAGATTCAGTTAAAGATTTAATTTATGAGGAACAACTAGTAGCTATAGTGGACAGATAAGTAAAGAAGTTACGGTCAAAAGAAATACCTACAGTAAAGGTGATATGGAAAAATCACTCTACTGAGGAAGCTACTTGGGAAAAGAAAAATGATATATGTGTCAGATATCTGCGTTTATTTGAACAATGAGATTAGTATTTATCTGCAACTAGGGTGATGAAATTCGGGGACCGAATTTCTTTAAGGGGGAAGAATGTAATAACCGTAAAATTTAACGAAAAATTCCAATTAAAGGAAATGTAGAATAAAAAAGAGAATTTTGACAATAGAGATAAGAACCGGTGAAAATATGTATATTTATTACATGGATTAAAGAATTATAAAAGAAATATGAGAATTTATATTTTGGCGCGCTATTAGCAAAAATATTTTTATTTATGTAGAAATAATTATAATTTGTTAAAAGTAAGTGGACTTTTAAGTAAAAGAAGTATTGTGTTGCTTAAAATAATTATACCGGCCTCTATTGAATTTTTATGGTATTTTTAGAAATATTCTTTCTTTTAATATGAATAAAGATATTTGTTTTGAAATTTTTTTTAATATGATTTTTATCAAGAAAAATCATGATTTAAGAGTTTAACTAAAGGTTTATGAGAAAGGAAATTTTTAGAAATTTTTGGGATATTTTATGATGAAAAACGGAATTTATATGATTTTTTATAAAAAAAAAATATTATTATTAATTATTTAATAATTATTATTCTATTTAAAAAAAACAGCAGCAGAATGTTAAATTGAAACGGGGGCGACGAAATATCAAAAAGGAAAAAAAACGGAAAGATGCATAGTAATGAATAGTGAGTGAATAGTGATATCAAAATTTATCTTTCGATTTGAAGTGTTTAAGGGCTTCCGATAGTAAAACTGAAAGTGTTATTGGATTCAGGACGAAGAGTACTTCAGTTTTGACCGATAAGTTTTTCAAATCAACCGTTAAATCATCGTAGATCTGAAGTAGAAAATTTCGGTAAAAGGTAAGTTCTGAAAAACCTTATTTAGAGATCTCAAATTAGAAATCTGACACCGTAGATGGGTTCAGAAGCTTGATAAACATTAGAATATGTAATTTTTTCGGTCATTTGGTAACTTTTTATGTGGCGGTGAATAGTAATTTCTGGCATAAATAGTAGCGGATAAATAGTGATTGGGGGCGATGAATAGTGACGGTAAATAGTGTTTTCGGCAGTGGACAGTACCTGAGCTCATTTAAAGTTTTTGAACCCTCCGAACACATTTTTGAAGCTTATTTGGTCAAATTCAGACTAGAAACGAAGATTTTACGGCTGTCCAATCTGGAGCCCTTACCTGTGAGTAGATGATTCTTCCTATGACTTACTTATACTCTTCTTTATACTTGAATATGTATATGATTATGTTTATGAGATATACACACTGTGATATGTTTCTGAAATGCATTAAAACGATTTGATATGCTTACATTTTGAAATACAGTTCAAGAAGAGTATAGTTTTGAAAATGGATTTATGAACTCATGGTGTATATGATTTCACATGTATTTCTCATTAAATGATAAAGTGAATATTTATACACGTGACATTGATTTATAAAGATATATGATTGCCTAGAGAAAGGGCATATATATGTGATAAACCCTGAATGGGTAATTTATAACAGATGAATTTTGAAATACATTGAACTTGTGATTTTTACATGTATTTCGCATTACATGTCAAAGAAAGTATGTTATACATGTGACATTGATTTTACAGTGATATGTTTTCCTTGGATATGGGCATGTATACATGTTTCCCCTGAATGGGAAGTTTTGACATATGAGTATTTTGAGACTGAAAGTCTGTATTATATTGAGAATTTATACTGGATTATATGGCATATGTGCATATGGTATTTTCTGTGGAGGAATCCTATTGGAAACACTGTCTGCTAACAGCAGGTGATGTTAGCCTTGGTGCGCACCTTGATTGTCTCAGCTAGCAGGGGAGGTGGTGCTAGCCTCGTGTGAGGGCCAACACACGAGAGATTATATGTGAAAGAGAGCGGAATGCCTCCTATATGTGGGCGAGATGCCAGTTATATGAGATGTTATTTTGCCTTCCCTTGCTGTGTGCTTAGGAAAGACCCATACAAAGTCCCTTCGTGTGTCCTCTTGAATGGTAGTAGGGCAAACCTCAGCGGGATGCTGAGTTTAAGCAAATCCTATACCACCAAAGTACGGAAGGGGTCAAACTCTGGTATGGTGGTTCTGATATAGGATCCTCCGAATATTTTATGAGAAATGTTTTGATGCATAGCATAATTTGATTAATGATTTTACAGTATTGAATATGATTTTGAACTTGACATGAGCATTGTGTATACAGTACCGCTTATGGTTTGAAAGACCTTATTATGATTTTTGAATAGAGAATATTTGAAAATGCGGGTCCCATGTAGATGTACTTCTGAAATGTAATTTTTGATAACATAAAATTTATTATATGAGTACATCCATATGTTGACCTAAGAGGTCATAGGAGGTATTATCTGCTCACTGAGTTGTAAAACTTACTACACGATGTGGATCTATTTTTCAAATAAAGACATAGAGTTTGGTCCAACAGCCACGTGATCGACTAGAGGTCGTACTTCAATGGTGAGCCTACATTGTTTCTAGGCTCTCAATGTTTTATATTTGTAAAATATTTGTACTCTAGAGTTGCTCTGAACGTCACAGGCAGGATCCTTGCTTCTACTGTTACTCTAGTGTTTATAGACGTAAACTGTATATTGTATATGTGTATGGAAACTTATATGTATTGATTTATATGATTAAGAATGGCATTATGTACATTTATGGAAAATATATGTGTATGGTATATGGATTTCACGTGCCCTAAAATTAGGGTCGTGACAGTAAGTTACCTTAATCTCCACTTCAATCCATTTTTCTTCTTCATCCTTGAGGTTCAAAAACTCACCCTCCTTCTCTTACCTAAGCTGCTAGAAAAACTAAGGGAAGGGAGGAATCTTGCTAATTCTTTCAAGAGGAAACAAGAAAACCAATTCACTAAGTGATCTAGGGAGATTCTTAGGTAAGTTTAACAATATTTCTTTTCAAAGAGAAGCTTTGAAATTTGCAACATCTATATAGGAATTTAATCTTAGAACTTCGATGATTGGTCATGGATGTTGCTTTATCATGTTACATATTGATATTGCATGTGATGTATGTTTAAATACTTAGGCTGGTTTAAATAGTTCTGCATAGGTATGGCTGTGGGTAGTAAAACTTTAAGTTTTGGTTTTTAAACTTCTGGGAAGAATTGGTAAGAAATTAAAATAAATGGTTAACATGAATAATTTAGATATATGTCTCACGGATATTTAGCCACTGAAATTACTCAATTTAGAGTCCACATGAGGCAGATATGAGCTGATTAGTAAGCAGAGGTCAGAAAATGATTAATCAGGGAAGAATCTGTTAGGAAAGCTTCTGTTTTTGAATTTATGGGACCATTCTGTAAGAAATTAAAATAACTTGTTAACATAACAATTATAGATATAGGTCTCACGGATTTGTAGCAACTGGAATCACTTAATTTAGAGTTCATATGAGGTAGATATGGTCTGATTAGTAAGTAGTGTTCAGAAAATGGTTAATCAGGGAAGAATC
Source organism: Gleditsia sinensis (assembly GCA_037074535.1). Lineage (NCBI taxonomy): Eukaryota > Viridiplantae > Streptophyta > Magnoliopsida > Fabales > Fabaceae > Gleditsia > Gleditsia sinensis. The sequence continues at coordinate 65,403,949 of CM073464.1, forward strand.
TGTTAGAAAAGTTTCTATTTTTGAATTTCTGGGACCATTCTGTAAGTAATTAGAATAACTTGTCAACATAACAATTATAGATATATATCTCACGGATTTTTAACAATTGGAATCACTCAATTTGGAGTCCATATGAGGTAGATATGGTCCTATTAGTTAGCAAAGGTTAGAAAATAGTTAATCAGGGAAAAATATGTTATGATAGTTTTTGTATTTGAATTTCTGGGAACATTCTGTAGGGAATTAAAATAAATGGTTAACAGAAAAATTATTGCTATATGTGTCACGGAGTTTTAGCCACTGGAATAACTTAATTTGGAATTCATGAGGGAGATATGGACATATTAGTAGGTAAAGGTCAGAACCTATTCGAGAGAAAATAATCTGTACTTTGAGGGAGTAATATCACCTTGATTTCTTAATATTTCGCTAAATTGTTCAACATAATAGTTATAGATAATTGTTTTATCTTGAAATTGACACTAAGATCACCTACATCAGAGTTCAATTGAGGGAGTTATTCTCTGATTAGTAAGAGAAGGTTAGATATGATGAAAACCTGCATCAAGAAAATAAAGAAATAAAATTAATATTTAAAAAAGAAGACGAATCTTATAAATAAAAATAATAAATAACTAGTATATGCCATAGTCATTGCCATTGTATGAACTTCTTACCATCTTAAATGTGAAATTTTGACATAGAAATATTTTATAAAGTGATATTTGAAATGGTTATATTCATTGCATGATTACCAATGATTTTTGGTAATAGTTATATTTTGATGAATATACTTGTTATTGAAAGCATATTTTTGGCTATCATTGTGAAAGAAAAGAAATGAGCACAGTCACATGGCAATCCGTGTGGTGCACCAGTAGGGGACGCCCTACCAATGATTATGAATAAGTTAATGAGAAAAGAAAGAGAAAGTGTGTCATGTCGGACGGAGCGAGATAAGTCCGTACTAAAAAGTAGAAAATACTCACCCTGACCAGGGTAGCTTGATATAAGAATAAATTGATAGTCATTATATGATATTCTGAAAATAATCAATCATGTCATACATGTCATTACTGTACGATTCTCATGTGCATAGATATAGTACATTCATGTGACCAAAGTTATTTACTGTAGTTTATACAGCTGAACATGACGTGATGACTATATTGATAATGACTTATTGTTGAACCTACTGGGATTTAATTCTCACTATATTTCCATATCATGTTCAGAAGAATAATTATGCTGATTTTCTCAATGATACTTATTATTTCCGTACGTTGGATCGAGGTGCCCTACCTTGGGCAACTATCAGTTATATCAGATGTATCTGTAGTAGATGTGACTGAGATTCCGGTGGAGGTGCCACCCGCACCAGTGTCCCCAGAAGTAGTCGACATAGATGATTAGAGCTAATATGTATCTTTGTACAAATATTTATAAAATAATGGTGTGTAGTTTGTAAAATAATGGTGTGTATGAAAACTCAGTATTGTATCACTGTTAATAACAATTATACTTGGTTAAAATGATTATTATTACGAGTTAAGTGGTTAGAATTAAATTAGTAATAACTTCATGTAATTTTACAAATATAAAAAAAATAATTTGTTACATTTACATAAATGGAGTTGTTACAGCTAAAACATATGCGTCTTAACCAAGAAGGTTGTTGGTTCAAGACGGAGAGGTTGCCAACTTATGGAAATTTTTTAAAATGTTCCTGTTTATCGTCTTCAACCTCCAACCGAGTCATCTTGACCCGATTTCAACCCGCAAGAAAATTCAATGTTTTCTTACGATTTTGACCATAAAAAATTATGTTCTATAAATCAAAATTCTCATAAAATAATTTCTTAATAATTCATGATCTCAGTTTTCATTGAAAACATCGAAAACTTAAAAAGAAAAATGTTAACAGAACACCATGTATAAAAAAAAGCAAGTAGAGGCTATACATGCTCTAGTACCAACTATTAGATATTGAAAATGATCTAAATATGCTTATAAACTCAAAACAATATGTTTAAATCAATGAAACACTAAATTAAGAAAAGTAAACTAACCTCCTGCTATTGTTTTACTTCATAAGTTTCTTTAATGATTTTGTCTCTTTCAAGCTTTGTCTCCTTCACCGAAAATGGTGTAAGATTCGTTGGTTAAAAAAAAAACAATGACTAAAACTATCCATTTATATATTTTACTATCAAGAACAAATGTACATGAAGGGTTACCACTAAACCACTAAATAATGACCATTCAAAACCATTAAACCTGCAAACGTTAAAACTCTTTAAGGGTGCGTTTGGATGGAGGGAAGAGGGGGGAAGGGGAGGGGTTTTTTAAAAAACCCCTCCTTTGGTTCACTTTGTTGGAGGGGAGGGGAGAGAATTTGGAGAGCAAAATCCCTCTCCTCCTTAAAAAACCCTCCCCTCCAAAAGAGTGAGTTTTTAAAATTTGGCCCCTTTTGCTTTTTTCTTTTCTTTTTCAATAAAAAATAAAATAAAATAAATAATTTAAATAAAAAATAATAATAAATCAAAAATTTTTCATAAAATAATTTAATAAAAAAAATTAATATAAAAAAATTTATTTTTAATAAAAATAAAATAATAGAGGCATAATGGTCATATTATTTTATTTTTTCTCCCCTCCCCTCCTTTGGTTCACTTTGTTGGAAGGGAGGGGAGGGAATTTGGAAAGCAAAATCCCTCTCCTCCTTAAAAAACCCTCCCCTCCAAAAGAGTGAGTTTTTCAAATTTGGCCCCTTTTGCTTTTTTCTTTTCTTTTTCAATAAAAAATAAAATAAAATAAATAATTTAAATAAAAAATAATAATAAATCAAAAATTTCTCATAAAATAATTTAATAAAAAAAATTAATATAAAAAAATTTATTTTTAATAAAAATAAAATAATAGAGGCATAATGGTCATATTATTTTATTTTTTCTCCTCTCCCCTTACAAACCAAACAAAAAAAATTTATTATCCCTCCCCTCCTCTTAAACTAAACTAAATAAAGAAATTTTATTTTCCCTTCTTCCCCTCCCCTCCCCTCCATTGAACCAAACGCACCCTAAGCCAAACGTTTGGACCACTTTCATAATGTGAGTTATTCATGTTTTGAATGAAAACAATTATATTTCTAATATTAAAAATAATGAAAGATCATTATAATGTATCTTATAATATTTTCGTCCCACTTACCATTTAATTTTTATATGAATATTGTGATATGTCAAGTGACTTGAATATAAATTTTTCTTTTGGTGTGCCATATACTTTCAAAGATAATATAAATTTAAGCAATTTACTATGTGATATTGTATTATATAATATTATTCAGTCAAATCAATTTTATACATTGATTAATGTATACCTTTATACATGAAAAAAGTGGAGGATAAAGATTAATATAAAAAAATTAGATAAAAAAACTTATAAAAAATAATCACAAAACTCATATTTGCCTTCAAACTTAATATTATTTTAGACTTTAAAGTTAAGGGTTGAGAGTTAGGATTTAGGATTTATTGATTATGGTTTAAAAGTTATGATTTAGGATTAGTGTTAGAATTTAGGTTTTAAATTTTAGAGTTTAAGAATTACCATTTTTAGATTTAGAGTTTAGAAGTCACTTGAAAGGAAGAAGATGTTAGAGTTAAAAACGTGAAAGATAATTTTGTAATTTAAACTTTTAAAGTTTTCTATTTACATAAAAAAAAAATGCATTCCCACCTTCAGGGTGGAAATAAAAGTGATAAATCTTTTTTACAAATTTCATTTTTGAGAATAAAAAATTCTTTAAAATAAAATTTTATCTCTTAAATCAAACATAAAAAAAAAATTCTCACCTCACTTTTTCAAAAATTTAAAAAAATTCTAGATATCAAACACTACCCAAGAGAAAGTTACTAACTATTTGAATTCGTAAGATTTAAACTTACTATTCTGCCCAATTGATTTCTCTAATTAATATTTTCTCCTACAGTTTCAATCTCTTGGTGATTATGGATGGATTTTCTTCCAATATAGAAATGATTATGAGATTTATACACACTTTTACATTTTAGTATTTTAGTTTTCTAACGTCCTTAATGTAGCTATTTGTTCAGTTTAGATTGACGGTATATATCCAGTTCTTACTTGCGGTAGAGTTGAACCTTTTTAAAAAAATAAAAAATAAAATTATATATCTCTGGAAAAAAAAAATTTGAAAGGGAGACATTAAACAGTTAAAATAGTTATCAATACTATTGATTCAAGTGCCCAGTTTAAAATTTCAAAGAAGTAAGTAAATGATTGTGGCAAAAATATTATTTTTTTCAATAGAGTTGACCAATGACCATCCAACAAAATAATTAATTGAAAAAAGAATTCAAATTTTGCACAGAATTGACAATTCAAAGAAAGAATTTGAACTTATATACGGTGAATACAAAATTTGTCCAGTTGAGTCAACTCTACGTTCGCATAATATGAAAATTAAAAATACAAAGAAATTACTCTATATTGGCTATGCTTCGTAATTTTACTAGTCCTACGTTATTATGCTTTACCATACCAATCTACTGTGGAAAAAAAAAATCTCATCTTTTTCTTTTTGTGGAAAAAAGAAAATCTCATCTTTATTTATGAAAGTGAAGTGTGGAAGTTGCTGGTAGCCCCCCGAGATACGTTCTTATCTTTTTCCTTTGGTTACTGCTATGTTCACGAAAGGTAATTACACGGGTCTGTCAGCCACTATCGTCCCCACGTGATCACACACTAATGGGATCCTTACAACTCTCGCAAAAAGACATTTCATGGTTCAATGCCTATATACGCTGTAGGCTTGCTAAGCCTATAATCTAATATAAGTCCCATTTGATTTGGTGTTTCCTCGTCTCATCTTCAGCTAATTCATCGTTTCATGGCTTGGTGACTAACTGGCTGATGGGTATTTGTGTCTTGCTTCTATAGCTGGAGTTGGAAGTGGGTTTGTGGGTGGAGTTTAGAGCTTCTCAGTCAATCATCTCTTTTATCAATTAAGGTTTTGCTCACATATCATTTGACATATTTTCCGGCTCAACTTGTTTGCAGATAATGTTCTTTATTGTGTATGATTTTGTAATAATTGTGGTATGAAGCTGAACCTCATGTTTTAGTCACTTTGTTTGCTGGATCTGAGAGAAAACTCCACTGGAATTTGATTATTGGAGATTTTCCATTCATTTATTTACTTTTTGCCCCCAATTGGTGGGGTTTGAATTGATGAGACATGTGGGGAAGGTATCCATGAGTTGGATTTTGGTTGATACCTTATGGAAGACAAAGTGACATAGAAGTTGAATATCCAGACCAGATAAGCTACCCGTTGGTCTCATATCTAAGAATTAGGTCTCTTTATCAGTGATTTGATATCCATTACTGCTATAGATATCTATATTTTTTGGGAAAATATCAGATCCAACGGTTGGTGGCCAGTGCCAGAGCTATCAATTTAAAGGTCCTCTGCTTGTGAGGGTTTAAAATGAAAAACCATCGATCTTTGGGGTGAAATTTGTGACTGTTTCTGGGTGACAGGAAACCAGTGGAGAAGCTACTTAGAGAATTATGATATTTAAAGCTTTGGGATTCCCATGAAAATCTTGAGTTTCTAATATGGGAAGCAACAGGACCATTGTTTGGTTTAGGAGGGACCTTAGAATTGAGGACAATCCTGCATTAGCTGCTGCTGCCAGGGAGGGTTCCATCTTCCCTGTCTATATATGGTGCCCTACAGAGGAAGGACAATTTTATCCAGGTCGAGTGTCAAGGTGGTGGTTGAAGCATTCACTTTCTCACTTGAATCAGTCGCTGAAATCTCTTGGAACTGAACTTGTGCTGATCAAAACCCACAATACTCTTGCAGCTCTTTTGGAGTGTATAAATGGTATTGAAGCAACAAAAGTAGTATTTAACCATCTCTATGGTAAGTAATGTTGTTTTAAAAGGGAGTTTTGTCAAGATGAACCTTCTGTTTCTAATGCTTTAGCCAGGCTTGAATTGCTCCCTACCCTATATCTGCACCACTCAAGTTTTGTATTTCCATTAGTTAACGAAGAAAGAAGAATTTTTTATTTACAATTTAGAGGAGATTGAGGATATAGCTTCAAGGTGGAATAGTCTTTGACTGGAATTTTGAATGCCCTGACTGTTTTCTGTCATGTGGCAATTTATTGTGGGCAACATTGCTTATCTGCAAAGTGAATAATGCTTATTTGTCCAATCTGGACATAGAGGATGTTGCATTGATTCTCTTAATGCCATAATAGTTCCTTAAAGTACATTATGTATCATATAAGATAAACTATCTGTGATAATCACTTGGTTTGTTCGTTGAGATACAAATGCTTGCCAGGTTTACATGTTGCAAGCTTTGTTTCCATCCTTAGTAATGAAGAATTCTTGTTTGCCCAAGCTAGATAAGGGGGAAATATGCTCTGATTGTATAAATTCCAGAGCATTTCTTTACAACACATCATATAGTAGATTAGATAAAGCATTTGTGTGAACCTTTTTGTTTGTTTGTTGAGACACACAAGTTTATAGGTTTACAGTTTACATGATGCAAGATTCTTGCAATCCCTACTACTTTTGTGCCTTGTGTCGAATTAATCATATATACATGTATATATTAGAAGAGAGTGGAAGTTTATCTTCTATACATAAATATTATTTTAAAAAACCAATATTTTCTTGAAAATTAGCTGAATGGCATTGAGAAGAGTGCTTCATCACAAGCTAAATTATGTTCTGACCTATTTCTTCATTGGACAGTGATAGTATCTGACCTCTATTTCTTGTCCCAATTATTTTATCAGATCCAGTTTCGCTTGTTCGCGATCACAACATCAAGGAAAAACTAGTGGAACTTGGTATATCAGTGCAAAGCTACAATGGAGATTTGTTGTATGAACCATGGGAAATATATGATGAGAGGGGTCATGCTTTTACAACCTTTGATCCCTTTTGGAACAGATGCTTGCATATGCAAATAGAAACTGTTTCACTTCTTCCTCCTTGGCAATTAATTCCAGCTGAAGGTATGACTATATGCAAGTTGCTATGATTTGATTGCCTCTTCATTATATGATGGCTTATACAAGGTTTTAGTTAGAGGTTAAAGATATGTATTAAGTTCTTGTGGTATAAGAATAAGGATGAGGTCTAGTTTCTTTAGACAGTACTATTATGGCAATTGGCCTTTGATGTGGTCATGTACATTAGAGGGAGGTTTATCAAGTATAATAGAAAAGAAGGTCAGGTGAAAATTTATCTTCTCTTCCTTTGTTGATGACAGGAACAGTTAAGAAATGTTCAAACGAGGAACTAGGTCTTGAAGATGAATCTGAAAAGTCCAGCAATGCATTATTAGGGAGAGCATGGTCCCCGGGTTGGAGCAATGCTGACAAGGCTTTAACTGAATTTGTTGAGCAGCACCTACTTCACTACTCGAAAAACAGGCTAAAGGTTGGTGGAGAATCCACTTCACTCCTGTCCCCATATCTTCATTTTGGAGAATTGAGCGTGAGGAAAGTTTTTCAATTGGCACGCATGAAGCAGATATTATGGGCAAATGAAGGAAACAGTGTAGGTGAAGAGAGCGTAACTCTTTTTCTCAGGTCCCTTGGACTTAGAGAGTACTCCCGTTATCTTTGTTTCAATTTCCCATTCACTCATGAGAGACCATTGCTTGGGAATTTGAAATCTTTTCCTTGGAATGCTGATGTGGCCAATTTTAAGGCTTGGAGACAGGGTAGGACTGGCTACCCTCTAGTTGATGCAGGAATGAGAGAACTTTGGGCAACAGGATGGATACACAATAGAATACGAGTGATAGTTTCTAGTTTTGCTGTGAAAATTTTGCTTCTTCCCTGGAGATGGGGAATGAAATATTTTTGGGACACACTTTTGGATGCAGACCTTGAAAGTGATATACTGGGCTGGCAGTATATCTCAGGGAGCTTACCAGATGGTCATGAGCTTGAGCGCTTGGACAATCCAGAGGTTGTTCAATTTTATTTTTTTTTGTATTAAAATATTATACAGTTGGCTTTGTGACATTTGAATGAGATTATCTGACATTCATACGTTCTGTTCATTTTTAAGCTTTAGTAATCAACATAGTCTGCATAATATATCTTAATCTGCTTTATGTCGCATTTGATCTTCTTGTTGCCAATTTTTTTTAGTTTTCTTAACTAATACATTCTGAAGTGCTTGTTGAGACACAATCAAACAGTACCACTTACTGAAATTGGGAGGACTTTTTTTTGGACATTGAAGCACAAATTCTTTCAAGACTTGACATCCTGATAATGGGGAAAAAAAGGGATTTGCTTTTCCATGTTTCCTTTAATGCATTTTGTAGCTGGTGGAATGTGTCTCTCTTATCTTTACTTTAACCAAATTTTAAAACAATCATACTTCAACATGTATATCTCATATTTTTTTAATTTAGTTAAGCTGAAGTTCTGATTCATGTATTAGCAAGGGTTCCATGTCAGTATGTATTTTGAGATTCTTCTTGGTTATGTGATTGATTCAACATTTGTGCTTTCTTGATCCCCTTTTCCTTTCAAAAGCTGTAGAGAATAGTATGAGTCAGATCTAAGCAAAACTATGATATTAGGGGAAGGTAATTGTTGCTATATTGCATATCTATTAGGCACTTCTGCTGGCTACGTTACATGTAAGGAGTAAATTCTAGTCATAGGCTTCCAAAAAATAAATTAGAGTAAGCACTCTAACTTCTCTAATTTTTACTCTTTTTGGGGGACAGATTCAAGGGGTTAAATTTGATCCAGAAGGTGACTATGTAAGGCATTGGTTGCCTGAGTTAGCAAGAATGCCAACTGAATGGATCCATCATCCTTGGGATGCACCACTTGCTGTGCTTAGAGCATCAGGAGTAGAGTTGGGTCTAAATTATCCAAACCCTATAATTGAGATAGATTCGGCCAGAGAACGGCTGACCGAAGCAATATTCAAGATGTGGGAAATCGAGGCAGCTGCAAAAGCTGCAAGCTCAGATGAGACAAATGAAATCGTTGTTGATAACACCAACAGTCTTGAAAATTCGGCCATCCCAAAAGTTGTCTTGAAGGAGAAGACTCCATGTGTTACCATTTCATCAAATGACCAGAAGGTGCCAACGCTTCAGAATCCCAAGAATGTTTCTCCAATTAAGAAGAGAACAAAATGTATGGAAGAGAGAGGACAAAACCAGTATAATTCACAGAATCACAAGAATGAAACTGGGGTATCAAGCATCGATCAAGACATGTGTTCCACAGCTGAATCTTCATCGTGTAAGAAGCAGAAAAGTACAAGTACGTATACATTTTCTGTTCCTCAACAGTGTTCTTCATCTTCTGGACTGAAGATGCCATGGCAAGAAAAGAATGACATGGAACAGAGTTCAAGCAAAGATGGTAAGTGCCTCAGCCCACAGCTTCTGAGAAAATAGAAAAATTAGTCTTAGCTGAGTCTGAAGTCACAAAAACCATCTTTTGGAATCTTGGTTCTTTCTGCATGACACTGAGCATGTTCATTTCTGCAAACCTGTTCAAACCATTGGGTGAGGTTTCTTTGCTTTCCATTTTGTTGGCTTTGGTGTAAGCTACTAATAAATAATAATTGCAATGCAGGAGCTATCGGAAGTTAATGCTTTTTAGGTGCTTACCGACTGAGAAAGAGAATCTTTGCTATATTTAGGTGCTGCAACTTAGTTTGTTCTGTTTCATAAATAAAAGTTGATGTGTTTTGGTTGTGTATATTCTGATTCTCTGAAGCTGACATAGACATATCTATAGGTTCAAACTAAGGTTGCATTATCCACTAGAAAAACACAGGACCGAAACAATAAACAACCTTGTATTGTGTTGAAGAGCTGGTCATTATGTGGACTATATTACAGCCTCAGTAAACATCAAGTAGTATCTATTATAAAATTGAAGAAATTACATTTACTTCTTATGTTATTTTTGAAATTTACACTTGTAATTTTTTAATTTCAATTTATACACACACAAAAAATTCCATTCATAAAATTGTTAATGAAGTTTATACTTTATATATTTTTCTTTTAAAAATTCATAAATAATCTAATTCAATGTAATACAAATAATCAAAAATTTAAATTATTGTTTATAAAAATTTAAACTAGTGGAGGTTGGTGTTATTTAAAAAAAAAGTATAAATTTTATGAACTTTAATAGATATTTGTCTTAATATAAAATTTGAAAAAAATAATGAGTATAATTTTTGCATTGGGAGGTGAATATAATTTATTATATTAAATTTTTTAATAGTCAATGTAATACATTGGTAACTACTCCTAAAATAAGTAAAATTTAAATAACTAAAAGTGAGTTTGATTTATATATGATTAGTTGTTAAATTATTAACGTATCGTTTGGTATATGGATTTGAAGTGAAAATATCTATTTTTATTTTATCAAATTAACCGTTTACTTATAAGAAATCACAATTCATGAAATGTATATTTTTTTACACGAGAAAAATGTATTATCATATAAAAGTGATGGAATCAGTTAGAAAAAATAGAATAATATTTAAAATAATATTTTTTTATTAAATAAATAATAAAAATATTTTTTAAAAAAATAAATTAATTAAAAAATATTTGTAAAAATTTAATTTATTATCTGTAAAATAATAAATAAATATTTAAAAATAAATAAATTTAAAAATGTTATTTATTATTGATAAATAAAATAAAATAAATAATATTTAAATTATTTTTTAAAATTATTAATATTTTTAATAAATTTTTTATATTATTTAGTTATTATTTTTAAATAAATTTTTAAATTAAAATAATATTATTTTATTAATTTTATATTTTAAAAATATTTTTATTTTTTTATTAATTTTTTATTTTATTTTTATATTATTTAAAATATATCAAACGTAAAAAAAAAAAATTTATGACGTATGAAATTTAATTTTTTTATAGTATTTTATTTTAATTTTTTTTTTTTTTTTATTATTAACTAAACGACACCTAATTGTTATTGGGATTCAAAGGGTGTTAACAATTGGACAACTAATCTTGAATATGATCCTGGTGATTAGCAATTGGGTGTCTATTTTTTATTGTGATCCATACGTAATTACAAATTAGGTCACTAATTGTTAATGTGATATGTATCTTCCGTCTAAATCAGTAAATGTGTGTTTGGATGAAGCGGTTTTAGGAGGAAATGTAATTGAAGAGAATATTTAAATTAATCAAATATGGAATTTTTTTTGTATAGTTAATAAAAAAATTAAAACTTTCAAATAAATTAATCATTTAATTCAATAATTTTAATATACCATTTTTTTGTGGAATTTTAAATTTTAATTTAATTCAATAATTTTAATATACAGAAGACAAAGGCAAGTAAATTAAGTCGAACAATTTAATTCCGCAACTTCTGATAATACAGAATACAAAATAACAGGTCTTCCAAACCAGAGAATGTAAAGACAACACACCTCACATCCACTAGATTATCTAAACTTACATTTTAAAATCCTAAATATACAACATCTAACAAATAGAAAGAAAAGGAAATGCTTCTAGGAGAGGCAACACACCTCCTAATCTTCTCTGAAAGTTAGATCTCTTCAATTTTTTCCTCCACGTAAATTTATCGTTGCTCAAACATCAAAGTTGCATATTTGGATACCGAAATGCAGAATTTTGAAGCTCCAACACCTCTCTTAAAAAAAAAAAAAAAATTTCTCTAATGAAAGAAGGAAATTTCTCAAATAAAAGAAGAAAACTTTTCTAATGAAAATAAATAAAAGGATAATAAAAAAAGAAAAAAGGGAGAGAGGATTGGCAGCTTCCTCCCCAATTTCTTCCTGCACTAGGGTTTGCGCTCCCACTGGTAGTGGATTTACACTTTTTTTTTTTAATTACATTTTCTTACACTAGTAATGTCAAAAGGGCTGGGTGGCGGGCTTGGACTGGACTACTTAGATAAAATCGGCTACGCTAGCTTGGATGCGACCCATCTTCAGCCCTAACTAGGCGAGTCATAAACAAGATTATTTGTCCCAAAAAAAAAAACAGATTATTCGATGGAAAAAGTTTAATATATAGGCACTGAGAGTCTAAACAAATGTATATTTTTTTTCATAAATGTAATAATTCAAATTATAAAAATTCAAATGTCTCTCGTTTTAAATTGATTAAATAAATTATTTTTTAAATTTATAAATTTACTAAACAATTAAGCGTTAGTATAATTTACTCACCCAATCAAAATCGTTTTAAAAAAATTATTTTGAATAGATTGATTTAAGTTAATTTAGTTTACACAAATTAATTTTTTTTTTAAAAATTGAATTTAAACAAAGGAATCAAGTGACTTTTTTATTTTATTTTTTTAAATTTGATTTGACTAATTTAACTTGACATAATTAAATTTTTTAAAATAATTTAAAATTTTAATTAAGTTTAAATATTGATTTTTAACCTATTTATGTCAAATTAATACTTCAGCCAACCCGATCCACCATGCCTAATTGCTCACCCCTATAAACTATAGTTACTTTTTTCAATGTACTAGTTACTTCTTGAAAAAATAAAGTTCATTCTACATTAGTTCTTTCCTAAGTGTCCAATGACTAATGTTTACTATTTATATTCTATGAATATTTAAAAAATTCATTATCTAAACACAGCCTATGGTCATTGTAATACAAAAGTAATTACTAATCACCAATTGGTCCATTAGTAATTATCATTATCCACGAGCAACTATTGTGATACTAATTGATAGTGTGATCCATTATGGACTAGATAACCAATTGTCATTGTAAGAGACATTTTAATAAATATTGTTACTTATAAAATAATAATGTAGGAGTAACTACGCACAAGCAATTCAAATAAATTTATTTAAGGTTAATAAGAGAAAAACGAATAAGTCTAAATTTCAATAAAAGCACATGCATTAATTATGTTTAATTATAAGATTAAAGTGAAAATTACTTATTTTTAAATAAAATGAAATTAAGCACTTGTTACACTTTCAAAGTTCAGTTGTCCTGATTACTTATCTTTGGCAAGTGGCCAATATTTAAAAGCAATTTTGTTCCTTTCTAATCGAGCTCGCAATAGATTGTTAAAAATAACACAATGATATTAGCTTCATGTGGTTTTTTATACCAATAATATCTTTACAATAATTAATTTAATAAATCCTATGAAGTTATCATGCATGTCACATACTTAACTTCACTAAGCACCTTATGCAGGGCAGGAGCTAGGCAATTTTTATTGGGAGGCTAAAGAGAAAAAAAATTAAAAACATCGATAAAAGTATATTAATTATATATAATAATTAAAATTTTAAAATAGTTAAATATAATACATAATTTATAAATAAAAAAATATTATAGAGATTTACTTCCAATCATTTTAAAAATTTTTATTTTATAAAATTAAGTTATAAAAATTTTAATTAAAATAATTTTTTAATTGAAGGGACTTAAATTAAAATATATTTATATTTAAATAATCAATTATATATTATTATTAAAAGAATTTGAACATTTTGAGGGGCCTATATCCCCCTCGACACATAGCGAACCTCGTCCTAACCCTATAGAATTTTTTTTTATATCGGCATGTTTGGGCCAATTTGTATTTTTCTAATTTAGTCAAGTATAAATTATTTATAAAATTAAAAAATTTACCAAAAAAAGTTACTTATTGATCTTAAAATAAGTAGCACATTGGTTTAATTCGGTTGAAATTTTAAAACCAACCAAATTAAATTGATTAAAAGAAACAAAAAAGTAAACATATTAAATTAGTTAAAGTTGAGAGAATTAAACCAATCTAAATTTTTTGGAAATCAGTTTGATTTGATTTAATCTATTTTATTTTAAATTTTTTTACACCGAATTCACTTCTTCTTTTTCTTGTGAAATGCACCAAATCTACTTTACTGGATGCTTCTTTAAAATTTGTCACACTAATAAATTCACTCTATATGCACCTTCTAATTGTACACATTAAAAATTACTGCTAATATTATTGAAAAATAAAATTAACCTAATACAATTTACAAGTCCATCCATATCTACGCCTTCGAAACTTACTAAAATCCCAAGAGTATATGCATATAGATATTATAATTCATGATAAATCAATAAATATCAAAAAACAATGTAACAACAAAATATGAATTAATTGCTTTTAATTCATTCAAGAATGATATTATATTTCACATTCATAATTTTTTTAGTACAAACTTATAACTATTTAAATTACTTTCATTTTTAATACATGAAATTTATAAATAAACACTTAGAGGGCGTTTAATATTAGGTGTGGTTTAGGATTTTTAAAAAAATGATGAGATAAAATATTATTTTTAAGTATAAAAGATACTAATTAATGAAAATTTATAAATGAGAGGTGACAATTTCATTCACATGTGAGAGTGAAAAAATAAATATTCTCGTAGAAATAAAAAAAAATTAAGATTTATTTATTTTTCCTATTTTGTTATTAAAATTTAGACTTGTCTCGAAGTTGAATTCACTCACACAAGCATATCTTTTGAATTTATGAAAATTTTAAAAATATCAAAAAGATATTTTTAATATGAAACAGTAGTATTTTTATAATTATTTTAAATTATACATACAATATTGTATATTTTAAATAATTTAAAAATGATAAAAATAAAAATAAAATAAAAATATGATTATAAAACTAAAAATAATAAAATATAATTATAGAACTAAAAAAATAATAAAAATACAAATACAAATTAAATATATTTTTTAAAAAATAAAAAATAAAAAATATTTTCACAAACTTTATGCACCCTTAAAAAATTAAATTACTCAATTGTCTTCCTTTATTTTTAACACCTCTCTCTTTTATTTTTTGAATGGATTAAATATCATAATATTCATAAAACAGGTATAAACTTGAATTTACAGAAACTTTTAATAAGGTACAATAAAATAAAAATTATATATCAGCCTACACTTCTGAAGGATAGAAAAAATTTAAATTACAAAGCAACACATCTCCTAATATTTACTACCAACATCATAAAAAAATATAAATTTTATTCAACTACAATTTATTTTAGAAACAGAGCGAAAAAAATTTGAGTCTTTTAAAAAAAAAAATACACCTTTCAATCTTCTCTGAAGATAATAACTCATGGCATTGAAAATTTTTCTAACCTTGAAATATTGTAGATTTAAAGTAAAATATGTAGATTTTCAAAAGCCGGTGAACACTGAATAATCTTTATGAATGAGAGAAAATTTCTCTTAACAAAAAAAATAAACCTTCCTAAAAGAAGAAGGAAAAAAACTTTCTTAATAGAAGAAAGAACTTTCATTCTTTCCTACTAGAAGGAGAAAAAAAAGGAAAGGCAAAAGGGGGGGGGGAGGAAGCTGCCATTGGCAGCAAACCTCCCCAAGCAAAACGGTCTCTGGTGCGCCGCTAGAGGAGGAGGAGGAGCTCTGCTGCGACAAAGATGATGCTATTATTGAGATTTGAGAAGGGAATCCCTGAAAAATTTCCAGCTGGACTGGGGGTTCTCATTGTGGACGATGACCTCACTACGTTTCCATTTTCTTCATTTCCGTTTCGACTACGTTTCCATTGACTAGTAATTTAACAATTAACAAGTCGCAACATTTTTGTTTTCTTCGTTTGGTGACGCTCTTCACTTTCATAAAATATTGTATGTTGTATTTGGATCTAAGTAATCTTGCATTATATTATTTTATTAGTATGTGTTTATGAACCAATAAATACTTGTATATTGTGGGAAAGAAACGTTCAAAGATATAATAATTGATATTGTAATATTCTTTAGGGGTGTTTTAAAAACTTATAATAATTAAGATTCTATTTTATGAAATTATTCTTGAATATTTTAAAATTATTTATAATATTAATAGTTTTTCTCTTATAAATCATTATTTATTTTATTTTGAAAATATTTTTATAAGAGTATTTTTTTAAAATTAAATTATATTCATAATAATATTTTACATGAATCAAACATAAAAATAAAATTTATTAAAAATACAACTTATTATTATTAAAAAAGTGAAGGGACAATAAATATTTTTTAAAACTTTATCATGTGTTTTATTTTTGAAAATGAGATTACAAGAAACATAATTTATCTAAAAATAAAATATTTTATGAATCAAAACACCATTTTATTGTAAAAGATAATTCAAATAATTCACATATTCTAAAAGTCTTGTATAAAATTTTTAATATGTATATAAAATTATAAAGTATATTTATATAATATTTTAACAGCATATTGTGACTAATTAATTGATATTTTTTTTAATTGACAATTAAATCAAATTACTTTTTTTTTTTAATTTAAAAAGTAATTTAAACAGCTCATTTTTAACTTTTTACAATTTTAGATTATTTTCACTTGATTTTGTTTTATTTTATATATCCTTATCCAAGCACCTTATGGAATTTTTTTTAAAAAAAAAGATGGACATTTTCACACTCAACAATTTCAACACGTCATCGATCCCATTGTTTATATTATTTGAATTAGACCATTACACAAATATTTCTATATATACTCATGTTTGACTTCTCACCTAATTCACATCTCACTTCCATGCTTCAATTTTTTTTAAAAAAATTAGATTCTAGTTTAATTATTTTAATTTTCTTGGCCACTAATTTTATTTTTATTAATATTGACCACAAATTGAATAAAACAATGTGAAGAACACCTAGAATCAGATAAAATTATTACTGCTAAAAGTTTTTTTTTCTTCTAGTTAGTTTTATTAAATAAGAAACGTTTCTCGCAACATTTTTTTTTTAGTGAACTAACGTAGGCTAATTGATCTTTCTAAATGAATATCCAATTACTAATTTGCTTGCTAACTCCGTCACGAGTCATGACACTTTTCAGTCCTCGCATCAAAGTGACCCCGTGAACTCAAGTCAATATTATTAATTATATGTTATTAATAAACATTTATTGTCCATTTTTATTTGACCCTAATTCATATTATAATATCATAAGCAGAGTTCAATAACTTACAAAGTAGCTAGGATTAAAATATATTATTCATGAAGATTAACACAATTAATACCGGTAGATTTAAAAAGAAGATTGATAATAACCTGGGGTTTGGTACACATACTTTTTTTAATATTTTGAAAATTTTAATATGAGGAAATAGAATTATCATATTTAATATAAATTTTGAAAATTTTATTTTTAAAAAAATAAATTCTCAAAAATTATTTTTTAACAATTTTAAATAATTCTTACAGAAAAAAATAAAAATTTTAATTTATCAAGAATTTCAAAAATTTTATATAATATTAAAAGATAGATATATCATTCATTAATAACATAATTATAATATAAAAAAATTTCTATTCTCTCTCACTCACTTTTATCTCTTTATTTTTTCTTTCATCCTCTCTTTTTATTTTTACTTTCTCATAAAAATAAAAGATATTCTTGAAAAATATATAAAAAATTTTAAAAAATTAAATATAACTAAATATAAAAATTAATTTTTTAAAAAAAAATTATTATTTTCATCAATTATATTTTTCAAAAAATATAATTTCTAACAACAAAATTTTTTATCCTTCATCAGTTATTCTCTTAGAAAAAGTTAAAAGTTAACTAGTCAATGGAAGGAGATTAATAACATATTATTAAAATTGTTTTCTTAGTCATTTGGGTTAACTTTTTGAAAGAGTTAAAAGTTATCGAGAGTTACTAGTCGGTGAACGATCAACAACATATTATTTAAATTGTTTTTTTAGTTGTTTGAGTTTGGGTTACTGAAAGTTACTAATCGGCGAACAGAGATCTAGGGATAAGATGTTCTTATTTGTAATAGAATTGAACCCCTCTCTTTCCTGTTTTTTTTTTTTATTTTAAAAAAAATGAAATCATCTATCTCTTGACAAACAAACAAACAAAAAAGAAAAGTTAGGAGTGGTTAGTAATAATCCGCTGTTTTAGTAATAAATAACAGTTCTGAACGTCTTTAAGCTAATTAACTTACATGAAATTGGTATTAGTATTTAAAAATGAGGTAAATTTAATATAATTGGAATTAGTATCTTTCAATTTTTTTTTCTTAATTTATTTAACCACCAACTTTAATTTGAATTAAATAATGGGTACCCGGAATCAGATAGAGTCAACGGGTGCAAAAGGTTTTCTTTTTTCCTGTGGATAGTTTTATTAAATAATAAATATTAATTAATATCCAAAACTAATTTACTTGCTAATTCTGTTTTCTTAAACCTCGATTAGAACACTGAATAAAAGAGATATGATAAAATAATTTATTTTATTATATTGTTATTTTGTATTTAATAAATTAATATGAGAGGATAAGATTTTTTTTATCTTATTATATTCTTAAGTATTAGTTAAAATTTTTAATAATAAAATAGATTGAATCAGAGAAAAATACGATAAAATAAAAAATATAATTTAAATAATTTAAAATTATATATTTTTATTTTATAGATATTATTTTTTAATTATATATTTTTTATAATTTAGAATTTATATTAATATATAAAATAGTCAAAAAATTTATATCATATTTTTACATTATAAGGAGATAGAATTTATAAAGTTTATGTGTTAAAAAAGAGTGTTTAAACGCTTTATTATTAATACTGTTTATTTTTAATTTATAAATATTTTTTTTTTAATTATTTTTTTATAATTTAAAATTTATATTAATATATAAAATAGTCAAAAAATTTATATTATATCGTAACATTATCTAATTACTTTAAACATAGAATAAGATAACATAATATTATCTTATAAGTTATTTAGTGTACATCAAATAATAGATAAGATAAAAATTTATTAGGCTCATTCTATAAATTTTTTATTTAATTTTTTATTATATTTAAATTTATCCTATTTTGACTATTAAGCGAATTCTTATAGAGATTATTAAATATATGTGTTTAATAAACACTTATTTTTAATTTTTATTTGACCTTAGTATGTCAGGTTATAATAATATAGGCATGTAGAGCTCAATAATTTAATTCACCGAAAGTAACATTGATACAAGACTAAATTAATAGGTCACATGAAACTGAAATTAATTAGTTTTTTTTTATCTCTAGCTACTTGTTGATTTTTTTTACGCCAGGATCTTTACACTATTTTTTAAAAATAAAATTAATTTATTCATAATTTATTTTAATAAGTAATTTTTTAAAAAAATTTAAAATTTAATATTATAAAAATTAAATATTTAATTTATCGACGATAAATTAAATTTTATACAAACAGATAATTAAAAATTTGTTATATCTCTTTTTAGATTACATTTTTTTAATTAAATTAAAAAAATACGACAATTTTTTAATTTTTTATTTATATAAAATTTAATCTATCCTCCATAAATTAAATTTTTTTTTATTATACAGACTTTTTAACTGTTACAAACTTATTTACTATTAGTTAGAAGCTGTGGGTTTTCTTATCTAGTTTCTAAATCATCAAATCGTGGATATACTATGTAATTGAAAAAAAAAACATTTAGTAGAGGAGGAAGCAATTATCAAGGGTGGAAAAGCAAGTTCATCAACTTTCAAAATCCAACAAAACTAATCAAAATCAATTTCTTTAGCCCGTGCTGCCAAAAATGACCCTGAAGGGGTTTGGAGATAATGTTAGGCGGATCACGTTTGACGAATTGAAGTTTTAAAATATTTTAAAAAATTGTTATAAAAAAAGGAATATGATATATTCTTTTGATGAACAATTATCAATAGCCTAGCTAATTTGTGTTTTGGAAACAAGAAAATAAATATAGAAAAAAAAATACAGTGATACTACATAACTGAATTTAGAGGTGTCCATAAATTGATAAATTATTTAAATTTTATTGAATTCATTAAAAAAAATTATATCAATCACGTCAGTTTAAATTAATAAATTTAAATTTTAAAAATAATATTTATATAAATAATTCGAGTATAATTTTTAGTATAAATTTAAATCAGATTCAATTGATATGATTGTTCAATTCTTTTAATTTTTTTTATAAATTTTTTTTGTTATTTTATCTTAACATAATTTAATCAATTTAAAATATTTAAATTTTTTGAATAAAATAAAATTTTAATAAATAATATGTTAATTTATTCTCACCATTAACTTAATTTATAGCATATTTGTTATAACTATCATCTCATTTTTCTCAGTTCATGGCTTATAAATTTTCCTTTCTCTATTTTCTGAGGAAAAAAGAAAAAGAAAAAGGCGCTTTCCGTCCATTCTCTCGTACCTCCTGTTGTCCGGACACTTTTGGAGCCAGATCTTCGCATTTACGTTACAACAAAGAGATCACAGATTTTGGTTTAGCCTTTGCTTCCCCCAAAAGTCACTGAAAATAGCCTTTCTTATTTTATTTTATTTTTCATCTTCTTTTTTCTTTTCCTTTTTCTTTTTTTGTCATTTTATTCCACTCACATTTTTTTCCAGTTTCTAGTTAAGTTGTTTTTGACTCAAAGACAAAAACGTGGTCACCCGGTGGGGCATCACTTTGATTGCCTTTGATATTAAACCACACAAAATCAAAATTATATGGAAAAAAATGCACGCCACTTCCCTATAATCAACTTGACTGCCATTAGAGGACCGTACAAATATCTTCCACAGAAACAAAAAAAAAAAAAAAGAATTGTCTTTAGCAATTTAAATAGTGTTTGATTTAAAAAAAAAAAATTTTAATTTGGAGGGAAGAGAAGGGAGAAGGGAGGGACAAAATTTCTTTCCTTTCCTCATTTCTTTTTATTCCAAAAATGAAAAGATTTAGATAAAAAAAATTGTGAGATGATAAAAAAAATAAAAATACATTTATTAATTTTTTTTATTACATATTTATTTAAAATTAAAAAAATATAATAGTTATTTAATTTTATTTTTCTTCTCCTCTTCTTAAAAACCAAATAAAATAAAAAAAAATTTCTTCTCTCCTCCCCTTTATTAAAATCTCTCAACATTAGTTTATTTTTTTTACAGTGAATTATTTTTTAAATTTTTAAAAGATAAATAAATTTTTAATTTAATCTGTTAAAATTTAAAATTTAATAAAAAATTTACTCAAATTATATTCTCATTTGATCAATATAAAATTTTAGTTAAATTAAATAATTAAATTTGTTAAATATTTATTAATATAGTAACTTTTAGAGAAAAAAATTAAAATTTGAAAAATTAAATTAAAAATGTATGTAATATTTTAGAACTAAAATAATTATTCTTCCACGTCTGTCTAGTGTTGAGACTTTTATCATACAGGTGAGAATTAAGAGTATGAATATTATATTTATATTATTATTTTTTACAATTACAATATTAAATTATTAATTTTCTACCGATTTAGGTTTGAGGATGGAAATAATCCATATACACATGCTGCATGCCAGCAGCGTCAACCTACCAATACGAAACTACAAATTAATCAGACTGGCTATCATTCTCATAATAAAATAAAATTTCAATTATAGTACTTTAAGCAAAGATAAATATCTTCGTCATTTTGAATAAAATTAATTTTGTATTAAAAAACTATAAAAATATTTGTATAAAAATCATTATGAAAATTTGGTCTTTTTTTGTTTGTTCTTAAACTTTTTCCTATGTTGGGTAATCTGCACTACTTATTTATGTTAATTATTTTAGCGAGATGCATTAAATCATGTTTAATTTCTTGATTTTTCAATTATCCACAAATTTTTTAAAACACCGTTATTTAAAAAATAATTTGTTTATATTATTGAAGGATAAGTGTTATAAAATTTTAAAAAATGTTAAATGATTATAAGCTTATTATCATTTGAAAATTTTAATTCGAAAAAATATATAAAGAGGGGTGAAATGTAGATTATTTTTTCTTAGACCTTATAATTTATCCATTCCTTTTATTCTTGATTATATAATTTATTTTCGTATATTAATATAATTAATCATAACATATAATTTTATAATAAATACTTAAAAATTATTTATTTATAATTATAGTGATAAATAATTGTTTGAATTGACAAAAATTTAAATTTTGGATATGTCATTTTTGGAAGGATTATAATTTATTGTATTTAAATATTTGAAAAAACTAATATTTCAATTTTTAGGTAAAATTATTTTAAATAAATTGTGTCAAAAACTATTTATTTATGAAATATCACAACATTATCTATTTTAAATTGTTTTTTTCTCAAACTTTCATTCACTAATAAGTTTAAGTTTTTTTTTTTTGGAATTCGAATTTGAAACTCAGACGAATCTAGTAAAACTGACCTAATAAAAAATTATAAACTTGGTATGTTTAGGTATATCTTAAGGTATTTGATAACTTTTTTTTTTTTTTTTGAGTTGTTAATTACAATTTTATAATCACAGTGGCGGGAACCGTAATAAATTAGGTTCATCTGGGCAAATTCTTAAGGAAGGGCGACAATTCCCTGATCCACAGTAACACCCACGCCGGACATGTACGGAATATTGGGTTTTCGGGAGAGACTAGAAAATACACTCAAGGGTAGTCCTGTAATTCAAGCAGACACCTACACAGTTTCAGATCCAACAGCTTACAGTTAACCGTGCTTGCAGCCGTTGGATCTTACACGTGGTTATCTCCCATTGGATAATCCTTTCCAACCCGATATTCCTCCCCAGATTCCGGAAGTTTTTCTTTTTCCATATATAAAAGTCGGTTGCTCGTTAATTTCGTGAATTACTGAGAAACCGAAGCACACACAGAGAAGAAGGCCAATGACAGAAGAACTCAAACGAAACTACGTCGTATCATCGGAGATCGGCCGGGGACGATTCGGCACCGTTTTCAGGTGTGCTTCTGTGGACTCCGGCGACGATTCCTTCGTTGTCAAATCCATCGATAAAAGGGTCATAGCCGCCGGCGACTCCCTCGATGCCCAATGCGTCTTCGCTGAGCCCAAGATCATTCAGCTACTCACCCCTCACCCCCACATCTTGAACATCCACAACGTCTACGAGGACGAAACCCACCTCCACATGGTCCTCGACTTCTGCGACGATTTGGATCTCCATTTTCGAATCAGACCCGAGCCAGAGACTGTCAGCGTCATACCCGAACCGGACGCTGCCATCATCATGTGGCAGCTAATGCAAGCAGTTTCTCACTGCCACCGCCACGGCGTGGCTCACCGTGATATCAAGCCTGGTAATATACTCTTCCACGGGGATAACCTGCTCAAGTTAGCCGACTTCGGGTCGGCTGGGTTTTTCAAGGAGGGCGAGCCGATGAGCGGTGTGGTGGGAACCCCTTATTACGTGGCGCCGGAGGTTCTGATCGGCAGGGAGTACAATGAGAAAGTCGACGTGTGGAGTGCCGGTGTCGTTTTGTACATAATATTGTCAGGGTATCCACCGTTTTATGGCGATACCACGCAGGAGATTTTTGAAGCAGTCCTTAGAGCCAACTTGAGGTTCCCCAGTCGGGATTTTCACTCGGTGTCACCGGCGGCTAAGGATCTGCTACGAAGAATGCTCTGTAAAGACGTTTCTAGAAGGTTATCGGCCGAGGAAGTGCTGAGTAAGCATTCACTTCCTTTTTAAAGTAAAAAAAAAAAAAAAAAAAAATTCATTTTCATGTAATTTAGTTAAAAGGTTTAATTTTTATTTCTGGGTTGGGATTCTTTTCCTTAATCCAGCCCAAGGAAGGAGGGAATATCCATTCTAGAATTCCTTGGCTGTATTGTATGTAATCTCATAAAATTCTCAGCAGAAAAATAAAAGTTAATTGGGTGATCAATTAATGAACTATAACTTCTAAATTTATTGTACTTTTTGTTGTTGTTGATGAGATTTTTGTGTGGTTTTTAAACAGGGCACCCATGGTTAGCTAGAGAGACCAGACCAGGATATGAAGTAAACTAAGGTGGCGTGCTGCCGTATAAAACACCTATCTAAGACTACGGCTTTCTCATTCTGGATCGAAGATTGAAGATTCAAAGCCTTTTATGGTTTTCCTCTCTCTTGAGCAGAGTATGAAGTTAAGAGTGTATAAAGAAACCCCATTTGGGAGTTTTTTTTTTTCGGTGTAAGAGCGAAACGTTTTCAAGTGATCAAGTTTAGCGTTTGTGAATATGCTTATATTATAAATAAAATATTGCAGGCTTGAGACTTAAGCTCACTCGTTCTCCCACTTCAAGAATCTTGTTAAAGTAGCATAATTTCTACTTTTCCCCAATGCAATATGATTTTTTTTACGCTGCCTCCTCAAATCAGTGTTTCTGAGCAATTTCACTTCGCTAGTTGAGATTAAGGAAACTAAGAAAAGGTGTGAAGTATTGTTTGATTTGAATTAAGATTGCTAAAATTGTAATGAAATTTCCACCTCAAAATTATATTTTTATTCTAAAGTCTCAAGTTCTTATTAAAAAAAAATAAAAATTATATATTTTTACTCTGATTTTTTTCTTCAATTATAATTTTTCTCTTAACATATTTACTTTTGTTATTGACTCTTTAATTTTTTTTTTCTGTAAAATTATTAAAATATTATTTAATTTTTTAAATCTTTATAAAAATATATTTTAATAATTTTACATAATATAGTTAAAATTTATGTCTCAGTAAAAAATAAAATTTAATAAATTCTAAAGAAATTAAAAATTAAATACAAAGATAAAAGTAAAAGAAGTAATTTTTCTTTAAAAAAATTAAGAAGCTCTACAAAAGTTGAATCAATTATGATTTGGGAATTATTTATCCTAACATTAAATATTTTTGTTAAGTTCAGAATTCAATGAAAGGACAATGAAAAAGAAAGAAACAGTGGAGAGGCGCATCCAAAAATATAAAGGAATTATTGGGGTTTTATGTAATATCGAAAAGTCCAAAAAAACCAGTGGAAGATAAGGAGTCACGTGCTTGGTGGTTGTAGGAGACAGAAACGTTGTACGAGACAGAAACGCTCATAGTCTCATACAGTTGAGTTCCGTACTTTTCCGTAATTACGATCATTTACTATCTTCTAGGCATCGCCACGTATTATCTATCCATATCAAATAATTTTATTTTATAAATTAAATATAATACGATTATGTGTTTTTTTTAGATTGATAAAAATGTATTTTAATCTAAATTCATGACACGCTTTCAAGTTTAATAAATATTTTTAGATAATTTATTATTAAAAAATAAATTAAAATGTTTGAATTCAAAGCCGTAAATTATGAATTCCTTTATCATTTAACTCATTTTTTAGCAACACCTGGTTCAATATCATAACTAGCCTCGTACAAGTCGTACTTATGGGCTGCACTCATTTTTTTTTAAACAAAAAAAAAGAAGAATAAATCATATACTAAAGTCAATAAATTTTTTTTGTAATTTTTAAAAATATAAAAAATAAGTATTATAATTAAAAAAAAAAATTAATATATCCCATAAAAATTAATCTATCAAATATTATATTTTGATATTATAAATATATAATTAATACATCATAAAAAAAAAGAAATATAAATTAAATCTTGTAACTATCATATATATAGTGATGAGTAAGTGATCAGTGACTAGGACCACTCACTATCTTTTTTTAGTTGACTTAAGGGGAGATGGTTCATGTTATAAATTATTATTAGTTATATATTTTGTATCATTAAGATGTGATTATAGTTGAGTTTTGTAAGTTTGATTTATTTTAAAAATAAAGAGGCTAAGTGAAAATAATAATAATAATAAGGTTATTAATAAATTACTTGATATATTATTTATAAATTATATCTATTTAGAAACTTCTACGTACCAAACATGAAGAAGTGGTTGCATTGTTTAGAAGATGGGGATATCCACAACAAAAAAGAAGTTGGGGGATATTTTATTTTAAGCATGATTGGTTTGCAGAGTCAGAGGTCAATTGGAGTGGAAATTGGGATCGCTCAACAACTGACACATGCTTCCGTGGTCCACACTAACTTTCAGAATTGGAAAATTCTGTACTCTCTCTCTTTCTCTATGCTCTAGATTGAAATATTTTTAAAAAAGAAAGATGTGGAATTAATAAATTTTATTTATTTATTTATTAAGTATTATTTTTATTAAATTAACCTCTCTCTCTCTTTAAATTTATTTTATAAAACCTTGCTTTAAAAAACTTCAGAAAAATCATATATTTATATTGGCATTTGGGCTTCTTAGACTTGCACTGGTCCTATTATGATAAAATCTTTCAGATACCCTAAGTTTCTGAATTTATCAGTCGAGCCCAGAGGAATGGGTATTTTGGTCCTTAAGCTTTATGGGTTTATGGGCTTCTCAGACTTGCACTGATCCTATTATGGTTGCCCCTTGCAGTTGTACTGTAGTTTGCATACTAGTCTATTTCAAAAATAGATGTGTTCGTGATAGGCTACGAATATACTTGGCCCGGTCTAATAAGATGGACAATAGATACCCAAATATTTTTTTTATTTTATATAAAACTAAAATTATCGAACTCACAAAAGTGAGTACCTTCCCAACGACATTTTTTCTATATCCACACCACAAGGTTTAAATTTGGAACGACGTACTTAAAAAATAAAAACTCTTGGGCCGACTCTTGCTGGTATACCCAACCAATTATAACAAGTTAATTATACTAAATGTTAAAGTCAGGCTTCAAGCAAGTTCAAAAAAAAAAAAAATCAGGCTTCAAGCCTCTCGCATGCTGTACGATCCAAAGGTGTATGGAATTCATTCATATCTATCCGTCTTCTTGTGTACATACACTACAAAATAATAGTTGTTTAGCAATAGAATTTCATTAACAACTAAAAATATTATCTTAAAATAAAAAATAATGAAAATTTTTAAATCCTAATTATATAATGAAAATTTTGTAAAAAATTATCCCTAAATAAATATATTTAGTGACAATTTTTGTAAATTATTGCTATTTAACGACTACTTATTAAAAAATAATTATTAAATATCATTATTACTAGTGTATTTGTAACATTATCAATTTTTAGTGACAATTTTTAAAAAATTATTAAATATTATTATTTTTTGTGTGTTTTTAAAATAAATAATTTTTAATGACACTTTTTATAAATTGTCACTAAATATTATTATTTTCCACACAATTTCACTTCATTTTTTCTTTTTTTTTTCCTCCGTCATTGTGAATTGGCGAGTTTCTTTTTTGCATTTAGTGTATTTTTGCATTTTATTTTTATTCATATTCAGGTTTTTTTTTTTGTTTGCAACAACAACATAATTTTAAATTTTTATATTTGAGTGAATTCGAGATTTCAAGAAATATAATCTTATAGTAAAAAGATTTTGAATACAAAAAGAAGAGAAGAAAAAATTTAGACATTTTTATTCTCTTTTTTAAATAAATGTTTATTTTTATCTCACATTAAAAACTATGATCATTTTTTATCCTATTCTTGTATCAATCAATATCTATTGAAATTATTTTTAATACAAATGAGTCATCTAAATATTGAATGATTCAAGAACGTAAGTTGTCCAAGCGTTAGACAACTTACCTTGGGAATTTTGTTGGGGAAAATTAAATGAAAATTAAATGCAGAATAAAAATGATTAACAAATACAACACAAAAAATATAGCATGGTTCATTCTTGATTATTGAGTTGTCCAAGGAACAATTTTTTATTAAATTAATAGGTATAAAAAACAAATCTTCAAATTATTTCGAAAGATAAAATTATACTCAACTATCCCCCATTTTTTCTTCCTCTTCAAAGATCTTATTTTTCTCCTCGTTTTTGGCTATCTTTCTTCGAAGAGCTATCTTTGGGTTCTCTGCATGCTACATTTTTTCTTCAGCAATTGGTGCTGCAACTTTTGACTAAGGGAAGCTGCTTTTATTGACTTCTTTCGCCAAAATTTGGTGGGATGCGGCTGAAGAATTTACTTCGTCCCTTTCTTCCTTCTTTTTATTTATTTATTTTACTGTCAATGTGAACCTTTGATATAGACTAACTCACTTAACAAATCTCTCCCTCTCATGTCCACCTAACGTAAGACTTTATTTACATTCTTAACAAATTTGTCCTTTTTATATATATAATATTAAGAGTATTTTTTCTTCAGTCGACTTGATACTAACCATATTTCAAACTCTAAATGTGAAGATTCTTTCTAACAAATAATTCTTTTCATGTCAAATCTTAGACAAAGTATTTAAGAAAACTAAGTCCCTTCCACTTATACCAACCCTTGTTGGTACATTGGGAATTTGCTGAGTCATCTAATCTTAATTTGAACGGCTTACCAAATTTATTTTTTACTTTTTAATTGTTTACATTATAACCATTAAAAAAATTATAATCAATATGGTGAGTCATCCTTGACTCACTATTAAAATATTTGAATAATTACAGTTTTTTTAATACATTAAAATATATTAATAATTATAATTTTAAAAAGTAAATATTAATTAAAATCAAATTCTTGATGAAAAGATAATGTAAATTCATTTATTTAACAAAATTGGAGTTATAATAAATAAAAAACTAAAATATTAGAGTAATAAAGTTATAATATATTAAAATTGAAGTTATATTAAAGATAATTCTTATTTTATAATATATAAACAAATTATATTATGTAATTTATATAATTTAAATAAAATAAAATATTTTTTATTGTTTTATTCTTATTCTACGTTTAATTAATTAGAGTAATAAAATTTTCAAAATTGACTCAATAATCAATGAATATAAAATTAAAATCAAATTTATTAATTAATTTATTTTCTGTCTAATAAAATGAAAACAGCAACAGAAAATGTAAAAAAAGTTTTTTTAAATAATATATATTAACAAATTTAGTCATCAAAATCCAATTATTTATTGTTATACGAAAATATGATAAAACCAAAAGTTCTCCAATTCTACTACTTCTTAGAAATTTCTAAACTATTAAAAAAATAATTTTTAATGATTATAATGTAATAAAAATTAAATGATTTAATATTACTTACTTAGCTTTGCTGTAAAGTCTTTGTATAATCCACTAGAAATTTGAAACTGAATCCCAGTTTTTAATTAGGAAGACTTGAGAGGGAGAAAATCACAACCCATAAGAGACAAAAAAGCAAATACTTTAATGAGGAAATATTTAGTCTATTTATAATAGATGAAATTTTATAAAAGGCTGTTATTTATTTAGATAAAAAGTTACATTTATTGAACTAAATATAAGTGATAATTTTTTAATTATTTATTAAAAATAATTTAATTTATTATTAATAATTAATTAATTAATTAATAATAATATTTAGATCATAATATATCATAAAAATAATATTTTTTAAATTATTTTACTTCTTATCACAATTTGAGAAGACATTGATGACATGGTACCAAATACCTACTCTTGGAATAATTGCATTCGGGGCATTATGTGTTCAAGTGACCAGCCTTCCACTGGTTAGCCACGCAAGCGAGCAACTGGTACGAGGATCCCGCAGAGTCTAACGTTTTCGAAGCACTTTCTTTCAACTCTCTTGCCCTCCGTCTCGTGGCCTTCCCTTCTTCACCTTCCATCGTCATCCTCACCGCCCTCTCTATCTCCTTCCTTCCAATCACTCCACTTCCAGCTTCAGCCACTAGTTTAATAGCTATACCAACATCTTCCACCAGCATCCTACTGTTCATCCTTTGCTCTGCGTAAAGCGGCCACGCGATGATCGGCACTCCGTGTGCTACGCTCTCCAGCGTGGAGTTCCACCCACAGTGACACAGAAAGGCACCCGTGGATGGGTGCGTTAGAATGGTGATTTGTGGTGCCCATGACGCCACCACCAACCCTGTTTGTCCAGTCCTCTCCAGAAACCCTTCTGGTAAATAAGATTCCGGATTGTTGACATCGCTACCCACGTTGAAAAACGTGGCAGAGGCACTCGCATCGCTCGGCGTACGCACCACCCATATGAAACGTTGCTGACTCAGTTCTAGACCCCACGCCAACTCAGTCAGTTGTTCCCTACTCAGAGTCCCCCCGCTGCCCAGTGACACATACACCACCGACTCCGATGGTTGTTTGTCAAGCCAAGCCACGTACTCGGCTTCCTCTTCCGTCAAGGGTTCGGTTTCTTTGATGAGGGGTCCCACCGGGTAAATGGTAGGAATGGGTATCTGCTGGTAGAATGGATGCTCTCTTAAAGCTCGGAGTGTGACCGGTTCAAGATCCTCCCACGTGTTCAAAAAAATGCCTGCCGCCATGGCCACCCGGCCAAGGTGATATAGGTACCATTTGTACTCATCGATCTTACGATTTCTGACCTGGTCTAATAAGTCCTCCGTTGGGATGGGTGCGCAACCCGGCACCTGCACCGGTTCGGGAAGGTCGACGAACTCTTCGTGAACGTCACGGTCAAGCTTTGGAAGAAACAATGAGAAGGCAAGCAAGTGGGAAGAGGCGGTGAAAAAAGTGAAGGTAGGAATGGAAAGCTCCTTGCAGACATCGAAAGCTTGGGTACAGAACAAATCGATGACGAGAGCTTGGAGGTTATGGAGCTGGGGGAGTAGCGTGTTCAGGCACAGCAAGCTTTCACGTACGTTGAGAGAGAGACGGGTGAGGATGGGAGTGTGATCGGTGACAAGGGTGGAGAGGTCAACAGGGGGAAGATCGATAACGTGGAGACCAAGAGGGAGGTGAGGAGTGTGAAGGAGTTGGTTTTGGGCGGAGGAGGCTTCGGTGGTGATGTTGAGGAAGGTGACATCAAAGCCATGGTGGATAACAAGGCGCTGTGCCAGCTCAAATAGAGGTACGACATGGCCCATGCCAGGGCTGGGGAGAACTGCAACGTGCGGTTTCATGGGTTGGAACTTGGATTTCAGCACCCTTATGGTCCTTACAAAATGGCAAATAGTGGGGTTTTGAGCTTGCTTGCCATGGAGGATGGAGAGGGGGGAGTCCGGTCCTAGACTCTTTATAACGGAAAAGACCGACCTTTTTGCTTACTTTGAATTTAATCTACACCAAACTACATTACTTATTTAATAAATTAAATTTACGTAAATTTTTCGTCTGAGATATTTAATACATTTTCAATCACATATCCTGTAAATAATATTAAAAAATTTAAAATATTTGCTTGATTTATAAATTTATATGTGCTCACACTATTTTTAATTTCAAATTTTTTTAAAAAAATTTCTTGAAGCTTATAATGATAGAAAATATTATATATCATTATTGAATAAAAAACACAGTAATTTGGAATATAAAGAACAATAGTTTACTTTTGCTTGCCATTGATTCAAAAATTTTCAACGTATTCACAGTTAAAATGAGTCTTTATCTCTTTATCATCTAAATCATAACTCTTAAGTTATTAAATAGATTGGAGAGAGAATTTAGTCATTTTATATTTATTTTTGAGTTGACAATTATTTACTCATTATGAATAGTCACTTTTTAAGCAAAATACTTTACTCAATTAAGTCAAATAATTCTAATATATAAAATTTATATTCACACACTCTCTATAAAATATAAGTTTTATTGACAATTTTATAGTCAAAGCGATTTTTTGTATAAATTAAAATTAGAGATATCTAAATATAAACTATATAAATCTTACAAAAGTGAATGTGAATTACTGTTTATTTGTCTTGCCATTTATCTGTCTGCATCTAACACACTTTTTTTAGCATAGCAGCACTCACTACAAATAAATTATGTTTCGCAGTTTGTTTGTGTTACACCCGTGCAGGGCACGCGGATAAGATTCAACTTCTATGGTGCTGCGGCTTGACACACTCGCTGTCAGACAATTCAGATGTCTTGTCGTTGTGCCATCACCCAATTATTGACTAAGGAGTTATTTAGGTATAACTCTACAATTTCTTTGGTAATCTTTTAGGGACAGAAACGCCCTCTAACACTCACTGACTTATTAACTCTACGAATATAATTATAACTTTTTTTAAAAATAAATATTAATAAATTTTAAAAATTTAAAATTATAGGATATAAGAGTTTTGTAATTCTAAAAATTACGCTACAAAAAAGTTATAGCATATCAATTAGGCATCATGTGTGATGAACTAGACATGTCACGGCTATACTTTTAAGAGTATGTGAATTACATAATTTATAAATATATATTTGTCATAATATATATAATATATTTTTTTATCATAAGAAATAGTTTTATATAGGTATTATTACGTATAATATACAGACTAAATTTATAAATATCAAAATAATAGTAAAAACAGGGATCTTATTCATGGCGTTCAGAGTATATTTTAGAGTACAAGTATAACATAAATAAAAAATTTATGAGTCCTAAAAATAAAGTAAATTTACTTAAAAAATATGATATTTAGCTGATCACCTATATGAAGGATTAGACTCTGTATTTTTATCTGAAAAAAATGTAAATATCGTGTAGTGAGTTTGACAACTCAATAAGTAAATAATACTTCCTATAACCTCTTAGGTCAACATATATATGTATTCATATATTAAAATTTATCACATAAAAAATTACAATTCAGAAGTACATTTATATGAGACTCGCATTTTAAATATTTTCAAGTTAAGTCACATTTATATATCTAAAATCATATTCAATAGGTATGATTATTATTTAAATATTGTTATGCATCAAAATATTTCTCATGAAAACATTAGGAGGATCTCATATCAAAACCACCATATTAGAGTTCAAGTCTTTTGTACTTTGGTGGTGTAAGATTTATCTAAACTCAGCATCTCAACTAAAATTTACCTTACCACCATTCAAGAGGACATGCGAAAAGACTATAATATGGGCAATTTTTCAAGCACACAGTAAAGGAGGACAAATCGCATATTATATAGTCGGCATCTCGTCTAGATAAGAGGCATCTCGCTTTCCTTCATATATCATATCCCGTGTGTTGGCCGTCACACGAGACTAGCACTACTCCTGCTAGCTGAGGTGTCAAGGTACACCAAGACTAACATCACCTGCTATTAGCAAACTGTGTTTCCAATATGACTTATCCACAGAAATCATATTTGCACATATGTCATATCGTTCACAACATAAGTTTCAGTATAATACAGAATTTTCAGTCTTAATAAAATTTCTCTGTTAGAAATTTTCAAATTAGGGTTATCACATATACATACTCTTTTCTAAGACAATCTTATAGCTTTACATATCAATGCCACGTGCACAATATATTTCTTTTACCATATGATGCGAAATACATTTAGAATCATATATTCAATGAGTTTAAAAATTTAATTTCAAAGCCATACTCTTCTTGAACTATATGCCAGATTGTAAACAAATCAGATAATTTAATTTATTTCAGAGACATATAAAAATATAAATAATTTGTAAATATAATCAATTATACATTTAAAGTTCAAGAAAAGCATAGGGTAAGTCATAGAAAGAATTATTTACTCACAAGGTAAGGCTCAAGGTTAGCTAGCCCTAAAATACACTTTTCCAATTCAAATTTAACCAAATAGACCTCAAAATTGAGTTCAGAAGGTCCAAAAACTTAAAAAATAACTTTAGAATAGCAAAATTTGACCTATAGGAGTTTGGTCAACACTGATCAATTGATAAATACTATTCACCGCCAGAATTACTATTTATACCGACCAGATTTACTATTCACGACGCACAAAAAGTTGTTAGATGGTTGAACAAATTTATATTATGAGGTTTTATTTATATTCTGAATCCATCTACGATGTCAGATTTTTAATTTGAAGTCTTTAAATAAGAGTTTCAGAGTTTATCTTTTTTTAAGATTTTTTATTTTTGGTCTACGACAATTCTACAGCTGATTTGAAAAATCATTCGGTCAATATCGTAGTACTCTTGGTCTTAAATCCAGTGATACCTTTAGTTTTGAGATCGGAGGCTTGAAGGTATTTTAGATCTAGAGAGAAAAATTTATTATTCTCTATTCATTCGCTTCAAAAATCTTTCCATCTTTTTTTTAATAAATGATGGAGGACTAATTAACAATTTGCTAATTGTTAGAGGAAATCTTTGTAAATTTTATTATTTATATTTTAATCTCTAATTTTTAGAAAATTATAATTTGACCCAAAAAATTAAAATTTTTTATTTTCATCCCTAAAACTTTTTAATTACATCTCTACTCTTTTATTTTTTTTAATAATCTATATATAAATAAAAATTATGAAATATTAGAGTTGTTACAAGATAAATGGCTTAGGGCACCTTATGCCTTGTGTCTGTTTGGATCAGATTCGTTGCAAGTGTTTAGAAATAACGGTAGGACGAATATTCTATGTATGGTACTATTGACATGTCGTGAAATTTGGTCCAATAAATTACTCTAGCGATATATATTAATTAATATAATTTGTTATATATATATATATATATATATATATATATATATATATATATATATATATATATATATATATATATATATATATATATATATATATATATATATATATATTATAAAATAAGAATATATTTTAATATAAAAATTATCTTTAATATAATAACTCCAATTTGAATATAATTTTTTATTTACTACAACTTAAATTTTTTTTTAAAAATAATTTACATGATCTTTTCATCAAGAATTTTATTTTAATTAATATTCTATTTTTAAAATTATAATTATTAATATATTTTAATTTATTAAAAAAATTATAATCTTTAAAATATTTTATAGAGAGGATTGATATGTAGTGGAGTGGATAAACACTTGGGGCTTGTTTAGAAGTATTTTCAAGTATTGTTGTTTTATTGTTTTTTAAAAACAATGTTAAAAACTGTTTTTTTAGAACAAAAACATAAAAAAATTGTTTGGATGTAAATTTTGAAAACAATATTTAAGAACATAATGATGTAATCTGCATGATGACTGGAGATTAGTTTTAAAAAATTATTTACAATTTTGTCATTAATA
Source organism: Gleditsia sinensis (assembly GCA_037074535.1). Classification (NCBI taxonomy): domain Eukaryota; kingdom Viridiplantae; phylum Streptophyta; class Magnoliopsida; order Fabales; family Fabaceae; genus Gleditsia; species Gleditsia sinensis. Next base: position 65,438,964 of record CM073464.1, read on the forward strand.
AAATAGTTCTCCTTATTTTAAAAGAATTGAAAACAATTTTGCACAAAAACAAGAAAAACAACAAAATGGTATTTTTTAAAATTTATTTTTTGAGTTACATTTTTACAAAATATTTTTTAAAAATAATTTATAAAAATAACATAACAAACATATTTTTTTATTTTTGTAAATAAACAAAAAAAATTATTTTGAAAATAGTTTTTGAACAAAAAAATTATTTTGAAAACAGGTTTTTATTTTATTTTTGTAGAACAGTTTCCAAAAAAATTATTTTTGCATTCAATTTTTAAATTTATAATTATTAATATATTTTAATTTATTAAAAAAAATTATAATCATTCAAATATTTTATAGAGAGGATTGATATGTAGTGGATAACCACTTATTCATTGTTGAGATAAAACACCACTCTCAGGCTACCTAATCTTAAAGTCAAATATCTCACAAATGTTCTACCATAATATAAAGATCACATACTTGGGTTGTTGGACTAATACAACTTGAACTTTCAAGATCAATATTCTTGTCTCAAGGAAAGATAAGTCAGCTATTTGCCTATTACTCTTAGAGAAATTCATCAAATCACGGTTGCAGCACTACTTGACACGTTTTGTGAACAATAGAAACTCTTCGCCAACGTGCTTGATGATCATAACAAATTTAAGAGACATGCAAAGAATCACACTTGCAAATCAACTACAAAGACAACAATTATGCCTATTCAAACAAAAGGAGGAATCATAATCTAGCATTTAAGAGATATTTTGAAAAAAGAAAAGTAAATGGAAAGTCTTTCATATTCTTCAAAAAGAAATCTAGACGAGACAGAAATTCAATAGATGTTAAATTTATGAAAAAGAAAGACATTTTGCCAAAGCCTACCCTACTAAAGCAGTAAAAATGTTTCAACATGTCAATTCTCTTGTTTCATATGAAGACGAAGATGTTGGATCACTTTTCTTGGAGCAAAGTGAATTAAATGAAGAAATTATATTTACCTTCTCTAATTCTTCAGAAGGAGATATACAAGAATATTATTTAGAATTTGATGACTTTTTTGATTATGTCATAATTTTTTCAATCCAAGATTATTTAAAGGCAGTCTCAATCCCAAAACCTTCTTCAATGCCATGTACGGAGATTCAAGTTTTATTCTCCAAATTTGCAAGACCAATCAAGATTAAGCATACATTGATATTGGTGCACGAAGAACAGTTACAGACCTTATAGTTCTCCCAATCGACAAATGGGAACCCCATATTGAAACTTTTAAAATTGTTGATAGCAAAATCTTCAATACTAAATTATCTCTAGATCAAATATTGAAATTAAGTTCTTCCTAGAATGTACCATTTGGAATATGGTAATAGGAAGCGGCTCACCTGATAAAGATCTCTTAGTGGGAATGGAGGTTTATTGTCATGCTCAAAAACTACAAATTCTGCTTATTGGATTTAGTCATATACCAAAATTCATAAGATGTTTTCACTACGAGATGCACCAAATGGATATGGAGACATTAAGACAAGGTTGTTAGAAGTATGTGCAAAAAGCCATGCAGAATTCAAACACCCTTATCTTCTGTATAAAATTGAACAATTCTTTGTTTAATTTCTAGTTAAGCTTAATGAAGATATTAGTGCTACAAAAGCTAATAATTCAAGAATGACTCTTACAGACCTACAATTAGCCTTGAAAGAATGCTTTTAACTTTTGTAACAAGGATTCATTGAACCTACAAAGTCAGACTAAACATTCCAAGCGTTTTATGTTGAAAAGAGATAATATTTAAGGAAAGAAAAGGTTGGTTAGTGATTATAACCCTCTTAATCAATTTCTAAAAGATGATATGTTTCCTCTTCTAAAGATTAGTTCTCTTTTCACCTATTTAAATGATGCTAAAATTTATTCAAAATTTGATCTAAAGACAGCATTTTAACACATTAGTCTTCATCCTAAAGATCAATATAAAACTATCTTTCACTACAAGAAATTCGACTTTTTGTGGCGACTTTTCAAATTTGTCACAAAGTATATTTCAATGGCGACTTTGTAGGGTCACCCCAAAAAATTTGAATTTCTATGGCAATTTTGAAACATCGCCACCAAATTTCATACTTTCAGTGGTGACTAAATAAAGTCACCATTGAAAGAGAGATTTGCAGTGGCGACTTAATGGTGTTGCCATTGAAGCACTTCAAGCAATTTTATTTTTCATCAACTATCTACTAAAAGGTAGTCTTCATTGGCGACAATTAATCACCATTGAAATTTTTCTTTTCATTGGCGACTAATAGTCGCCACTGAAATTTAAGATTAAATAAAATAAATGAAAGCATGGAGAATGGATCTTTCGTTGCCTACTTCTTAAACACAATCTTTATTTTAATTTAATATTTAATATATACATAAAATTTATTTTTTAATAAATTATGTGAAAAAATAATTTTTAAAAGAATTGCTATGTTAATGTTGTCACAAAAATTTTGAAAATTTATTTAATCAATATATAAAGATGTTTAACTAAATTATATCTTTACTAAAAAATGTGTGAAATACATTATTTGTTACATTTTATATTTTTTCCTTTTTTTAATTTTAATTTATTTTAATAACAAGGGTTTTGTTTTAATTTAATCTAATCATAAAAATTCTTCAAAACTTAACATTTTAAAGTAAAAAGAGTATTTTGTTATTTTCCTATTCGAAAAATTTATTCATAATCTAATTTTTTTGAAGTTTAATTTTTAAATATATTACTGAAAAAGTTATATTCTTTGTATGAATAATTTACATTAACCATATTAATAGAAATTGAATAAATTTTTGTAACTAATTAAAATGAAACATTAACTAAATTATACTTTGCTTCAGCTATGTAAAATTTTACTTATCATAAAAAATGTGTTAAATATTTATAAATAGAATAAATTTGAAGAAAATTTTAAAATAAATTAATTCTTAAAAGATTAAATTTATAAAAATAAATTTAAAATAATAAAGTTGAAATATACAAAAACCCATATTCTAATTCTCCATTTATATATCTTAAGAAAAGATTCCCTTCATTTTTTTAAGCGATAATTACAAAAATTTAAAATGGTTCATCTATTGCATACAAGATATCAGCTTTCATAGAAAGATGGCAATTTTTTCTTGTAAAATGTTTATTAAAAATTCTAATAGATGATGTCACTACCACTGCTTCAACAATGATCATCGTTGGTCATTCTAAAAATTTAACTATGATTTTTAACCCTTTTTTTAAATAATTACTGTGTAAAGTTGTTCTTTTCAAAGGCATGGTACAGAATGTGAGGTAGTTCTCCAAAATTTATATCCTAAAACGGTGCGGTGAGTACTTGATAATTGCCCCAAGCCAGCTTTTTCTCCACTAAAGCATTATATACAAATATATATATAATTGCCCCAAGCCAGCTTTTACTCTATTATTGTCTAACAATTAACAACATTGTTTTACATATTACATACAAAATTTGAGGGTCTAAAGATTTTTCATTCCTTCAAACTTACTATTAATGGTAGGTCCACATTTCATTTCCATTTATCAGCCCTGATGTCATCAAAGGTTGTGCATGTTAATGATAATTTACTATTAATGAAAAAGTAATATTGAAATATTATGTTATATTTTAAATCAAAACCTTTTAATATAAGTCTTGGTGAACAAATTTGTTTTTGTTATAGTAAGACTTATAACTCTTTGTGAAGGGCTAATTAACTTGTTTATATGATTCTCATTATGCAAGTGACCCTATATTATCAATTATTAGTACTTTATTATTTATTATATAAAAATATAACTAAATTAAAATTCGATGATTGAATTTTTTTTGTAATATTAAGAGTAAAAATTTATTAAAAAAATTGTTAAAGATAGATGAGTTTAATATTTTGAACGAAATTAATCTTAATATAAAAATAAAAAAATTATTGTCTAATAAAATATTTAATCTTTCGTTATCAAATTAGTTTAGTTAACGCTATATTATATATGTTGAGCAATATATATTTAATTGTTTATTAACATATAAATCAACATTCAGCTAAACTAAGCTAACTGTGTTAGCGCTATAATATATATGTTGAAATACATATTTATTAACATATAAATAAAATTATTATTTATATATTTAATTATATATGTGTAGGACCGTGCTTTATTGTAATCCACTTTTACGCAATGCTATTGGAAGCATTATTATCTTATCCTTATCAACTCTTTTCACTTCCTGCGATAAAAACTATATTTTTATGTTTTGAAACCAAGTACATTATTCACATGGGAAGTGCAGGATGGGCAAATCAAGAATGCTTTATCAATAATTACAACAATCTAGTTGGACCACTACGTGTAAATGAAGTCAAAATAACACAACAATATATATATATATATATATATATATATATATATTAATTGAAGTCAAATAAAGTGGACAGAAATTACATTCAACAAAAATTTCTCCCTTCCCCCAAATGGTCTTCAGCCAGTATTCTTCCCATTTCCCTCACTTTGTCTAAACCCAGCACCATTGTTGCTTCAGAACCAGCTTTTCAAAATCTTTCCCTCTCTTCATCAGAGCGTAGCATATTTTACTCTCCTCATCGTAACTTTCCACTTAAGTAGGACATTTGCAGCAGATCCAACTCTATTACAAGACCTAAATCGTGGTTGCTCAAGGTTATGTTTTATTTTGATATTGCACTGTGTTTACTAGCAATGCATGGTCGTATTTGCTATGTTTTCTGGCTATAAGCATTATTTTTTTGGTGAAAAATATAAAATTTCTTTGGAGGAAGTACTAATTAAGCTATTCTAGTATGTCATTGAAGTGTTATTCTTTAAGCAAAGAAAATATAGCAAAGCAACTATTTGTGCAATAACAAGTCATGATTTCAAAGGATTCCATGAAAATTTATGGTATGACATATTTAAGTGGCTTAGTGAAGAGAGTGGACATACTCTTTGGAATTACGCTTGAAAGTTGTTTATGAGAGATTTCATAGAATTCCATGATTTCATATCTCTCATCTTAGGGATCTCTCCGTTGAAATATAGTGCTTCTTAAATTTACATGTAGGTCATTGCAATTGGTATTCATTTTTAATGCAATGAATTCAATTCACATTATTATTTATTACTGTTCTTTAGGCTTACGACCAACTTTAATGGGTTTGAATATTAGAGATATGGCTTATAAACTAGAGCTTTCACTAGACACTAAACTTCATCCATTGTTCCATGTCTCTTCTTTAAAAGTATTGTGTTAGAACTTGCTACTCCTCCTTCGAGTTTACCAAAAGTCACATCTCCCCAACCTCTAATTATTCTTCACTAATGTCTAGTTCATAGCATTCCTTAAGTATTAATCCACTGGCAGCATACTTCTCCAATTTAGGTTTCATGGAAGACTATTTCATCTATGCAGCAACATGTTCCACACTTCACACTTGAAGACAAATGATTTGGAGAAGGGAAGTAATGTTGGCATACCTCTTGAGTACCCTTGTTTTGCACATGGAAAATTTAAAAATTAATTTTTCTTAATTAGTTATCATTTGTTAATTATTGTATTTTTTGTAATTTTTATTTTCTATTATTAAGTTTTAGTATTTATTTTTAATTTATTTACTGATTAATTATTATGTTGTAGTTGAGGAGGTTACCCTCCATTTTCCCTGTATTCCTTATTTTTAGGTGGTGCTTACCCCACAAAGGTTGTATTTAGAAATTTCAATTCTTCGATGGAGTTAGCATAAAAACTTATGACAAATTTCTTAGTACTTATCTTGGGATTGTAAGTTCTCCCTAAAGAATCAACACAAAACACCTCCCCCAAACCCTTCTTTTAATTATATATAAAAAATAAAATTCAATTATTCTCTATTCACCACAAGCAACAAAATTTCATTAAAAATCTGATCTAATCCAAAATGTTTTTTTGGACATAAAAAATGCTACAAACAAAAACAAAAGTTCAAAAACTAGTTCTAGATCAAAGCCGTAACTATTATTCCAGAAGTTGAAACAAAAGAATCATAAAAGTTCCAGTAGATAGTCTTGAATAGGTTTGTTCTACTACTTAAAGAAGCTCCCGCACTTGAACCAGGTATAATTTAACAACTAGCAAAATATTAAACACGCACACAGGAAGATGCATAACTAAATGCAAAGAATTTGGAAAAGAAGACGAAAATTGTAAAGAAATAAAACAATATAACCCCAATATGATGGAATAAATCTAAATGTAGTCTAAGTATAAAATAAAATCTTGATGCCCAACTTTTATGGGCTTAAAGATTAACAATTTTCAAACATTATATTTAATTACAATATAGATATTTGTACCAAAAAATTTAAAACATAGATGAAAATAATTCTATTATTATTCATGCTTTTTTAAATGCAACAATTTTTTCCTCTAATATATATATATATATATATATATATATATATATGAAAATTCAACTTGAATTACATCCCTTTTTCCTTTTCATTTAGAATATTAACATTTAAATTTGTGATATTGTACCTCACATGAGTGCTACAGTTGAGCATAAACTTTGTCTCTTATGGGCATACAATATAGGTGTAGGATGACTATGTAAAAATTGAAATAATAGAATTTGAACTCATGCCAACCATGTCTTGTTCTCAAGTAGATCAGAGATTGAAAATGTTAGCATGATGTTTGGGAATAAAAAAAATGATAATTTTCCTTTTGTGTTGTATGTATGTGATGCAGAATTGACAATGACTTGTTATTTTATTTTTGTGTAATATTCCTTTTGTGTAACTGCCCTCCTTTGGTTGCATTTAAATGATAATTTTTTTTCTTGGCCAAGGGGTTATACTTGTGCACGTACATGATAGTAGGGACATAATTATTGAATTAATGCCTCCATTATAGGCCAATCTTATGAAGCTAGAAGCTATATGTATGTTAAGCAACAATTTATTGCATTTTACAGGATCTTCAACATGGACAGTTGGTATGATTTAACCCTTCTAGAGCTTGATTGATACTATTTGCTTGTTAAAGGAGTAGTAAGAGTGTGTGATATTCATCTTTTCTCAATAAACTTAATTAAACCATTTACTTATACTAAAGAAAAATTTAAACATTCCATTGTTGCAAGAATGTTTTCATGATGTGCCTTATAAATGCATTCTCTCAAATTTAACTATATTAGGGAATTCATGTTTCATAATCTTGCATCTATGCTACCCTCAACCTTTAAGATAAAGCAGGAGTTTATGTGCTATAATGTACAATACTGTGCTATAATGCATTCATTGGTTGATATTTGAATATTCTAGTAGTATATGTTGTAAAATAATCAATATATTATTACATCATGCAAATATCCTAAATTAATTTTAATTTAGTCTGTGCAATGGAAATGTTTAATATCACCTTTTTGTCTATTTGTAAACTGTAATGATTCAAAATTTTTATACAGAGGTACAATGGGGACATATATAGATGATTGCCCTCTAAGTTGAATAGACTTTAAAATGTTGACCTTTTAGGCCGCCTTCACATATTGTAATTTTCTTCGAATTTGCAGTTAAGTTGCCTGCATTATAGCTCCATGTTAACATTAAAGAGGAGACATTGATGCAGCTACAGGTAAAATTGGTGGACTTTCTCAAGTATTATCTTTTCCTCCAGTTGAAGTTTCATTTCAGCTTATGGCCTTCTCGTTTTCCTTTAAATTTTTTCAAAATAAAGTCAAATTGAATAACAAAAAGAAACTAAGATAACTAAGGGGGTAAGTGAAATTCTCCTGTATACAAGTAGCAGTTGAGTATGTTGCCCCTATTGTTATTGATACTGACATGTGTTTAGATTTCCTACTTTGTGAAGTTTGTTATTTGATTGGTACACAACACTTTTTTACAAAATTTCTTCTTTGACTACTTGCTTTATCTAGAGCTTGTATTTTGTTTACTGCATCAAGTTTTTTGATTAGAACTTGGAGGAAATAAGTTTAATAATTTATTTGCAATGGAAAGTGTTATTTAATTCAAATTTTGTCTTCTATTCACAAACTTAGGCATTGTTAGGTGTAGAAAAAAAGGGCAAACGATGGATCTAGATGTTGTTGTTTTTATTAAAACTCGCAAGCGCACGAATCTATTGGAGTATAGATTTAGTGGTATGCAAGGTCGATCCCATGAGAATTTTCAATTGAAAAAATTTAATTCAGATCCAAAATAAATATTTCTAACCTAATTGCCAGAATGTTTATTTTGTAAGAAGAGTACTGAACAGAGTTTGTAAAGAACTAAAATATTGAAATTAAATATGAATGTATTCAAAGTAAGAAACATACTAAAGTTAAAGAATTCACTCTTGATAAATCAAATAATAATAAATTTTATCTCTTTTATTACTCAAATAGAATCCTCACATAAATGAGGTTCCATTCGGAAGATATATTACATTAAACGCGCTTTGGTTTACAGATGAAGTGTATTTTGCTTTTTTTTTTTATTGTATTACTAATAGTAAATAACTTTTGTAAAATGGATTCAAGTATACATCATGCCAATCATTATATTATCTACAATAAATCAAGAATAATTCAAGTATTTATTGTGCCAAAGATTGTCTACAATGTATCAAGATTTACACTTTACAAAATTTAAAATAAAAAGATGTAAAAGGAAGAAAAATATACAAACAAAGTCAATAATAATAATATAAAGTAGGCGGTAAAATCAGTCACTGAGAAAGAAAATAACAAGAAAATAAATACCAAAAGTGCATAAAATAAATAACAGAGGGGCAATAAATCCATCCTCTAAGAAAATAAATAACAAGAAAATAAATAATAAAAGTGCAAAAAATAAATAACAAAGGGGTAGTAAAGCCATCCTCTAAAAAAATAAATAATAAAAGTGCAGAAAATAAATAACAGAGGGGCAATAAAGCCATCATCTAAAAAAGTAAATAATAAAAGTGTAAAAAATAAATAACAGAGGGGCAATAAAGCCATCCTCTAAGAAAGTAAATAACAAGAAAGTAAATAATAAAAGTGCAGAAAATAAATAACAGAGGGGCAATAAAGCTATCATCTAAGAAAGTAAATAACAAGAAAATAAATAATAGAGAGGTGGTATAGTCATACTCTCAGAAGAAAAATAACAAAAATAATAATAACAGAGAAAATAAATAACAGAGGGGTAACAAAGCCATCCTCTAAGAAAGTAAATAACAAGAAATAAATAACAGAGATGCGACATAGCCGTCTTCTTAGAAGAAAAATAACAAGAAAATAAATAACAGAGGGACAACAAAGCCATCCTCTTAGAAAGTAAGTAATAAGAAAATAAATAAGAAGATAAATACAACATCAAGTATAAATATTAAAATTAAGAGTTAGATAAATTATTATTTTTATACCAAGAGTTTCACCCTTTCACCATAGCATTAGGAGATTAGTTCTCCATAATCGAGATAAGAAAACAAAATGAAAGATGAAGAAGCATGATAAAACTTATAAAAGAAAGTAAAGATACAAAATGTATAAAGAGAGAAAAATATTACAAACACTTAGAACTTCAACAAAATTTTTTCAAGCTCACTCTTCAGCCTTTCTCCCCTCCCTCTAGCTCACAAAATGTTTCTATTTATAGACAAAATAAGGGAAGTAGGTGACAAAAATGGTGGGTAGCAAATTGCACTAAAGTTGACAAGTTGTGTTGCATTATGTGCCCCGAAAGTCATCATGATATATCGCCTTGATAGCCACCAAATCTCTACTAATCCTATCAACATAAAAGTTGTATATATTTTCATTATCTTTTCAGCCATATATGGTAAAGAAAAATTGGCCACGTATATTGTGATTTATGGCCAACACACTGTAGTAAGGTCAGGCTAGACTGCAACAGTAAATATGATCACTTCTAACCCAATTTTAACCCTTTTAATGTTCGAATTTGTTGACCACTTGAACATAAAAGTTGTAGAAAATTATATCTTCTATTCACCTACCAAATCGTACCCATTGAATATGTATTTGCTGAAATATGGCTCAAATACTACAGTAAGGTTGAGCTGGATTGTAACAGTAAACGTGTTCTGTTCTAACCCAAATTTGGCCCATTGGATGTCTAAATTTGCTAATCCCTTAAACATGAAAATTGTATGATATTATGTCAGATATTCATCTACCAAATTTCGTCTATTATATATACATATTTTCTGAGATACGACAAAAATACTGTAGTAAGATCAAGTTGAAAAGCAAGCAGCAAATAAATTTTTAACATTGGGTGTTTTGCCTTGAATCTTTATGTTTCAATTCTTTTAGAAATGTGGTCATAAATCAAGATTGAATTGATACATATATCCATTAGGATGCGTCTCAAGAGACAAAAAGATAATGCTCCTTACTCAGCAATCCTTAATGAATTTATTTTGTCTGCTTGATTTATAGACATCATTTTCAAAGAATCACAATTTAGCTTTGATTCCTCCAATTGAGTCAATTTTCTATTCTTCTCTTCATTTATAAAAATACACAAAACTAAAGACAAATAAGGGAGATAAATGCTTAATTAAGGCAAAAAGATAAGATAAAAATATTTAATTTATGAATACAAAACTCATTCATCACTAGACAAGGAGGAAAAGGAGCCTAAGCCTTTTGGCTACTCATATGAATGTATTTGGTGGGTTACATTTTACTATTAAATAGTATTTCATTACTATCCATCTTGTGATGTAGGTTCCTACAAAAATTTCATAAGACATTTTTTTTTCTCGACTTATCTTGTCCCAAGAGATGTTGAGAACAACACCAACAAACAAGATGACTAGGTTTGGAGACAATAGCAACCGATTTGTACATATACTACAGAGTTGTTGCTTTAATAGAAAGCCATTTTGTTATTGCAATAATTTTCGTTTGGATCAAAATTTTGTCACTTAAAATTACTTAGTGTTGCTTTATTGGCAAAGAGAAGGAATATGATATAGACCCTCATTTTTGTAAATGCATTTAATATCTGAAATTTGTATTAGATTTTGTCTTTTGTTTTATTTTCACGAAACTACATGCGTTGCATGCCTATTAGCAATTTGCATTTAAACGATGCTCGATCTTGTTCATATCTATGTTAATGAAAAATATTTTATTAATTTATATGTTTCTTTTTATTTCATTACATATAGTTAGGTTTTTATTACAAAAAATAATACAAACGTAAATTAAAACAAAAATTATAAATGATTATATATTGTCAAGTTTTATTACAAAAAACAATGCAAATTTAAATAATAACAAAAAAATTAAAAAAAAGTTTCAGTGGCGACTTAACTAAGTGGCCACAGAAAAAATTTTCCGTGGCGATAAATCTTGCCACTAAATGACACCTTTAGTAGCGACAAGTTTTAGTCATCACAATTAAAGGTAACATATGGAGAATTAAAAGTTAACTATTCCATGGTGACTTCTTCAAATTGCCACTAAAAAGTGTCTTTAGTGGTGACATAACTCACCACTGAAAATTAATATGCAATTGAATCACCTTTAGTGGCGCTTGGAGTCACCATAATAAATTTACTATTCCGTGGCGACTTCTTCAAATCACCACTAAAAATGGCCTTTAGTGGCTATATAACGAGCCACTAAAAATTAAATTGCATTTGAATCACCTTTAGTGGTGCTTGGAGTTGCCACTAAAAAGGATCTTTAGTGGCGACTAAATGAAGTCACCATTTAAACCTAGTTTTAGTGGCGACATTAGTCGCCACCAAATATTTCGTATTCAACAGCGACCCTAATGTCGCGACCATTAACAATATTTAGTGGCGACCCTTCTTGTTATAGTGTCAACTATTCTGTTTCAGTGACGATCAAAGTTGCCACTGAACATTCTCTTTTTGGTGGCGACTTTATGAAGTTGCCATTGATACCTTTTATTGACGCCCGTATAGGCGACGACCTTTTGGCGGCAAAAAGTTGCCACATAATAGTTTTAGTGGCGATTTTTTAATTTTCGGTGGCGACTAAAGTGGCCATCGAAAACCAAATTTCTTGTAGTGTTTTTCATTCCAAATGCCCAATATCAATGGATAGTCCCTCAATATTGTCTCAATGTAACACCATCCTTGTTTTAAAAATATATGATTCTGATATTTGAGCCCATTCTTCATAGTGTATTGATCTACATCAATGATAATCTATTACTCTCAAATAATGAAGAAGCTCATAGGCTTCTCATAGACCAATTTCTTGACCTCACAAAGAAATATAGAGTCATGGTATCTGAAAAGAAAAGTCAGCTGACCCTAACCCAAATTGACTTTTTGAGTATGCATTTCTCTTATGAAAATTATTAGTCTGGATCTTATATAGCATAAGACTTACTCACTTTTCTTGATGAAAACTTAACTAGAAAGGAAATTCAACAATTTTTGGGCATTATTAATTCTCTCAAACTTCATTCTATAGGTCTTAAAGCATAATAGCCAGCTATCAAAACTAATAAGAAAGAATCCTCCACTTTAGGGTCATGAACAAATGGAACTAGTGAATGTTTTAAAACAAGAGACACAAAATCCGTCACCTCTTAAGATTTCCATATGAAGAAAATAAATTTTGCAAATAGATGTAAGTGATTATTACTGAGGAGTAGTATTAATAGATGAAGTTGATGGAAAAGAAATTATTGTAGTCATATAAATAGACAATTCAAAGAATTTAAAAATTATTATCACACTATTTACAAGAAGATTCTTACAATAAAATATATAATCTAAAATTTCAAATTTCATCTTAGAAAGCATCACTTTACTTTGTAAATGGACAACTCATTATTTTTGAAGGTCTTAAAGTTAAAAAAATAAGACTCTTCCTAAATTACAATTACTAAGGTTAAAAGATTAGTTCTCTAAATATGATTTCAATGTTCAACATATAAAAATAGATAACAACTTTGTACCATACTTTCTCTCAAGATCCAAATCTATCGAAGTCATTACTTCAACATCAGCATTTTCATTAATCATGACTTCTCTTCCCCTTTCTCGAAAAGTCAACAACACATGTAAAAAAATCCCTTTTACAAACAAGGATTTAGCGATGATTTTTGAGTGGCTTTAAACTATTTAACGACGGTTTTTTAACCATCATAAAATCTCACATCGCAACTGGTTTAGCGACAATTTTGAAAAATTGTTATAATGCCACGGCTTAACGATGGTTACTAAACTATCGTTAAACCAATAAAAACCGTTATACTTTTTATTTGTTATTTTTATTTTTTTAATATTGCATATTTTTGTCCAAATTTTCTCTACATTTTCTTTCACAAATCATTTAATGTCTGAATTTTCTCTTCTCTTCTTTTGTTTTCAAAATCTTCTTGTTATAAGGTTTCATTTGTTGAAGTTCTAACCTCACACAAATTTAAAAATCTGAAACTCCATTGCTATTGCAAACATAGGAAGAACTTGTATACAAACAAAAATCACAAGAAAAAATGAATAAAATGAAATGCATAAATATGCTAAAATGCACAAAAGAAACTTATTGGTTCGTAGGGAAAGGATGAATGGAAGTGAAACACTTCGAAGGAGAACAAATATCGACAAAAGAAGTAGCTCGATCGATGGAGAAGTTAGAAAACTGAGGGAGAAAGAAAATGAAGAAGGCAGAGAAAAACGATAGAGAAAAAAAAGAAAAAAAGGAAACAACGTGAAAAATAAAGATAAACCGTCATTAAAAACTAACGGTTTTAAAAAATGTCAGAAATAATGATATTTTACAATGATTTTTTTAAAAAATCGTCACTAAAAATTAACTATCTTAAAAAATGCATGAGAAATAAAGGTATTTGGTGATTTGTTTTAAAAACCGTCTCTAAATAATGATGGTTTACCAAAACTATAGCTAAATATCGTTATTTAGCAACGTTTTTTTAAACCATTGCTAATCATTATTTTGTGTTTTAGTGACATTTTTTTAACCATAACTAAAATTCTATCGTTAAACCATTATTTTTTTGTAGTGCCTTTAGACTTAAAACTTTTTCCTACCCTTGCATCTATCAAAGTAATTGTCAAAGACAACTTGTTCCATTATCTTCTCAAAGTTCTCATTAAAAGAAAGATCAATCTAGAAAAGTTAGTGTTTCACGTTATTTTCTATTCCTAATCTTCACATCAGACCCCAAGATTTCTTTTTGAAGAAGAAATGTAGTATCTTTGGTGTCTTACCATCCTCTATAGTATACCAATAGAATTTTCAATCATGGTAATATGTCACCACCTCAATGACCTTCAGAATGAAAATACATTGTAAAGGACATTCCTATAATGGATTGCTCTATTAATATGGTGGAGATCAAAAGTCCAAAAAACCATTGGTAATCTCAATATTTGGAAAATGGCCATGAAAAACCTTCCTAATTCTTGTATGTTTTTGTCTTTCAAAGCCCCTAATTTAAAAGTCTAGACAAGCTACTATGGTTATAAAACCAAATTTACTAATGGCAAAGCCTTCCTTGATTACCAAACTTTGAGAAACAAACCAAGGTCACTCTAAAATGCTTTCTTTGTGAAATTAATAATTTCACTCATCCTTCAAAGACCACTTGTACTTCTATTGGCCCTAAAGCAAGAGAATTCATACTTGAAGAGTCCAAAGAATATGAAGTTTAATTATTAGATAATTATTATAAAGATTATTATAATTTTAACTCTACATCCAATACAAAGGAAAAGCTCTTGAGCTAGAGGATGTTTTTATGAACTCACAAAATCTATATGAAGAAAAATTTGGCAAACATTGGTGGCATAATTTTTATAGAAGAAAAATTTTGTATGACTCATACTATAAAAACTTAAATTTATCTTCTAGAAATCTGTTAGCTGCTCCACGTGTTTAGTGTGTAATTGCTAGTTATCCCATGTGTTTTTTGTTTTTGTACAGGTGTCCCATATATATGATATTATTGTATTAAAGTTGCCCAATGATGTTAGCCTTACTAAAGGTGTCAGATTGCATGATTCATAGGTTATACAAAAATTAATAAATAATTTATGTCATACCTCGGCTATCGATGGCCATCTTCGTTGTAGAGCATATTGCACTTTAAATAAAATAAACCTATTTCTTTTAGTATTTTAATTATTATAATTTTTTAATAATTATAATTTAAATATTAAAAAATAAATAAACATGGCACCAGTAAAATACCCAATACTAAAAATAATTTTGACAAATACTGATTGAGACAAAAATGAAATATAAATGTCAATAATTTTTAATGTAGAATAAAATCAAGTATTTATTTAAAAATGAGATAAAAATGTCCAACGATCCGAACCAACATAGAAGATTAGCAAGCACCTACCCTACTGACGTGATCCCAAATGAAATTCCAGGGCTTCCTCTTCTCCCAGTTTTAAACGGGATAAACTAAAAATCTTGGCCTTTGCAATCAATCTCGCCGTTTTCAAATCTTTCTGGAAGAAACTCCTCTGGCCTCTCCCAACGTTTAGGTCATGCATTCACAAATACACTTGTTTGGGAAGGAATATTGTATCCTCTTTGTTTCACATATGAAGTAGTTTCTCTTGGAACCAAAAGAGAAGCTGGTGGATGTAAGCTTAAAATTTCTTTGACTACACATTCTAAGCACTTCATTTGTCTACACATCATTTTCGTCTACCTTCGTTACTCTTCTTATCTCTTCCTGTGTTTTTTTTCATTGTAGTTGGATTTTTCACGAGCTCTGTAGAACCCCATTCAATTCCAAAGCCATTGAAGTAGTGTCACTTCTGTTGAATTAATTTATGTGGATTAGCATTAATTAATAAATTAGTCCAAATACAGAATTAATTAAGTAATCAGTCTTGACCCAGCACTGAACTTATAATAGATTGAGACCTGGTTAAATGTAAATAATCTGTGATAGGTCAGATTAATTACTGACAAGTCCGTTGGGTAGAGGCCCCAACTTGCAGCCCGTTACGTAGTCAGTGAGTTTCCTATCACAATACTGACTAAAGAGAGACAGGATTAAAATATTATTTTAATCCTGAAACCCTAATTTTTTTTCTCTATATAAAGGGTGCTTCCTCCCTTCATAAATCATAGACAGATTTCATATTCTCTCTGAGGGCTAGGGTATTGCAAGTTGTAATCCTCTCATTTTCTCTTCAGTAATGGATTTCAGTTCTTCATCAGGTATGTTCATCTCCCACATCATGTTAGCAATTGGTATCAGAGCCTAATTGGTTTTGGATTTGGTTTACTTGATGTTAAATTAACAATCTGCATTCTCAATTGTGGAAGAAACGAATGGAAATTGCATGAATTAGATCATACTTTCCCGAAGTTGATGCAAATTTAGGATCTCTGTTTTTCTTCCATAAAATCAGAAATTGATAGAGGGCTTATGAAAGACATGACCTTTTGAATGTAATATGTGAAAATCATGTTTTCAATCCGTGTAAAACCGAGCGAATAAGCAGATATATATGGCGCAATTTTCTTTGAAATTTCGTGGCTCGATCTGGTGTTTTGGCTCCATGAAAATCGAAATTTATTTGGGGTTATGATTCCTCATGATCATATGCCCAACATACTCGAACATCTTGTGGATTGGTTGAGTAAATCAGGAGAACTGATTTTTTTTGGTTTAGATTTATATATGCAAAAAACGCTTAATCACAAAAATAAATATAGGGGTTTGATAGATCGTTGAAAGAGGAACAAAACAGAATAAATCGTCCAAAACGGAACAAAAACGCGTCGGATACCATCGCGGGTTGAAACCGGGTCTTTCGACCCGAATTTTAGACCTGCTAGAGGTGGGAGACGCTGAACAGCGTCTCCCGGACATTCCCCATGCGCAGTTGTGGGGCGTGTTGGTGCGTGATATTACGCGCCGCCATTTTAGTTTCCCAAATTTTTGCAGTTATACTCCACGCGTCGAGTTAGAATTTTTAGTGATTTTTTGAAAATTTTATGGCTCCTGAAAATATATTTTATGATTTTCATAAACTTATACAGTGTAAAAATATACTGTACTCTCGGCTTCTGAACCCGAAAAATTTTTGTATATGTTATTTTGTATATTTGTGACATATATATGTTGGGTACTCTCTCTGGTAACATGTGTTGATCATATAATAAATTTTGAATCTTAATCTTGAATTAAAACAATATATTTTGCATTAAATTGTTGTAATTTTGTAGAATATGCAATGTTATATTGTTAAATACCAGAAGTTATATTGTTATTTTGTATAATTATGAGCTTGCCTATCGTAAGCATAATTATACAAAATCTTGTGAATTAAATACATCTTATATTAAATTGATGTGTTTTGTAAATTATGCAATGATGGATTATTATATGGCTGCAAATATAATATTGTTTTGTATAATTATGAACTTGCCTATCGTGAGTATAGTTATGCAAAACTTTATAGGATCAAATAATTTGAATTCTTTTAGAATTTAAATGTATATATATAATTTGGTAATGGACATGCCCTATCAGTGTGACATTGTCAAAATATATTTTGTATTGATCTAATTTACTATGAATCTGTTAGCAGTAAATATATTTAATGTTTCAATATCTGCTGTACCCTATCGGTATGGAGGTATTGAGTACATTCTTGTGTTAGTCCTTCTATGAGCCAAATAATTATGATGTGCAATGAGTTTTCTTGATTTATTGTAATCCGGGACCCTTAGGCGGGATTATGATAAACAATCTTGTGAATATAGTTGTATAAGCTGAGTTTTGAAGGAAATCTTGTCTTATAATTATGTTGCACATACATAATTAATGCTTCCTATTATGTTCTCTCAGCTTTTGTACCCATGCAACTATTATCAGTGAAAACTCTTAATGGGACTAATTATAACAACTGAAAAGAGTCTCTGGACATGTATTTGGTTTTAGCCAAAGAAGATTTGGCTCTTAGGAAGGCAAGATCGGTAGATCTTGCTGTAAATTCTACTGCTGCTGAGAAAACTTACTATATAAAATGGTATGACACCAACAGATTATGCCTGATGGTGATGAAGTACACTATGGATAAGACCATCAGACAGAGCATTCAAGATAATGATATAGCTATTGACTTCTTGAAAGCTGTTGGAGAGAAATTTAAGAAATTTAAGAAATTTGATAAGACCTACAAGGCATATTACTTGTCTTTGTTGGACACTACTCGTTATGATGGAGTGTCATGTGTCCGAGAACACATTATGAAACTTGTGAATTGTTTCAACAAGCTGAAGTCCTATAATATTGACTTGGGAGAGAATTACTTAGTGTGGTATATTCTGAAATTCTCCCATCTCAATACGGAGTCCTAAGGACTGCTTGCAATTCTTAAGAAGGAAAATGTCATTCGAGGGGAGAGGTTGTTATATTGCCATATCGAACAAAGGAATGAGAGTACCGTTCAAGGAGAGGGAATATTGTAAAGGCCCGAATGTGATCCTTTGTTCGAGGGGAGAATTATTGGTAGGAATACGAACAAAGTCTCACATTACTAGATATTGAGAAATCTGAATCATTGAAAACTTTTAAAACTTTCAAAAGGGCTGTTGAGTTGAAAACTAGTCAGACTATCAAATGTGTCAGATCAGATAGGGGAGGCGAGTATTATGGAAGGTACACTGAAGCAGGCCAAAAATCTTGGGCCATTCGCTCTATTCCTGCAAGAGCATGGTATAGAGGCTCAGTATACAATGCCTGGCACCCCTTACCAAAATGGAGTTGCAGAAAGACGTAACCGGACTTTGATAGATATAGTCAGAAGTATGATCAGTCACTCTTCCTTACCAGAATTTTTGTGGGGTGATGCCTTGAAAACTGCAGCATACATTCTAAATCAAGTTCCAAGTAAGGCTGTTGTAATAACCCAAACCTTTGAAGGTTAAGTACAAATCATTTGAAACAAGGAAGTTGAGAACAACATAAAATTTTAGAGCGTTTCTGACCTTTGCTTCTGACCTTTCTTCACTCATATAAGAATAACTCTCTCATATGAAATCTAAATTAAGTGATTCCAATTTCTATTGAAAGATAAGACATATATCTACAACTTTGATGTTGGGAATTTTCGCTAATTCGGTGAATATTATAGTGATAAGAGGAAAAAACCGCAGCGTAGTGTGGTATGGACCTTTGCTCACTATTTTATATATAACTCCTTCATATGAACTCCACATTAGGTGATTCAAGTGGCTAATGAAAGCTAAGAGAAAGGGCTACAACTTTTATGTTGGACGTTTTGTCAAATTCAGCAAGATGCATTCGCCGCGGTGAGAATATTTCGCCGGCGACGAGAATCCTGCAGCATTTTCCCGAGAGCATGTTTTTTCGCCGCGACGAAATTAGGTTCGCCGCCGGCGAAATTCGCGGACCAGAAATCTCGCCGCGGCGAGATTCGTCAAATAGGCATTTTTTTAAGCATCCTCCTCCCTTTTTCCTTCATTTTCTCCATAGCTGAACCTTCCTCTCTCTCTCTCTCTCTAGAATTTTCTCCACCTTCTCTATAAGATATGTCATCATCCGGACGTCCGATTTGAGCAAGCAAGATACCGTTGGACTCGTGGGAAGGAGAGCTACAAAACCCACCGATCAGTTTTACTGAAAAACCACCAAAAAATCGCATGAATAGTAACCTCTAAGGTAAAACTCCGTCCAATCGCATTTTAAACTTCGTTCTTCCGAAATTCTTTCCATAGATAGTCTTAGAATTAGTTTTTATGCTAGAATATAAGGTTTTTAAGTTTAGGGTTAGTTTTCCGACCGGCGTGAATAGTGTTTCTGGCATGAATAGTGACGTTTAGAGTTTTCTAATTCTCATGTTATGTCTATGTTTTCTAGGTTGTTGAACCATCACGAGGTAAAATTCTTGTTGTTGGACTCCTAGTAAGGTGAGTGGGTTTTTCATACTATAGCGCATGTTTTACGAATTCGGTTTATAACTCTCTTGTATGATTTTAACTAGTTGAAATGTATGCTAAATTGTTTTACCGCTTTGAAAACCAATATGTTCCAACCATGTTAGAAATTGTAAATTTCAATCCTAGTTGAACCCTAGGTATGCAGAGCAAGCATCTAGACTGATAATTCTCCATTTGAGTTAAATTTATAGAAATGTGAACTTAGTCATAGAAATGAACTAAGTTAGCCATGAAATGATTTGATGCATGCGAACATCTATGCAACATCTACGGACGATATGTTTAAAGGGAAAGTTTATGATGATAAAGGTCTCCATGGGAATACATGGATGAAACATATTTTAGAACGGAATTTTATGCATGAAAAGAGCTAGATGGAGAATTATAGCTTTATTGTAATGTTATTGAAATGTTTTACTTTAAACTTTTTGAATAGCATATTTTCAAATGTTTTCTATTGGAGGGACCCTTTTAGATCACTGTTAGCTAGCCGCAGGGAGTGCTAGCCCTGGTGCACCATGGTTATGCGAAGGCTTCGGCCTAGGATACTATGACGGGCATATGACTGCCTAAGACACAGGATTTCATGCAAAGGCTTCGGCCTAAGATACTGTGACGGGCATATGACTGCCTAAGACACAAGGATTTAGGGTGGACTTATGTCTACGCCTACAGTGATTGCCATACCCTTGTTATGTTCTTGGAGGAATTTAGGGTGGACTTATGTCTACGCCTACAGTGATTACCCTTCCCTTGCTATGTGCTTGGGAAAGATGATGATCTGTCAGGAAAGAACTCCAATAAACTGATGCATTTTTCTTAAAGATTAAATATTTCTAAACAAGCTCATTCATCATTGTTATTGCATAAATAACTTCATTTATTACTTACCATGCATAATTGATTTGCTTTACGGTTACTGATTTAAATCCATATTTATCTTTTGAATATACATTTGAACTGTTTAGCTTTTCTTTCAATAAATTATGGTTAAATGCTTAATGTTTCTATTATTATCTTTACATTTGGATTTCAATTATTAAACCCATTGCGAAAGACTCGTGCTTGGTTTGCCCTGTTTCAGTTATAGAATGATTTATCCATTCACTGAGATGCGGTCTCACCCCTCTTATGTTTTCTCCCCACAGATAGTCAAAGAGATTTTGATCCAGCTACAGCTTCGTAGGAGGCTGATTATAGCGTTGGTGAGCCCCAGTTTGGGTAAAGCTATTTTGTAATGATTGTCTAGTTTAGTTTATGTCTAGAGTACCTCCATGAACTTACAGGCAGGATCCTCGCTTCTTGCATATTTTGATGTGTTGTTTGGAAAATAGTTTTGTTTTACAACGATGTTGTATTATGAGGCCATGGGCCAAGTTGAATCTCAAATGTTAGATTCATGAGATATATATATATATATATATATATATATATATATATATATATATATATATATATATATATATATATATATATATATATATATATATATATATATATATATGTATATATACAGTATTTTTCTTATACTGGATGTGGCATATGTGGCCAGTTATATTTATTATGTACCATGGATTGTGTGCTGGAGGTTTGTATGTGCTATGCGTTAGGCTTGCGGCTAGGGGAAAACCCTTTTGCCGTGCCGATCATGTGTTCCACCATTTGGGGCCGTGACAGCTGTACCAAAGACTCCTTACGAATTATTTTCTGGTAAGAAACTCAGCTTAAAGCACTTTCATGTATGGGGCTGTAAAGCGAAAGTGAGACCATATAATCCTCAACTTAAGAAACTTGATTCAAGAACCATTAGTGGATTCTTTATTGGGTACTGTACAGAATCAAGAGGTTGTAGATTCTATTTCCCTACTCACACTACCAGAGTCATCGAATCTAATAGAGCATTTTTTTTTATTTTGAGGATGACTTGGATAGTGGGAGTCAAGTACCTAGAACTATTGATCTGCGTAAAGAAAATACCATTTTGCCCATGCCTATTTTGTCACCTCCATCAGTAGTTGATCAATCTGATAGAAATGAAGTTATTCAGAACCCAGTTGATGGTAATGAGGAATTACCTATAGACAATTTTGAGGAACCAGTCATTCAGTTGAGACAGTCTCAGAGAATGCGTAGACCAGCAATTCCCGATGATTACATTGTTTATTTGCAGGAGTACGAATCAGATGTTGTTGATGACACAGATCCTGTTTCTTTTAAGGAAGCAATGTCAAGCCCTTATTCATCTGATTGGTTGAAGGCCATGACTGATGAGATAGCCTCCATGTATCACAACAATGTTTGGGAACTTGCTGAATTACCAGAAGGGTGCAAAACAGTTGGTTGTAAATGGGTCTTTAAGACCTAACGAGGGGCGAATGGTGAAATTGAAAGATACAAGGCCAGACTTGTAGCCAAGGGCTATAATCAGAGAGAAGGTATTGATTACACAAAGACCTTCTCACCAGTATCTACAAAGGATGCCTTTAGAGTCGTTATGGCCCTTGTTGCTCAATTCGATCTTGAACTTGGCCAGATGGATGTCAAAACTGCTTTTCTGAATGGAAGCTTGTCTGAAGAAGTTTATATGATTCAGCCTGATGGCTTTGTTGAATCAGGGAAACAGCACTTAGTGTGCAAATTGAATCGATCCATCTATGGGCTGAAACAAGCTTCTAGGCATTGGTATCTGAAGTTTGATGAGGTTGTCACCTCACTTGGGTTCATTGAAAATACTTCAGATCAATGCATTTATCAGAAATTTGATGGGAGCAATTTTATCATTCTTGTGCTCTATGTTGATGACATCATTCTAGCCAGCAATTCTATGAGTTTTCTGAATGAGACAAAACATATGCTCTCATGCCACTTTGATATGAAAGACTTTGGAGATGCCTCCTTCGTTCTTGGGATTCAAATCCATCGTGATAGGTCTCGTGGCATTCTTGGTTTGTCTCAGGCAACCTATATTGATCGAGTACTGAAAAGATTTAATATACATTCTTGTACTCCTTGTGCTGCACCTATTCAGAAAGGTGAAAGGTTGTCCAAATCACAATGTCCTCAAAACGATGTTGAGAGGACTGAGATGAGCAGTGTTCCATATGCTTCTGTTGTTGGCAGCTTAATGTATGCTCAGGTATGCACTCGTCCGGACACAGCATTTGCTATCAGTGTGCTTGGTAGATACTTGAGTGATCCTAGCAAGGATCATTGGAGAGCTGCAAAGAAGGTCATGAGATACCTACAAGGTACAAAACATCATATGTTGACTTTTAGAAAGTCTGATCCATTTGAAATTGTGGGGTACATGGATTCAGACTATGCATCTTGTGTGGATGATCGAAAATCCACTTTTGGATACATCTTTATGATGTCTGGAGGAGCTGTTTCGTGGAAGAGTGTCAAACAGACACTCACAGCTACCTCAACTATGGAAGCAGAGAACGTCGCTTGTTGTGAGGCCAATTGTCAGGCCATATGGTTGAGGAAACTAAATTTATGGCATGCATTTTGTTGATTCTATATCACGACCTCTAACCATTTATTGCAATAGTTCGTCTGCCATATACTTCTCTTAAAATCACAGAAATTTTGGTCGTACTAAACATTTTTGATGTTAAGCTCCTGTTTGTTGGAGAGAAGATTGTTGAATTTCAGACTCGTGTGGTTCACATTCTTGGTGAACATATGATAGCAAATCCATTAACCAAGGTCTACCCACAAGAGTATTTCAAAATCATAGAACTCATATGGGTGTTGTTAAATCTTTTGATGTAATCTTGGTTTAGTGGGAGTCTGAATTTTATGTTGGTTTTGTGACCATCTATGTAATTTTGTTCAGTTCAGACATCGAAACATTATATCATTTGTTTCCCTATCGGATTCAATGATCTTGTGTGGTTTCTTTTCTGAGCTATGGTTGAAGGACCAAATTTGTATTTTATTTTATTCAGTTTTGAGACTTTGTTTATTTAATGTCACTTGTTTCCCTATCGGATTCAGTGATTTTGTATTGTCTCATTTCTGAATTTCAGACTCATTTGGTTCATATCTTTGGTGAACAAATGCTAGCAAATTTGTTGACCAAAGGCCTACCCGTAAGAGTATTTCAAAATCATGTAACTCATATGGGTCTTGTTAAAACTTTTGATGATGCCTTGGTCTAGTGGGAGTCTGAGTTGTGTCTTTAAGAGACACTTTTGATGTAATATTGACATCTTTGAATGGTTAAAGTCCATTTATGTATTCCATTATATTCAGATGTTGAGACATTATTTATGATTGAATATTTCATTTGTTTCCCTATCGGATTCAATGATCTTGTATTAATGTTTCACTTCTGAATTTTGTTGGTGTTTAGTGTATACTGATTACTTAATATTTTCTGAAATTCTGTTATTCTGTTATTTGTCCTAATGATTAATACTATCCAAGTGGGAGATTGTTGCATTAATTTATGTGGATTAGCATTAATTAATAAATTAGTCCAAATGCAGAATTAATTAAGTAATCAGTCTTGACCCAACACTGAACTTATAATGAATTGGGACCTGGTTAAATGTAAATAATCTGTGATAGGTCAGATTAATTACTGACAAGTCCGTTGGGTAGAGGCCCCAACTTGCAGCCCGTTACGTAGTCAGTGAGTTTTCTATCACAATACTGACTAAAGAAAGACATAATTAAAATATTATTTTAATCCTGAAACCCTAATTTTTTTTTCTCTATATAAAGGGTGCTTCCTCCCTTCATAAATCACAGACAGATTTCATATTCTCTCTGAGGGATAGGGTATTGTAAGTTGTAGTCCTCTCCTTTTCTTTTCAGCAATAAATTTCAATTTTTCATCAGGTATGTTCATTTCCCACATCATGTTAGCAACATCGAAATTTTTCTTATCGGATTCTTCTTTATTGCCTTTCACAGCCTCATGTAGTGTAATAACCTCGTCAAATAAAGCATCTAATTCTTCAAACGTGACCTTCCATTTCGGAACAAGGCCAGTAACATCGAACCAGCCTAACGAAGGGAAGAAATCTACCAATTGAGTCAACACTTTCCTCGTTACAACTCCAAAGCTGCTACGACCATCCGGATTATTATATTTCTAGCCAAGAATGTCTCTCGAAGCTATGTTTTTTGAGGTCGCAAGCAGCATCTCAGTGAGATGATCTACAGAGCTGAGAGCACCCAATACTCCCTGTGCATGCTTCCCCTACCTTATTAGCCAATTCTGCCTTCTCTGATGCAACTGAAATGATTGAACCCTTCTTACGCTCAGAAGATCAAGAACACAGAATTTTCTTTTCTGTCTCCACTCTTGGCCAAAGGGTGAAAACCCAGAACGTCCTTGCATCCATAGAAAAGGATTTTGGCAGGAATGGTTTGGGGTCGATTCGAGAAGGTGACGTATATGGGTTTTGACAATTTCTCTGGCAACATCTGCAGATGAAACCACCAGTGTTGGAGTTTGGCCCAACTACAGCAACATCAAAGAGCCATACTTTTGTGAGAGGTCTCGGAAAGAGCATTAAGGCAGATGCCTAGCTGATGAAGATTGCCTATAAATGGTAATTTAGGTGAGGATGGAGGCAGATTGGATTTGCTGCTTCTTCTCGTTAGCATAATCACGAAGATCAGGGCAATGAAAGAGCAAAACAGACATAAGAAAAAGGTTGCGTTTAGGTCGCATGGCAAATGTTTCAGAACTGATTCAAGAGCCATTCTTCCTCCCATGGCGAACACAACTATCTGGTCACTGTGTAATCCTTGCATGGAGAGGAATTATTTTAATGCACTCTTTCTTGTTCATCTATAAGTGTTGCACTATTTAACTTTGAAATTTTCAACAAATATATACAAATCTCAATAATTGTTTTTTAATCCAACTGTAAAAGCACTCGAGGTCTAACTTCTCATAAACTCAACTTTTTTTAAAAAGAAAATAAAGATAACATAATAAGTACTTATTTTATAATCTTGACTAGAAATAGGTCCTATTATGAAGTAGGGAGTATTTTTTTTATATCAATCATCCAACATCATTTCAACGTTGATCACGCAACCACAAGAGTTGAATCCAAAGTCATGCCTAAACATTATTTATATTCAAATTGAGTTCGAGTTTGTAAGAAATTAATTATTAAAAACAAGTTGGTTTTTAACTTTTAAGTTTGGTTTTAGAGTTTAATATTTTTTATTCATGTTGGAATAATAATTTTAAAATTAAAATTGAGCTTAATTATTTTTATTGAGATTAATTCACTTGACTCAATATATATATATAATAAATGTTTAGGTATTATATAAACATTATAGAATGATTTCAATTATCTAAATCATTTGCAATTATTAAGCTCCTTAACTTTTTAAACTATATGCTATTTTTTAAGTTTCACTTTTTCTAAATTAAATAACAATGTATTTGATTATTGTAACATCCCATGATTTTCTATCCCTCACTAAATAGCATAATAAGAAGATTCAAAATAAGTTAGTTTTATTATTTCTCAAGTAAATGTTCATAGAAGACGAAGAAGATAATTCTTATCTTTGAAGAAAAATCATAAGGGTAAAATAGTGATTTCTCGTTTTTTATGGTTAGAACAAGGCGGCAAAAAGTGAGTTGAAGACATATGGATGGTGTAACTCTAAAATTTATTAGCACTTTTTTCAAGAGAAAATTAAAGTATTTTACAATTTTGCAATGGTCAAATAAGGATTTAGTTAATGGTTAGTTAGGATTTTAAGGAATGGCAAATTTGTAAATTTGGTTTGGTTGGGGGATATAGTTGGCATGAAAGATGTGGCTTCTTGAGAAAGTTTAAATTTGTTTTATTATTTCCTAAAGAATTCATGAAGAAGTCGACTAAGTAAGGGGGAGGGGAAAGAGCTAGCGCATGGCCAACCAAGAAGGAGAAGAGAAGGAAGGAGGAAAAAGAAATAAGAGAGAGAAAGTAAAGAAAGGAAGACTAAGGTAAATTTTATGTAGATTAACCTCTCTAATCTTCCTTTCTTCTCTTGATAAGCTTCCTAAGAGGTGATTTTGATGGTAAATATGCAGAATATTGTGGTAGAGGAGAAGGAAAAAACACAAGTAACCAAGAGAGAAGGAATCTAGGAGAGTGATAGTGGGTAGGTTTAACATTGACCTCATCTTGAACTTTTACATGAATTGATAATGTATATATGCATAATTGTGTATATGCTTGCTGCTTGAAGTTAGTGATGAAGTTTGAATATGGGTTTAGAAATTGACCATATGAATAGTGAGTGTATAAGGTAGAAGAAGAGAAAAGGGAAGACATTCATGGAGTTTTGAGTTAATTTAACCTTTTAGGCATGTATATATGCTCAATTGAAGACTTGAATATCTATGTATAACTTCATTTTTGACTATTTTGATGTTTGAATGGCTGTCTAGAAGTGTATAAAACAAGAGAAAAAATGGACATGCACAGAGCATAGTCATATTCTAGAACACGGCTAGGCCATGTTCTATGCGGGTGGAAGTTTTGTACCACACTAAGTACGTTCGTGCTCATTGCTGCTTTAGCTCGATTTTAACTGAACTTTACCCCAAATAAACCATAACAATTGGATAGTGATTAGAGAATTTAAATCAAGGATGATTACCCTAAAAATATATGTAATATGCTATTAGTGTCCTCATTCTTTACCATGTTAAATATGATTTATATTGTGGATTACTACTTGATGATTCAAAAGATGTTGATCAACTTGATGAAATATTCAATGCATACATGATATGAGATTGATGATGCTTGTGAGATATGATGCATACATGGTTACATAATGTTAGTAGTATTAATGCATGTTGTTAAACATTGATGATGATGAAGTAAGTAATATCATAAGTATCATAAGTGTAGTTGGACAAATAAAAGACGTATAAGACATGGCATGATCCGTACATTAATAAGGTGACTTGACGAAGTTATATGGATTGAGACGATATCGAATAAAAAATGTATTATTAACCTTGAGCGAGTCAAGGAAAAGTATGGCCACTTCGATTAAGTAACAGTGGTGTGTGAGTAGCGAGCGAAAGAATGATTCACATTATTTTATTGCTGAAAAAAGATGAATTATGGACGATTAACCACTATACATGATGTTCTTGCATAATACAATTGTGATTGTCATGCATATAAACATAATATATGTTAATCATGCATTACAAATTCTATGTCTTATCATATAAAGACTTATGTTTTCCTGTAACTTATATAGTTGGATATAACCCCGTATTATTCTTTTATCATATATGTTTGTTAATGTTAAACCTACTGGGACGTCTGTTCTCATTATTTTATTTTGAGTGTTATGTTTAAATAAAAAAAAGTAAGATGCTAGTTGTATTTCTATTGCTAATTCTAGAGATCCAGTTAGTAGAGATCTCATACTTGGAACAATTCATCATAGTATCTGATATTATTGTGGTGAATATCTTTGAGATTTCAGTACCGGTACCGCCTCTTCCACCTTTCGCACCCCTAGGGGGAAGTGTCGAGTAAAGCTAACTCGTAGATAGTATAAATAATGTAACTACATAACCTAATCAATTTTTGTGAAAACAATTTTAATAAAATGTACTATGTTTTACTCTTGTGTACTACTGATTTTTATTTATATCCTGTTATTTCATGTTAATTTTAAGAGACCCAAAAAAAGGTCCTTACAATTATCATTATTTTAAAAAAAACAAAAAAAAAACAATGATATTTACTCTTGTTTAAAAAAAATGTTAAAAAATTATGCATAATAATTGAATAAAAATAATTCAATTTTATTTAATTTTCTCCATTGAAATATTTTAATCATTCCTCTCCAATCTATTAACTATTCTACCTAGCTATAATATATTATAATCGGAAAAATTGTCCTTATATATATACTCATTGCATTATGATGATGGCTTCTTCTGAAATGCATTGTTCATGGTTACGGTAAACTCTGTTTGTGAGCTTCTAAATTATTACCTACGACAGGAAACTGCACGTATATATAGCATTTTTATTAATATTATTCGAGTTTGTCCAATCTCTTAAAAAATATATTTTAGTGACAAATTATTAAAAGGACATACTTGGAAATAATTTTGTACTCGTTTTGTTTTTATAATAAAGTATCGTCTTTAACTAAGAAGAATAATATTATAATTTTAGAAATTAAAAAAGTAGACTCTTATTTTTTGTTTCTGGTATAAATGGAATTTTTGTTTCTTCTATTAAAAAGGAAAAAATGTTTTAAAAATAAATTTGATAAAATTATATTCTGCAATAGCGTAAGATAAGGTATTTTTGTTTGTAATAAAATTAATTTTATATTTCTGTTTCTGTTTGAATGAAAAAGCTCTAATTTCAGTTATAAAAAAAAAAATTTGACTCTAACATTTAAAATCAGCTTTTCTTGACCAAACAGGATATTTATGATAAAAAAGCTCTTTTTTCTTTTCAAAGAAGTACGATCAAACAGCCTTTCAACCACCGCGCTTGTCGCTCTCCATCTTTCCTCCACCGTAGTTGTGGGCTGTCGATAATCCCTCTATCTTATCTTCTTCTTCTTTTTCTTTTTATTGTTTTATTTTTTATTTTTTTCAATTGAATCTACCTACCGCCAAATTGCTAGAAAGCAATATGATGGCAAATGAACAGAGAAAGCAACGTGACAAACATAAAAATATTGCACCAACCAAACTCTTTACTTTGTTGTTTTTTTAATCTATTAAACATTAATATTTTAAAAGAAAGTTGTAAAAGAACAAGGGATAAGAAAAAGAATCAAATTTAAAACATCAGTTTCTTTTTGAAACAAAAAAAGTTTAAAGTAAGAAAATATTTATTTATTTCAAAATCAGAGTATGTAATGAAATTTAATAAAAAAATTTAATGATACTTATAAATTATTTATGAAGATTATTAGCAGTGAAAATATAATTTAATTAAAACATCAAATTTAATTTTAAGGACTGATAGTAAGCGAACAATTAATTGGCTACTCATTTTCATTTTTCAGCAAAACCAAATAGATTTGGGTTTTTGGTCCATATACTTCATCCGCTTCTGGGCTTTATGGTGGATAGACATATACATGGGCCAAGTCAGTCCACAAATAGATTTGGCCCAATCTTCTATTGCACCTAGCAAGCTTGTTTTATTTAGTTTATTTTTTTATAATTTTTTTAGTATGTTTTATAATTGTTAAAAAAATATTATACTTAGAGTAAATTATAATACTTAAATTACATTTGTTTTCTGCTCTATTTTAAAAATAACAATCCACTCCTTAAACTTTAAAATAATATAATATAATAATACCCTGCCGTCAACTTTCCATCCATGTTAAAATTTTCGATGTGCATCAAGTTCTTTTTCTTTAAATTACTTGAAACGTTAATGGGTCAGCCTACCCAAAAATGTCAGATTCATTACGGTCCGTTTGTTAGGTGGAATTTAGGTGATGAAATGGGAATGTTAATTCCCATTCCATCAAGTGACAATGTTTGGTAGATGGATATAGAATTTGCTGGAAAGAAGGGAGGTAATCTCTATTACCTCTCAAGAGTGATGGAAAGCAAAGGAAAGCGTTGGAATACATCAAAAAACGTGAAATAATATTTAAAAAATTAAAAAAACCTCTTTCTTTTTACTTTTTCTACTTACGCACCAGGATTTCACACTGAAAGCGAAGGTAGGGAGTTTTCTAAACTTATTATTTTTATTTATTATTGATAAATAATATAAAATAAATAATATTTAAATTATTTTTTAAAATATTAATATTTTTAATAAATTTTTTATATTATTATTTAGTTTTTTTATTCATATTATTTTTTTAATAAATTTTTAAGTTACAATAATATTTATAAAAATTATATATTATTGATTATTTTTTTATTTATCTCATTTTTAAATAAAATTATTTTACTATTTTTATATTTTAAAGATATTTTTGTCTTTTTGTCAGTTTTCCATTCCATTCTATTCCATTGCGTACCAAACGTAATTTTTTTTATAACATTTCATTCCATTCCATTCTATTCTAAATTTTCCTTTCTATTCTTTTCCATTCCTTTCTTTGCCACAAATCAAACGACACCTTAGTGTGATGGAGATACACTATTATGGCATCATTTTTGTGAAAGTAATGTGTACGGCCATTCAAGAACCAAGTGTGAAACTGCAACCCCTTTTGAGTTTGTTTTGCAAGCGTGACGTGAAGGTTGTAGCCAACATTTACCCCGAATATGGATTTCAGAGATAAGATTCACTCTGCAGATATTTACCAGCTTTGAGCCGAGTCCATACATTGGCTGTTTAGGTACAGAGTCCCAATCCATGGGTCCAATCTTGTTTTTAAACTTGAAAGCATCAGAATAGAGTGACCACCATGCACAGTGACAATGGAGGTGACAAAAGAACCGTATTCACTACGTTTCCAACACTCCCATGTTCATACGAAGAACAAGCCCAAACCATTTTTTGGATTCTTCCCTGTCTTCTCGCCGCGTGGACCTAACAAATTGAAAAGGTTCTTTCTGGGTGCGTATTCTCTTTTTCACTGCTTTACAAGCCACCCATATCAATTTGCAGTGGCTGAAGCTGTCAAGAGTAAGATAGAGAGCTCTTATTCTATGATCATCTATGAGCCAACCAGAGGTTTTCATCTTAGCTTCATGTTGAATTGTCAATGAGACAATGACTATAACCCCTTAATCTCAGTCAATATAATTATTTTTAGCAGAAATTATACTTTTTTTCTTAATTTATTAATTTTTACAATTGTCTCTTTGATTTAAATTAAACACCCCATTTTTCCAATTTCTTTTATGAACAATGGTCTTTCAATTATTTTACAATATTATCGTTAATGAATCAAAAGTAAATTATAATCTGATATTTTTGCCTTTTAAGGGCAAGTCGGCACTAGGGACGCTGGTGCCGAATTTCATTTTGTTTAAATCATTCTTTTAAAACTAGCATCAAGAGAGAGACACTTTTGTATGCAACGGCCACCTCATGGACCTTAGGTCTGCTAAGTGGTCCCCGAGGATAATGGTGAACAGAGCATTTTGTCATCAACGCGGATTTCTTGGTGCTTAGTTTAGTGTAACAACCATCATAGGAATACAATTCAAAGACGGGGGGCTATCTTACTTTATAAATAGTGCCAAGAAAAAAATATCACATTCCCACATGTAGGTTGCTGAGGAGACATAGGCATAGAAAGATAACAAAAGGAGAAAAGAGAGATTAATTTGGCGATCTCTTGCCCTTTTACTCAGCTATTTACAATCTGATGTGAAAACATACCAGCTCAAGAATTTGATTCTGCAGAATAAAGTGCAAGCTTATGCTTAATGGTGACAGGTTTGTGAAAAGAATCAGCAGCAAACGCAGAACATCTTTTTTTTTTTTTAAATATTTTAAACTCTGCCATTCTAGTTGCAAGACGAAGAACTTAACATCTAAAACTGTATCTACAGATAGATGGTTTATATAAGAAACAGCAAAATAGGACAACATCAAAATAGAGCTTAAACGGAGAAACCTATAATGCAGATACTATGTATGAAGTATGAACCTATGCATATTAGACAGGAACAGTTCTATTGTCAAGGCCTGTGCTAGTAGTCTCTTCCTCGGCTTCACCAGACATCTCCTCCAACGATTTTCCTTTAGATTCTGGAACTAATAAAGTAAACAGCATTCCTAAGAAGTTAACCCCACCCAAAACTAAAAGAGTATTTCTCACTCCAAAGCCATTTTGGGCATAAACGAAGCCAAAAGCTCCAACTATAGCCCCAGCTTTCCCAGATGCAGCTGATATGCCATGGCATGTTGACCTTAGCCTTGCTGGGAAAATCTCTGCTGGAACCACAAATGTGGTAGCATTTGGACCGAAATTGGCGAAGAAGAAGGTCAATGAGTACATCACAACAAACCCGATTCGATTGTCCTTCAAAGTCCAGTGGTGATATGGAATGGCTAAGGCAAACATGAAGACAGTCATGAAGAAAAAGCCCATCAACTGGATCGTAAACCTTCCAATCTTATCAATGAGTGCAACTGTGAACCAGTAACCAGGGACAGTGCTGCAAAGAGCTATGAGGGTCTGTGCTCTGGCAATTCTGTAAACTTCTTCAATGGCATTCATGGTTCTAGGCTCTGGAATCCAGCCAATTGCAGTAAAAATGTCTTTCTGGAACAGGTTCTGGCTGTAAAAGGCTATGTCCAAAAGAAACCAAGTACTGGTGGTTCCAAGCAAGTGAAGACCATGGCGACGAAGGAACTGTGTTGAGAATAAGCCGAAATCATTCTCTTTTTGTCTGTCCAGCTGCTCAACCTTCTCTTGTTCTGCTTCTATATCAACCTGCAGGACTTTTGACATATCTGCAGCTGCCTGCTTGGCATTTTTGGCAACTAAGGCAGTGTATCTAGCAGTTTCAGGCATTTTCATGCGCCAGTAGTATGTAAGCAGAGCTGGGAGAGCACCGAACATTAAAATTATCCTCCAAACATAATCAGCTTCTGGGACAGTGGATAAAGCTTGATTATCTTGATAAGATGGGGCAGGATATTTAGCTTTGAAAGCACCTGAAACTATAATTGCAACCATCCCACCGGCCAAAATCCCAAACCCTTGCATGGCAAAAACTGCAGCTATGAAACCGCCACGAGTCTTCTTGTTGGCATACTCGGACATGATGGTGGCTGAAAGAGGGTAGTCTCCACCAATGCCAAAGCCAAGCCAGAAACGGAAGAAGCAAAGGGTAGCCATAACAGCTTTTGGTTCTTTACCAAAAGAGAGACCAGAGGCAATTGAACAAATCACCATGAGCATAAGGGTTATCCCATAGACACGTTTGCGGCCCATTTTATCTCCAAGCCAACCAAAGAAGAGCTGGCCTGTAAGGGTACCACAGAATGCCACACCATTGATAGCAGAAGAAACGTTGGAAGGCAGAGAGCCAGGTTTAGCAGAGCCTTCTTCATAGTAATACAATCGGCCAAGCAATTTGGTCACAAGGGATATGCAGAACAGATCATAAGCGTCTGTGAAGAAACCCATCCCAGCAATTACAATTGCTGTGAAATGGTACCATTGTGTTTTGGCACCATCAAGTGCATTAAGCACCTGCAGCTGATCCTTGGCCATCCTTAATAGTCTTTCTCACAAGGTTTCTTCCTTCAGTAACTTCACCTGAAATATCAAAACAGGAGGGGTGATGTATATATAAAAAGGGAGGTGAAAGAAAAGTCAAAGCATGGGTATGTGACAAGCATAAAGAGCCATGAAATGGATGAATGAACGAGCAAACGCGGCCAAGTTGGATCATATAAGCTGTGAGAATTCAAATCAGATGTAACGGGATGAGGTGATGACATGTCCTAGAAGACAAAATAGAGAGCTAAAATTTCCACAGTAGTGAATCTGAACGAAAGAGGTTTCAAATTTTGGGGGACCATAGCGTCTGAAACTGACCAAGAGTCAATAAGGTGAAACCACTGTATGAGGGGCAAATATTATTATAAAAAATATATTAAAAAATTAAGGGATATTGCTGAAGTTAGTACAAATGTTCTACACAAGGTTGAAATTTTTTCACAAATCCATAAGTTATGTTTTCTAAGCAAATTAGTTGACTTGGAAGCTTTAATCATTATATAATTATAGACAGAAGAAAATAAAAAGGATTCCATTACACATAATAATAGATTATTGAAGATACAAGATTAGAGGAAAAAAGTGAGGAAGAAACAAAAGGGAAGCGCTAAACTAGAGGATCCGCCGACTTGTACCTAAGTGAAAAATCATGTGAAAATTAAAAGAAAGCGAGAAATATGGTAAGTAAATCGTAAAGATATTACAAAAAGATATCTTGAAAGAGTAAAACAAAACCCGAAATCATTAATTTTGAATTTCAGTTTCTGGGTGTGTATCATATCAGAAAAAGAACTACCTAAAACCCCCGCAGTATGGGAAGCAAAACAATAAAGGGTCACTGGTAATTCATGAATACCAAATCAATTTCAAGCCAGAACGGGAAAAGATTGCTCCTGTAACTAATCTTTTAATTTTCTGCTTCAAAATTGATTAGTGTTCTGAAAAATAAGTCGACGCTTAGGACTTTGGGAGAGCTGAGTAAGAACAATGCTCTGATACTTCAAGTTATAAAGAAGCAATATGAAAGAGAAATCAATTGGGGGCGAAATATCCATCAAGCCACTATCAAGAAACAATAAATGAACGGAATTTAAGAGCAAAAGAGGCTTGTTTGAACAAAGAAAATCATGTACCTGACTTGCTTTTCGCGTTCAGAAGCTCACTAAGTACATGAACCGTTACAGAGTCAAACAGCAGAAGAAATGAAACAATGGTAGAAAGAGAAAGGTCACGTACAGCAACGAAAAGGGTGCGTCCTGTTCACTATGACGCTTAAGATGGTATTACTATTGAGGCGAAGTTTGTGGGGTTTTTCAATATTTCTTGTTTTTTATGGAAACTTAGAAAAAGTCGAGAGCTTAGAGAAAAACACAGGGGAGGAATGCCATGGAAGGACTATGGACTATGGTCTATGGAGGGAAGGGGAGAGGGTGCAAGGTTCCGTATTTAATGCAACGGAGTCTCCCTTTGGGTAAAAATCTTCGGAAAAGAATCTGCTTTTTACCGCAGCGTAAGAATCTGCTTTTTATCAGAAATAATAAAATGTCGCTTCTGCAAATTGTCCCAAAATTACGTTACCCCAAAAGTTAATCCAAATACACAAACATGTCTTGTGTTGTGATTTTCCTTTTTCTTTCTTTATTACATTAATCAATCATCTTATTACAATTCATGCCGTGTTTTTCTTAGTTCCTTGCATATTCAAAGTATATTCCTTAGAATTATCTAATCAGATCTTGTTATTGTTAATTTGTAATGATTTTGCAATGAACAGTTTTCTATTCTAGAAAAATGTCTGTTTTGTTATAGACATACAGGTCACGGGTTTACAGGCCATACACCCTAAACAGAAGATGTAGCATATTCTGGTAATTTCAATTATAAAATTTTTAGATTTGTTTGATTTTATTTTTATTTTTTTGTTTTTAAAAATTATTTTTAAAAATTATATTTAAAAATTATTTTTAAAAATTATTTTGCAGAATAAAAAAAATCCGTTTAATAAATTATTTTAAAAATATTTTTTTTTTATTTTTTTTGTATTCTAAAAATAAAAATAAAAAATAAAAATAATTTTTTTTTGTTTTTATTTTTTTATTTTAAAAACAATTTATTTTTAAAATTTATTTCTAAAATAATAACAAAAAACAGTTATCAAATAAATTTTTTTATTTTAAAAACAAAAAATAATTTTTAAAAATTGAAAATAAACGGACTTTTTATTTTTATACAGCTTTAATTAGTTAAAGCAATTCGGTTTAAAAATTTTGTATTTTTCATAATTTTTTTTATTGACAGTTTTAATAGTTATTTTTTAATTCATCTGATTTTGATTGAAATTCAAATTTGAACTTTTAATTTTGAAAACAACTACAATATTATTGATCTCATTGATAAACATATCACTATTATATAAAAAATTATCTTATAAAAATTTATTTTTATTATCATTTTGACTTAAAAATATTACATTTTTTTTAAATGATAAAAAAATAAAACGACAAATTTTTTTTCTTCTTATTACAACATTTGTGGAAAAGAAAAAACCTTTTGCAAAAATATTAATTAGAAACTAAAAAACATTGTTCGTAAATGCCTTGCAGCAAACAATTGGTTTTTACTACGAGGAGGGCATTTGGATAGGCCGAACCATATTCAAGCAAATATCGATAGTAAAGACAGCAGGGCAGAATAAGGTACTAAATTATTTATTTATTTATTAAAATAATTAAAATATTTTTATTTTTAAAATTATTAACATAAAATAAATTTATTAAAACAAAAAAAATATTAATTAAAAAATTATATTATTTCAATTGAAATTATTATATTATAAAATATTTCGATAAAAATATATTTATTTTAATAAAAATATTTTTATTTTGAGTTATTTAGATAAAAATATTTTTATTTCGAATTATTTTTGAGTTATTTCGATAAAAATACTCTTATTTTAAGTTATTTTGATAAAAAATATTAAATAGATAAAATAATATCACATCACATATAATATTAAATTATTTTCTTTCACAAATTACAATATTTTTGTTATTTTTATATTTTCTCTCCTCATTCTCATAATATTTTTTTTTATTATCTTCATTTTAAAAAAAATTATAAGAATAATAAATAAATAAAAAAGAAAAATAAAAAGAGATGAAGGTATTTGAGAAATATATTTAAAGATAGAGGTAAAATTATAATCGACAGAAAGAGACTTAAAAATAGAAGTCATAAAAAAATTAAAAAGATAAAAAAATTGATATAAAAAAAAAGTAATTGTTGAATACTTTTGAGATTTGAGTTAGAGTTCTCTTTGTAGTAACATATTTACTTATTATTTAATTATAGACATTAATTTAAATTAATTTTAACATAATTTTATATATTTATATTATTAATATTATATTAAAAAAATTTAAAATTTTTAAAAAAATTATTTAAAATTATTTAAAATATTTTTATTTTTAAAATTATTAAAACAGTAGCTCAAAATAAAATTTAATACCGTGGGAAGAGGGGCTTCGTAGTTGGTTGTGCTTTCCATTCGAACTCCATTATTTTGGAAAAAGACTTGCAAAAACGTTATAAATGTCTATATCTATCATAATTCATGGGAGCTGTTCTAAGCTAACAGGAAGTTTCCTCGTATTATTTTGGGATTTTTTTTAATATGAAAGAATTAAATTTAAAATCTTTTATAAATTAAATTATCTAACTTTTTCGTCATTAAATTGTTATATTAAAATTTAATTATTTTAAAATATACATTGCATTCTAAAAAGTAAAATACCGATAAATTTTTTTAGAAAAAGACAATTCATTCAAAGGCAAAGGAAATACTTAAAATAATCATAAATTTTTTTAAATATAATAATAAATTCTTGCGTATAATTTTTTCCTTGAATTGAAATTTAAATAAAAATACTACCGATTCTTTAAACTTTAAAATAAAAATTTATTACTATCATCATTGGTATTATATTAAAATACTTATTTTAATTTACTTATCAAATCAAATATAATAATTTCTAGAACATCATAAAATATCTAAATGAAAAGAAAAGAAAATATTATTAACAACTTAATTAAGCAATGACAAGAATGCCAAATCTGACTAAAGTGATATAAATATCATTTTAATTTATCAACAAAAACTTATCAAAAAAGACTAAAAATTCTTGGATTTACATAAAAGAAGAAAGATAAAAAAAAAAATTAAATCTCTTATAATAGATAAATTCAAGAGATTTATTTATATATAAAAAAATGAATAGGCAAGGGGTTATGTTGCTTTTAACTAACGGCGACAATTCCAAACACTCGCGAGGGAAGCTATTTTTTTTGAAACAAAAATATAATATTTAAGATAAAAATAGATAAAAAAAAACTTTAAAAACAAAAAAGAAACTTTAGTAAAACTAGGATAAAAAGTCGAATTTTGTCCGTATTGATAATCTACTTTAATCCTTCTAATAATACTTGTCATCAAAAGAAGCGTATTATTATAAATAATTATAAAATTAAAAGTAATTATTGTATCTGTCATTTCATTTTTAAATTTATTTTTAATAATTTAAATAATTAAATAAATTTATTTAATTTGTTAGATAAAAAGTAATAAAAAATTAAAATTATTGAATAACTACTCACCGCCTTTTTTATAATTACATAATATTTTGTAAATTATTAAATATCTATCCGTCCTTCTTTTCTGTCAAAAGACATCAAATTTTCTCAAAGTCATTTATATTAATATAAATAATAAATATATAACAAAGAAATTTATTTTCAATACACAATGATTAAAAATATAATTTTATAACTTGCAAAATAAATATATTGACCGATAAATCGGGATGGATCCAAGTCAACGTGTTGAAAAAAATGGTTAAATGAACCATAAAAGGGCTTGTCGGTACGTGACACCCATACCCCTGCCCTAGTATTTAGGTGTCACGTGACATTGGACCCCACCCTTGGTATGTTTTCGTCCCATATCTCCTCCTTTACCTCCTGGCTCCGGCTCCCCACCTATCCTATTAATGTCTATGTATTTTTTATTTTGACTAACATATTATACAGACTAGGTTCACGTGATTTTTTTTTCTCAATACAAATAGTTTTATTTTATTGTAATAAAAATAATAGAAATTTTTTTCAAAATTTAATAAAAATTTTTGTGTAAGCGATTGATCCACTTTATAAAACATTCCAAAAAGTGAGTAAAAAAAACTAAAATTATTATTTTATAAAATATTTTTTAAAAGTGTCCAAAAATGACTAATTAATATAAAAAAATTTATCTATGGCAAAAATAAAATTTTTATAATAATACAAAATAAATTAGTTAAAACTCGTTATTGGTTATAATTCCTAATTACATAATTGTCACGTCACAGGTGTAAAACTTTCAACCCTTGCTTGCAAGCAACGACACTTTTAAAACATCAACAATTTTTTTTTCATCAAAATTAACTTAATTTATAAAGTTTAATTTTTCGTTTTTTTATTATGGATACTCTAATTGAGTATAATAAATTTTATAGAATAAAAATTTAACAACAGTCAAAATTTTAAAATTATAGGCAAAAAAAACTAGAAATAATATCAAATATTGAGAGAAAAAAACTGCAATTAAGACACTAAAAAAAATTACAATTATAAATAAAAACCAAACACTAAAAAAAAAAAAGGAAAAACAGGAGGAAGGTGGAAGGAAGCTGTCGTTTGTGAAGAAAGACGCAATGTATATATATAATTTATGACCAAGACGCAAAACAATTTGAGAAGAAAGAGACGGCAATGCTAGGATTTTCCCTAGAGCTGTTTGAGGAACTCCCTGGGTTCACATGATTGCACTGTATCAATCTTATCCAACATATAATTAAATATATAATGACTAATTATTTTTTTATTATTTAAAATAAATAATAAATTAGACGGAAAAATTCGTCAAATTGTAAGAAAAAGTGAATAATCTTTATATTAATATTAATAGTTTCGATTTTTTTTTATAAAAAATGTGGCAGTTTTATATCAACTTATAAATTTCCGAAATTTAATTTTCCAATTTTTAATAATTATTCAGTTATACTTTATAAATTAATAGACGGAAAGGTTGAAGAGTGGTCCATTCTGAAAGCTCAAGTTGCATTATCTTCCAAGTCTACGCCACTGACGCGAGAGGCCTCAAGTTTGTTTTCCATTGTCCCTTTTCGCCACTAAAGCGAATGCTGTTTGGCAGCCTAATTTGAAAGTCAATTGATACCAACTAGTTTTTATATATATATATACACACACACACACACACACACTTAAATACATAATCAAGTGAAATGAGTTAACAAATGATTTTACATTTTTTAAACTTTAATTTTTTTGTTGTCCTTTTTGTGATGAAAGAATATTTCATAATTTCAAAGGATGATATTAAACCTTAATTATAAATGAGATATACATAATTTCTACAAAATTATAAGTTTAAATTAAACTATTTCACTATTAAAAATATTTTGTAATATTTTCATAAGTAAATTAAATATGCTAAATTTTTTTAAATTAATAATTTTTAATCATACTTTTTATTTCCAAATAAGAATTTATTAAAGTTATTAAAAAAATTATATATTGAGTATGATGGAAACACCCCACCTTTACACAAAATGTCCCTAGCAAGCATGATATTGGCACTCAATTAAAGCCATTATGGAATACCCTCTTGAATATGGCATCTTCAATATGTAACTACCTCATAATTATATAATAAATTTCATGCATATTTTCAATAACATCCATAGTTATATCGAGGAGATCACCTTCTAGAAAGCTAAGAAGTTATGTAATACAAAGTACTCTAACTCTTTCAGTGGGTGGAGAATCTGACAAACATTCTGATTATGTAGCCGATCAAGAATACCCATTTTATGCATATAGTTTCTATACCCTCCTCCACTTTTCCATTGTCAAACTTGGTGTCTAAAGTAAAAGCAAAAAAGAATTATTGGCCGTAAACTAGCTTACAAAACTTGCGTTGTCAAATTGCTTATCTTTTGCAGAGATTCTTGTAAATTCTCAGTGTTTGAAAAATTGATAAACTAAGTTAATCATAAACAAAAATATAAACATAGTCTCATTGAATAGTGTGACTGAAAAATTGATATATTTATTTGTAATTAATTGATATAGTATCTAAAGTATTTTTCAACGTCCATTTGTGCTGAGCTGATTATTGTAGAATAATGATGAACTCTTTACAAACACGTCACCTCTTATTCCTATATGATGATTTGATCGACTTCAGCAAAATGCTCAATATATGAATCAACTACTTCACAAAAAGGTTGTATGCCTTTATTCCAATGTTAATTTGCTTCGCCCTTTTGCGTAGATAACTACGATTCACAAAGTTCTTTTAATTTATATATCATCGTGATTAGTGCAAGACAGACACAAAAAGAAGGAAAAGGAATATTGCAGATTGCTTGAGATTCAAAATTATAACAGGCTTGTTCAAAATACAAATGAAGGGTAAAAAAGGAATCATCTTGAGGGCGTGCATGAGGACTGCAATTGGAGAAGACTTTCATGGATGATTCTACAGTTGCCTTAATTTTTCCCACTTCCACTTGTAAAAGTTTGAAAGCAAAAGATTCCCCACGAGTTTGTTCTGAAGCTTGATTAGTGTTTCACGTCACGGTCCTTATTAGCTCATATGCTTTTACTTGTGGAGTTGTGGGCACAAAATTCTGAAGAAATTTTAGGACACTATGATGCAACTAAATCAATTATCTTTGTTGAATGGTACAAATACAAAGCAAAATTCTGCAGAATCAGTTTAGATAGAAGGAGGGTTGTTTCTGCTATCTTACATTGATTTTTGATAGATAAAGCTGAAAAAGAAAGACATTTTAGCAAACTCTTAACTGAAAATACAAAGTCTATATGTGCTGAAAAGTCTTGGGATAGAATACTTTTGAAGTCTAAAATACACCAGCTGGATCATATGGACCAGTTATTAATATTATTTGAATTTAATTCTTTATTCTTTGTCATCATTTGCTTGTAATTTATTTCGGAGAATGCATTCTTTTTGGCTCACTTGTAACATTTTTCTTGAATGAATTTGAATTCAACAATGGCCATCATCATCACACTCATTAGTGATGAGCTTCATTTATATATGTGGTTTGTGTATTATATTATATAAAGTCCTTTTTTTTGTACCATAATATTTTTGGACTAGCTTGCACATTATTTAAGATTAAACGATATATCTTCAAAGCACACATCTCATATCAATTTGATGTATAAGAGGATACATTTTCTTTAAGTGTTGAATTTAAGATTTGAACTAAAATAATTAAAATAAAAAACATATATCCTTAATTACCAGGCTAACTCTTTGGAGTTAGGTCATATATATATATATATTACAACCGCAATAAAATAATATTTATTTTGTGATATTTGCCAACAAACTAATTTACTTAAAATATGAATTTGTTGGCTGAAATTTTTTTTCAGGTAAATTTGACCTAAAAAAATATAAACGAATCAACTAATCAAAACTTATATATATAATTTTTAGTGAAACTTATTTATTTTTACAGGCCTTGATGATTTAGAGCTAAATTATTTCAAAATTTCTCCCGCCACTGCTATTAAAGTTTGAATCCCCCAGCTCAATTTGTCAACGTGCAATAGTGAAGAGGGCTTCCCTTTTGGCCTTCCACCTTTATTAACTGGTAAAGCAAACTGTCAACCTTGTGGGTCTCCTCTTTGATACGAATCTGAGATCAAGAGACATTAAGAACTAAGAAGTCAAGCCCTACGAAACTGCACCTTTTGCTGCATCCAAAATAATGATGATAGCATGAGAAAAATCAAATTTTCACGTCTTACACCTCCACCAACCCCAATGACAAGGCGATGAAATGTTCTATTAATGATTATTAGGAAAGAAAGTGCGTAAAAGCGCATACGCATAAACGAGAATGGGGGCGATGAGTTATGAGGCAACACTAAATATGAAACATTTCAGTTCAGCGTTGACGACAGAAGAAGTGGAGAAGCAATTATGATCATAACTTAACCCAATATTGATAGTGCCAGAGCGTGTGAGTATGAAAAAATTTTAAATTTTACATTGAACTATTATAAAAAAATTTAAGTTTTTATAAATTAATTATCACACTACATATTAAATAGATATTTAAAAGAGAAGAAATATATATAAATAAATATGTTTATATATTTAAAATATACTTAGCACTTAGCACTTGACAAACTGAATTTTTATTTAAAACAAATTTTTAAATAATTTAAACAATTTTTTTTTAAATTCAAATTTTAAATTAAAAAGATATGATTTTCAGAAAAATCATAACTTATAACTTTTCAAAAAGATTATAATTCTACAAAATAGATATGTCTGTACAAAATTTTATTATAAATAAATGATCTGACAAAATAAAAAATCAATTCAAAAAATACATTTATCCTCTTTTATTGTATTATCTGAAATTTTAAAATTATTCTTCAGGAGAGATTTTAGAAGTTGATGTTTGTCAATTTCTGGGTGTTTGGGATTACTCTTAAAGATGATTTGCCATATACCCTACAGCAAACGTAGTGGAGAAAAA
The DNA here is from genome assembly GCA_037074535.1 of Gleditsia sinensis. Taxonomy (NCBI): domain Eukaryota; kingdom Viridiplantae; phylum Streptophyta; class Magnoliopsida; order Fabales; family Fabaceae; genus Gleditsia; species Gleditsia sinensis. The sequence continues at coordinate 65,482,784 of CM073464.1, forward strand.
TATCACCTTAAGGACAGTGTGTTTACACATATTTTTTAGCACAGTTTCATCTTCAAACCATTTTATTTCCTAACACAAGCGATAACTAGCATTGGGGTTTACCAACTTTGACAGGAAATCCTTAGCCCTAGCCTACCTTATCACTAGTGCACTTTTGAGAATGTTAATGTTTTCCATGTGTATAATAAATTAAACAGACCAGTTTACAATTTTTTTTTGCCTTTCCTAGTCAATATGTTTTCAATTGCTTTGAGTTTGAGTAACACTATATAAGGTACCATTTAGTTGGTGACAAAGGAAGAAATAAAAAAAGAGAATTGGAAATGAAATAGAATGCTATAAAAAAAATTGTGTTTGATACGCTATGAAAAGAAATAGAATCTGTATTACTTTTTTACGTTTGGTATCCTTTAAATAACATAGGAATGGAATGGAAAGTTGACAAAAAAAAATACTCTTGAAGCATAAAAATAGTAAAATAATATTATTTGATTTTAAAAAATTATTTAAAAATAATATAAATATAAAAATAATTAATAATATTTAATTTTTATTAAAAATATTAATAAAATTGAGAAATAGTTTAAATATTATTTTTTATTTTATTTATCAATAATAACCACTTGTAATTTGAAAAGAAAATAATACGAAACTATTTTTTTATTCTTTCTTTTAATTTTTAAATACTTTGATAATTGTGTTTTTGATTATTTAATATTTGTGAATCTCTTTGCGCACAACATTTTGACGAGCCATAAAAAATTCTTTGCAAGTTTTTTTTAATTTATTTATTACTTTTCTTATAAAAAATACTTTTGTTGCCTATCTAATGAAAAATATTTTAATTGTTTAAAAATAAATAAATTTTTATTATACATGATAACTGATATAAAATTATTATAATTTTTAAATCCTTTTGTATGAATTTTAAATTAATATTATTCATATAAAAAATATGTATGTTAGACAATTTACTGATTTAATATAATACAACTTACCATGTCTATTTTAGCACGAGAAAATGACATAACTTGCAAACAATTTTTCTCCTCGTCCATAAACAACACCAAAATAGCCAAACACAAAAGTTGAACAGCTAGTAAACAACAAAAATAACTAACCACAAAGATAAGATAATTAACAAGCACATATAACAAATATTATCAGTGGATTATGGCGCAAATCCACTCTGCTTTATCCTCATCAGGTACGGATGAAAATCCAACCAATAAGCGATCATTTTGTGATATAGTAATATGAGCCATACAACGCTCCTGTCTCGTCAAATCCTTAACATTTTTCAACTCCGAATAGAGATGCTCTCTTCTTGTATTCATCTCAGCATCAACACACATTCTCTCCACACTTCTAACAACTTTGTCTATTGCTAATTGAAGGCCATCATCTAAAGTTTTGCCCACATCTCGAAATGTTTGAATAAAAGGGTCATCACAATGTCTGCGCCTCCTCCTTAAGCTTGAACTAGCCTCACTTGCAGTGTTGCTAAGGGCTTCAGAATATGTCATCTCTGCTAAAAGATCCTGAAACATGTCTGTGTCTTCCAAGTCTTCAAGTCCGACACCCTCATTTTCAACGACCATCTCCTCAATGACATCACATGCAGATTGGACATCCTTACCAGTTGCATGATCCTTTCCCCAAACGATGCATAGATCCTCAAAGTGATGGAAATGTTTGTTTCTAAAAAGTGCATCTTTCTTGTGTGTCTGAAGAAAACAAAAAAACATAAATCAAAACAATTAACAATCTTTAAATCTTAAAATAGAAATATACCAGAATAAAATAAAAATATGTAAAATATGATATAGCATAACTTTAATAATATCATTTACCTAGATATATGTATCACATACTACTTTATCTGCTGTGACACAATGGGTATCATTATTATATTCAAATCTACTAGTATTTGTACCATATACCATATCAAATGCGGTACTCCAACTAATTTTCAGTGTTTTTAACCTTGATTGTATATGAGGTATTCCTTTGAAACTCCAACCAAGACACCTCTCCTGTAACATGCTTTCCAAGGCTTGTAAATACCCATGCTCAAACTCATTATCAGCCATATACTTCTACTCAACCTTCAACTGAATAAGATATTGGACGAGTATCTTATCCACATCCACTATCCATACAGGTTTTACACTTTGAGAACTGCCGTCTGAATATTGTGACATTGTGCAAGGCTATTGCTAAAACAAAAAGTTAACTAGCATCACAAATATGCTTTCAAAACATCCATCATTTATAAAAGTGTAAATATTAAAAAAATGTCATCCATAGTTATACTCCAATGTTAAAGAAAAACAAACTATAGAAGAAATATTAAATTTAGTGTTAAAATACAACCACATTGCAGTAATGTAAAAATTAATAAAAATGTAGCACATAAATTTACATTCAAATGTCAGAATACACATAAAAATGTACAATATCATTCATCTATTCGCCCTAAACTCATTGAACATTTGATTAGCCAAATTATCTCGCCAATTGCTCCAAGCATATGTTGTCTCCAATGTTAATATTTGGGTGTTATCCAAATTTTGTATGCCAGATTAAGTGTCATCCAATTGATCTTCTAATGGGTCTGGCGTATTCTCCTACCTAATAAGATTATGAAGTAGGTAACAATCAATGATGACACGATTATGTTTTCTAACAGGATACCAAGAAGGGCTTTTAAGAATTGTCCAACTTAACTTCAACAGTTCAAAACACTTTTCAATTACATTACATGCAGATGAATGTCTCATATTAAAGCACTAACGTGGGGTTGTGGGTTGGTGACCATCTCTCCTCTCGTTCAAGTGATATCTTTGTCCTCTATAAGGTGCTAAAAAACACTCACAGTTAGTATACCCAGTATCAACCAAATAGTAACAACCTATAATATACATATAGATATTAGTAATCTAAGTGTTCGTACCAAAAATTTTATATAAATATATATTTACATGAACATATGATCGAATTAAAAGTTTAAGAAATTTTCTCACCTTGTGGTACTTTCAGCCCATTCCTTCTACTGATTGCATCATGTAATACTCTGCCAATAGCTGTCGACCCTTTCCATCCTGGCAATACATATATAAATTGTCCTTCTCGGGAGCACACTCCTAATACATTAATTGTGATATCTCATTTTCTATTATGATATCTAGGTTTATCTTTTAGTGGCACTCTTATCCTTATGTGTGTTCCATCTAAAGCACCGAGACAATTTTAGACAAAAAAAAAAACTAGAGTTAATATTATGTAATAGTATATAGGTTATGATCCAATAATATAGGCAACATAATTATTTACCTTAAACCATTTTCATTTGTCATCCATTGAATCATCAAGAACCGGTTCAGGTGTTTTGAATAACTCCCCTTGCACACACATCACAGCATTCAACACTAATTTAAAATATCTACTAATGGTTTCTCTCAATCGACCAAATTGAAATTGGATTACCCAATTTTTGACGTGATGAGCAAGAATGTGTAAAAATATTGCTACTTGCTCATCGACTAACATATGTTTAATAGGTTTTAAACCCCCTATAGAATCCAACATAAAGTATAACTGATCAAATGTTACTTTGTACATCCTAAGTTGGTTAAAATAATAGCTATCACTACTATATACCAAATACCTAAGGTGCGCTCTCTTGGCATGAAAATTTAAAGTATATGACTTACTACTCATATGCCCTCTACGTAATGCAAATCTATGAGATATTGCAAAATAATATTTACGATAGACACGCACGACAATCAACCAAAACATCAACACAAGAAAGATGAGTTGTCTTCTCACAGGGTCCATATTTGTGCCAAAATCAATTAATAAAAATTGTACATATCAGATAATATATAATCATTAGTTGTTTATTAGATAATATAAGAGAAAGTCAAGATGAGAGCATAACCAATTATATTGACTAACTATAAATGTCATATTTTATTCAAATAGAACAGCCATACAAATCACAAAGATAAGTTACTAAATTCTATTGAGTTTTGTAAAAAAAAGTCAATTTCTTTGAAAAGAAAGCACACCTCCAAAGAACTTGGATAGACAAGGCATTGTTGAATAGAGGATGACAAACCCATAGCTCATGCAAAATTTCAAAAAGGCAATTCAAAAGTTTCAACCAAGCAACTTAAATATGTAAAAATAGATTGACTTTTTCTTTCCGAACTTTAAAATTTCTTTTTCATATATAAATAAATATTATTAGAAAGAAGAGATTACAACTAGGAGCAGGATAAGATAAGCATCTTAAACTTAAGGAATACGTTATCTAGAGATAATCTAATACAAGATAAGCAAAACAAAGGAAAGAACAGAAATAACTGTAGGCAAATCTAAGAAGATTAGTATCATTGTCATGATTATGAGGGTTGTGGGTTAGGGCCATTTTGGCTTGGATACTTTCTGCTTAATCCATTGAACATGCTATGTTGATACGTTATTATTTGATGGCATTTTTTGTTCTTTCAATTTTTTTTTAAATTCTATTATTACCATTTCTTCAATTATATTTAAATAGTACAAAATTTTCATTCTGATGTGCAATCGGTAAGAATAGTGAAGTGTATTTGAAGATAATGAAGAAATTGATTTTGATTTTATTTCATTCTATTTTCTTCTTAGTTTGCTTAATGTGCATTTATTTAAAGGATGCTATACTTTAGCTAATAGGACACCACAACTGTATTGCTAATTACTCTATTTGGCTTAATGTTCTATCATTTTTTTTTGGAAATTTCATGACAACTTCAATATAGAAAAGATATTAGTGGTAGAAAATGAAAATTAATAGAGCTGCTCACTCACACAGTCTCATCACATCATTTTGGTAAGTCAAAATTGTAGTACACAGAATACTTAAAGCTGAAATATAAAAAACACAATTGCTTCCTATACAGAATACTTGAACAGAGATGTGCCATTTAAAAATAACTTGCTGAGGGACAGATGTGAACAAGATGATATTAAATAGTCAATATATATTATAAAAAACATAAATTAAAGTTAAAACAAATCAATCAAAAATACAAACTTGTTTTATCAATTAAAATAGAATAATAAATAGCCAAGATATATTAGAAAAAATATATAATGAATTAGACAAGAAATCAAGCAACTAAGGCATTTTTTTACAAAGAGAAAATAGCAAGCAAGAATTTCAAAAAGGAGAACTGAACTGAATTAGAAGCAGAATTTCAAAAGAGAGTAAAGAACAACTTCCTTAACAGAAAATCAAATATGAAATAGATAAAAGAATGATAAAACAGTATGCACATGTTATAGAGTTAGAATCAACACATAAATATATATAATATAACAATAAGATCTATGTGGAATAAATGCACATTAAGCAGTAATTGTTCTTAAAAATAATGAGTTAGAATCAACACACAAAGAATGATAAAATAGTATGTACTTTACTGAGTTTTGAACCCCTACTCCATAATCTCTGTTATTTGAGCAAACTTAGCTTACAGATGTTTGAAAGAAGATTTACGTGGAATGAGTTCAAAGCTTGAAATTAGAAAAATTGATAATCCTTAACAGTTCAGTGGATTGCTCATATTTGTATCATTTAAGATGGTTAAAGAAGTTTTTACCATAAAGCAAGGTTGAGATTTTAGATGCAAAGAAGCTATGTGAGAAAATGTAATAAACGTGATGGAAGTCATACCCTCTGAATGAAATTTCCCATTAGCCATGTTGACAACCTCATTTCCCCCTCTTTCAGACAAAAAAAAAATCTCACAAGCTCTCACAACCCCTCATGTAAAATGACATCCTTCTGCTAGTAACTCCTTTTTTAAGTTGTTATTGCATAGTATTGTATAGTATATGACACTCGATTTGTGCAGAAAAAGACCTATAGAATGCCTTAGGATTTTTCTCCTACTATGCAAAGCTATATTTGGGAAGAAAAGTATGGCACAAAAAAACCAATAACTCAAATTCATTATTTTTCTCAAACTATTGCCCAGCTAAATGAAAATTTAGTGAATGCAGAGGAAAACCCAACAAAATTCAAGATCAAGGGAGGATATGAAGATGCAGAGGAAATCCAAAAAATTGCAGCAATGCATAGACAAAATGCAAAAATTTCTAGCCAGAAAATGCTAACCTATGCACAGATTGGGACACCTTAATGCAAAACTTGAAATCTAAGTAAAAATCTTTCAACCAGCTTACCAAGAGGTCGAGAGAGGGAGCACTGAACGAAGCAAGAGGTCGAGAGTTTGAAGCAGGCAGAGAGAGAGAAGCTAAGAGGCCAAGTGAGGGAGAGAGGGAAGTAAGAGGCAGAGAAAGAGAAGCTGAGAGGCCGAGAGAGGGAGACAGGGAAGTAAAGATGGCAAGAGAGAAGCAGAGGCTGAGATAAAAATGTAGGGAGAGAGAATGAAGAAAAAGTAAACCGGGGACCGTAAAATAGGGGTGTTTCAGTATTTTTTTGTGTGATTCCCTATCTTTTTGACTATTTTCCTTACTTTTAAGAGGTAATAAGCATTACTTAACCTCATGCTATCGCATTTTGTCAATTTTTCAAACACTGGCAACCAAACGTGATAGCTGATGGAATGGAAATCTAGATTCCTCTTCCATCAGTTTATTTCCGTGTACCAAACACAACGTAAGTAAAATTCTAAATGAATTAGACTAGACTGATATAAGGGATTACATCCTTAATACTCACACTCCACTTTTATTTTATTTTATTATAATTTCAATTTTCTTAATTAAGTCATTCTTTTTAGATTGTTGTAAGAAATTTTTCGATCGATATTGATTTAGTAGAGTTATTGCAAGTTATATGTAATCTTTAGTGATGGAGAATTAGATATGTATGCATACACAATATTAGATATATTGGTGACTAACTAATGACAGGAACTTGGCTTAATTTTAAACTTCTAAATTATAAAGACTTATTTAAAAATTGGTCAAAATTATAATGATCAACTAATAGTAATTTTTTCTTTGCCCAGCAACTAATCCTTTAAACCTTGGAAGACATCAATAGGCAGAGAAATTATACAATTTTTTAGTAGAATAGCCCCCTTTTTTTTTGTAACGTCTATATATACATGGATATGAGAACAAAAAAAAGAAGCATGAATTAATGATAAACATTTAAAAAAAATGACACTTTAAAACAATAATAAAAACGTTTGCGTCATTCTTTAAAAAAAAAATTTACAGCAAATGGGGGTTACTAATTGAGTGTAGCTGGGATTATTATATATACTCTACTAAGAAGAACTAACATCAATGATATCTTGGAATCGTTAAGAATTAAGTTGACATCGTTAAAGAAACCATTAATCAAAATCATTTGTCCTTGACCCAAAAAAAAAACACACACACACACATTCTCATTTCTTAGTAGCTGTTTATTTTATTCAATTAAATGCCTTTTTTTAGGTGTGCTCGTGGTGAAATATTAAATATAGATGGAGACTTCTTGAGAGGCAAAGGTGAGTCTATTAGCTAACAAAAAAGCAATGCTAATTTCAAAATCATGCAAACATTGGCATGGTGAGAAAACACGAAACAAGTTGTCTCCCTGATTCAAGTTGTTATTATCTTGAGCTTAAAGCTCAAAGTTCACAAGTCAAGAATGGCATGTCTTTCATACTTAATTTACGTTCACACATTCAGATATGAATTTATTTTATAATCCTTGACTTCTTTTGCGAGTTAAGTTGCTTCAACATTGGACCACTGAACAACTCAAGCAGACCAAAAAAACAAAAAAGGGTCTTTGGAACCTTTCATGTATATATATATATATATATATACACCTCTTAGCTGGGAATTCTTAAATACCATGGAAAATAAGGGTTTTCTTAATGTTAACCATCTTGGAACCCTAAAATATCTGTTCTTTAGGATTTCAAACGAGGATTCCCTACTCTCTTTTATCTATGTGCTGCGAAAATGGAGTAAAGAACGTGACAAAACTTTTCTTGAATGTAATTGAGTAATTAGCAATACAAATTACACAGAAATCAACTTTTAATGAGAAACAAGAAAGAAACATGCACATATACAATGTAATTGCTTGAGTGTTTCTAGCATCTCTAAGCAAATTATCTAAACATTATTGTGTATCTGACCCTGGTCAAGCTATTACTATAAGTTTCACATAGCATAATATGAGTCTCTTTTTGGTGGACACAAACTTCGTATGATTAAACTGGAACTGTCCTGGCAGTCCCTGCCTGCTCAAATGCTCCTTCCTCATCGTTTTCTCCACTCAACTCTTCCAATGATTTTCCTTTTGATTCTGGCACCAACAAAGTGAACAACATCCCAAGGAAGTTGATCACCCCAAGCACGATGAGGGAGTTCTTAATCCCAATACCAGTAGGGTACCCTGCATCAGTTTTTGTAGGGTCCTTGCTTTGTGCAGCATATAAGAATCCGAATGCACCCACTATTGCTCCAGCTTTCCCAGCAGCAGCTGAGATTCCATGGCAAGTAGACCTTAGCCTTGCTGGGAAAATCTCTGCTGGCACAACAAATGTTGTAGCATTTGGACCAAAGTTGGAGAAGAAGAAGGTGAGGGAATACATCACAACGAACCCGATTCGGTGCTCCTTCTCGGTCCAGTGATGATATGGTATAGCCAGTGCAAACATGAAGACTGTCATGAAGAAGAAACCCATCAATTGAATGGCGAAACGCCCCATGAAATCGATGAAGGCCACTGTAAACCAGTACCCTGGCACAGTACTGCATAGTGCTATAAGTGTTTGTGCCCTTGCAATCTTATAAACTTCATGGATTGCATTCATCTTTTTTGCTGGAGGGATCCATCCAATTGCCGAGAAAATGTCCTTCTGGAAAAGGTTTTGGCTGTAGAAAGCAATATCCAATAAGAACCAAGTGGAGGTGGTTCCCAGCAAATGCATCCCATGGCGCTTTGCAAATTCCTTGCTGAACAAACCAAATCTATTGGTGTCATTCTCAGTCAATTGATGCACCTTCTCCTCTTCAGCCTCAATTTCGACTTGTAACACCTTGGACATGTCTGCAGCAGCCTGTTTTGCATTCTTCGCTACAAGGGCTGTGTACCGAGCTGTCTCCGGCATTTTCATACGCCAGTAGTAGGTAAGGGCAGCAGGTACGGCACCAAACATCAAAATAATACGCCAAACATAGTCAAATTCGGGTACTAAGGATGCTGCTGGGTTTTCCTCATAAGTAGGAACCTTGTATTTGTGGTCAAATGAAGCTGAGACAATCAAGGCAACTATCCCACCAGACAAGATTCCAAAACCTTGCATAGCAAACACTGCAGCTATAAATGCCCCACGAGTTTTCTTGTTGGCATATTCAGACATGATCGTAGCTGAAAGAGGGTAATCACCACCAATTCCGAAACCGAGCCAAAACCGGAAGAAACAAAGTGTGGCTATGACACCCTTTGAGCTAGATCCAAAAGAGAGCCCCGAGGCAATGGAACAGAAAACCATGATCATGAGAGTTAAGCCATAAACCTTCTTTCTTCCCATCTTGTCACCTAGCCAACCAAAGAATAGCTGGCCTGCTAAAGTGCCACATAGTGCAACACCAGTCACGGAAGCTGACACGTTGGGAGGCAGAGTGCCAGGCTTTAATGCACCTTTCTCTGTGTAGTATATTCGTCCGAGCAACTTGGTGACAAGGGAGATGCAGAAAAGATCATAAGCATCAGTGAAGAAACCCATCCCAGCAATCACAATTGCCGTGAAGTGGTACCATTGTGTCTTGGCCACATCGAGTGCATTAAGCACTCCCAGTTGTCGTTCAGCCATCACTAAATCTGCTACCTGCTCTGCTATGCCCCCAGCAGAGATTCGAAGTTTCCTGCACAAGAACAAGCAATAAGTCTCGCAACTATATGGAAGAGAGCCTGGGATTTATTACAAATATCTGAGACTGAAGGAAACTTTGAGAATCATAATTGAGTTAATTAAGTTAAAAATTAAGGAGGTTTTCGAGAAATATGCAGTTAAGGTTGACCTTTCTCAGGCTGATACAATGGATGGGTAAACTATGCCCACTTAGATATTTTAAAAAACAATTTGTGGTCAATATAGGTGCACGAAGTGAAATATTGCCAATTGAGAATTATCACTAACGAAATGAGTCTTACTAACAAAGACCATGTTATTGCCATACCAGTTTCAGACGGCATGGCACAAAGTTGCAGGCTGCAGCTAATTTCCACTCAGCTGCTTATAAGACTTTTAATATTTTATAAGTCAACTGGAGGATACCATCATAATAAGGAGAACTTGGACTTGCAAATGGTTTAAAAAATTTGATTCTTTTTCCTTTATCGGTGGACCCACCAAACAAAGAAAAAAAGAGGAGAGAAAGGGACGCAGGGAAAAGGACACAAACTGCAGATGGGGAATCAGGCGACTCCACTTCATTGGGAAAAGTTACTAGACGGCCATGAGTATCATCAGCACCGGAAAAAGAAATATTAGTGGAAAATTAGATTTTGGAAAAGACAAAAAGGCATAACCATTGGAAATGATTCATCATCACAAAAAGGGAGGTTAGAGTGGGTGGGTTATGAAGATCCTTCATGGAAAATACACAGAGATGATCAAAACAGTTTCTGTCAAAACTTAATGGAGAAGAAATTAAGAAGGAAAAAAAGGAAAAAAATAATAAATAGAAATGACAAAATGGCTAAGGCCGGAGAGATATTCTACTTTGTTCGTTTGTCAACGGGATGCAAATACTGAGGAAATTCATGAAACTGGAAGTGAAAACAGCTGCTAAAATTTCAGTGGTGGAAGGGTCCCTCAAGGATATATAATTCCTGTGTCAGAATCCAGAAAGTTCGGTTCTGTATATTCTGCCTCAAAAGCTTAAAAAGTGGGCCTCCCAATAGAAGCTCTTCCAAAAAGAAAAGAACTCTCCTTAGGCTCCATGCATTCTCAAAAAGTGCATAATGAAAAAACACTTCACGACAAACTCAAACTCACACACAGTTATAATAGAGATAAAGATAGAGATCTAGAGAGAGGGAGGGAGAGAACTGACCTGCCTGTAAAACGCTAGCTAGGCTAAAGGAGGAAAGGGATGCAGTGGGATGCATATAAAGGGTCACCCAACCCATACCCGGGAAGGCCTCCAGACTCCAGAGTCCAAAACCAGAATCAACTCCGGCATATACGGTATATGCCCATTATTAGGCTAGACCTTATCCTTTCAGGTCAACGCCTTCACAAGCAACTTGTTTTTTTTTTTTTTTTTATAACGATTGATGTGTGAAAATATTTTTTTTATATTTTTAAAAATACATTTAATTTATATTTATATTATTATTATTATTATTATTTATATAATTATATTTTTATTTTTATCATTTTATAATTATATAAATAATAAATTATTATATATATAATTTAAAATAAATATAAAAATAATATTAAATTTTAAAAACGTCTTTTGATATTTAAAAAAAAAATTTAAAATTTAAAAAATATTTTTTAAAAATAAAAACAATAAAAAATAAACAAACGTATTTTTATAATTTTTTTTAAGTTTTTAATAAAAATAAAAATTTAAAATAATCAAAATAAATAGTCCCTTAATTTTTTCTTCTTTATTTTTGCACTATATTTAATTTTTATTGTCTAAACAAAATTAATGTGTGTGTGTGTGTGTATATATATTATTGTATAATAATGGTTTCGATTCTTCTAGTTTCACTCTAGAGTCATCAAAAAATTTATTTAATCATGAAATTCTTATATTATTTTTAATAATGTTGTAGATTTTCATTATGAGCAATTAGCAATTTTATATATATATATATATATATATATATATATATATATATATATATAGTTATATTTTATTTTATTCATTACAGTATTTACTTATAGCTATTTTAAAATTAATTTTTTTTATAATGTTCAGTTAAAAAAAAATTAACATGTAAGTTATCAAGTCACTAACTAGCCACTTGAGGCTAACTCAAGTGGTCAGGGCGGGGTGGGGGTTTGGGTCAGGTCGTAGGTTTGACCACACATAAATAAACAAAAAAAAAAAAAACAAAAAAAATCAAGTCACTAACTAATTAGCAAAATTAGCAATTTTTGGAATCCTATGTAATTATCAAAAGTTTGGATCAAATGGTAAGAAATTTTTTGTAAATTTTTTAGTTTGAGTGCTGATAACTTTCTTTTAATCCAGTTAAAAATTAACACTAACTAATTAATTATTAACATTTATTTTTTATACTCAAAATTATTTATTATCTCTAAAAAATACCCATGACCTTTTTTAAGTAATTAAACATAATTAAAAATGATCTATTATTTATTTTTTAAAAAATTATTTCTACCAAAAGAGAATAAAAAATTCCAAAACTATATTAATATAGATTAAGTAATAAATATTACACAAATACATGGAAACACTATATTCTTAATTTTTTCTGCATAAATGATTTATTAATAACTAATTAAAATTATATAGGAATAAAAACATTAGGAGTTATACAAATACTCCTTAAATTCAATTTTTTTAATTTAAGTGAAATTATATAGTTTATATGATGAAAATCCTGCACCTTACATGGGATTCCGTACATGCTATATATAAATATATGCATGATATCATTAGTACATATTAAGATAATTAATCAATTCAAAAACTCCGTGCGAATTATCAAATGGGGCCTAAATTAATTTATCCTATGACTATAATTAACATATTATTTATTTGAGTCAATATCATGAAACCTATCATGCTGATAAATTATTTTTAAAAAGTAACATTTTAATAAAATAAAAAATTCCATTTTTTTAACCTCTGTCGTGCGTGCCATTCCAATATGCAATTGTTAATTAATAGCTAATTACAAATATTTTAATTTATTAAAGGATAAATAAATTAAAATATAGACTTGATAAAAGGAAAGGCTTATGTGAAAATTAGGGTGCCTCTTGGTTTGATTTGGTCAATTTTAAAAATTAAATTAAATTAAATTAATTATAAAATATTTAAAAAAAATTGAATTTGGTTCAGACTATCAAATCAAACTTGTAAAAAATTGATTCTATTTGATTCAATCCAATCGATTTTTTTTTATTTTTTTTTGTGTGGTGGGGTGACAACCAGCTTTTTTTGTTCATCTTATAACTATGAAGTGATAAATCATTCCAGAATGTGAAGCATTTGGGGCCGAAAGCTGAATATTGCAAAAACTCATCCTTCTCCGTTGGGAAATAAATTAGCCCACCCTTGGGATCACAAAACCCCTTCCAATTCAGTGATGCAGTAAATGCTCAATCTGCGTTGCATCACAACGAAAGGGGGGCCTCCATTCGTCGTTATCACCATCCTCATATGAATCATCACCAGGAAATTCCTTCCATGTGCCTACGAATACAACCAGTAAGACCCTCGTTGATAGCTGTTGATTGACGCCGCGCAGCAGTGGACAGAGAGGCAACTGGCACCCAACAAAGTGCTGAACAGCGCGTGGCCGAGAGGCGGAGAGGAAGGGAATCACATTTAATATAAATAAATATATAAAATATAATTTAGTGATTGATTTGATTTAGATCAACCGTATAACCAATTAAACCAATCGATTTTGATTGAATAAAAAACCAATGTAAATCAGATGTAATCGATTTTTTTTATTTGATTTAATTTAATTCAATTTAATTTGATCGATTTAAATTAATTTTATATATAAAAAAAATGAAGTAGCTCGACCGTTAAAACTACAAATAATTTCACATAATAAGTGGATGGATGCTCCCTTTGGTGTCTCGTTCCTCTCAACTTATATAGAATAATTTTATTATCATTCTTTTCATATTAATTTTTTACTCTTAAATTATCTATAGTTTTTATATTTTTATTTAAACTAAATATTTATATAGAATAATTAAAATAAAATCTCTAATTTTTTTTTTTTGAAAATTACAATCTATTTTTATTTTCGTGAATGAAATCAAATTAATTTTAGCAAAAAGAAATTCTAAAAAATTATATAATTTTAAAATGTTGTGCTAAATATAGCTATAGTACGATTTAGTAGTGATAGAATTAAGTAATTTATAAAAATTAAATTTATTTTTTCTTTTTTCTTCTTTTTTTTTTCTTTTAAAGAAAGAAGTGTCATCCTCAATATGAGAATTAAAAAGTGACAATTGAAGTTAATAAGTTTGAATGCACCTATTGGCTAGTGTTTTTAATTATTTGTCTATTTATACTTTATACTCTATTTTAATTTAAAATTTCTCAAAATATAGATAATTACCCTCCTTGTGATTGGCTTTGGCATTTTCACAATTAAATAAACCTTAGATACTATTTTTTTTATATAGATAATTTCTTAATTATTATAAAGTATACATCCTCTTTTGAATATATAATTTAATGTAAAAATTTGAATTAAATTTTATTAAATAGTATTAAAATTTTTAATTTAAATATATATATATATATATTAATTATAAAAATATTTGTAAATAAATAAAATCGTAAAATATATTTTAATCTTTTTTTATTTTAAAAAAAGTAATCAATATTTGATATGACTCATATTTTTTTATTAATTCTGTCAATTAAATATAAACATCTAAATTTATGGTACCACAGAAAACAAGAACTCAGTGTATTGAACGACTCTACGTGAATGAGCTAATCGATCTCTTTCCCAGACCTTATCTATAATTCTATATGGTTTGCGGGAGAAGGGTTTGAATATTCCATGGGAATGGGGGCAAATATTGGCGTTGCTTCTTGAATATTTTATTATTTTGTGTGACGACAGCCCTAACATCTCTGGTATTAGCTGGCCTGCTCCAAGTCAAGCAGTTGACCTTGTTATACAACGTTAATAATTATCATTAGCATTTATAAAATGTCTCTAATGATTGCTTCTCGGCTATAATTTATATCATTAAAATAAATAAAAAATTAATTAACTAATTAACAAAACCTCTATTCACACTCTACCACATCAACATGCATAACTACTTGCATTTTGAATCCTTATCTTCTTTGTCATCACATTGAGATTTTTATGTTAATGTTTTTTTATTTTCACTCAATTGGGCATGGCCTTGTTGTACTTTTGTTTGACGCTCTTGGATGACCATTGACCTAAGCTAACAGTTTTGTCCGGTTTTTCACCCCCTGTTTTAATGGTATTTATTATTTTAATACGGATATTTTTATATTTTTTTAAATATAAAATTAATTTTATTTAAGATATTAATATTATTTTTTTCTATAAATATTTTTTACAGATTCTAAATTTTAATATTATAGAAAATTCTCAACTGTTAAACTTAGTTGTTTAGTACTTAATTCTTGAGATTGTAAATTAATGGTGCCTATTCTTTTACCAATTTAGGGATATAAAAATTACACTTGACTAATAATTTTTTTTTTATTAAATAGTAATTTTTTGTCTTGATTTTAATTTTTTTTAAAAAAATTTTATTCCCTTAAAAATATTAAATCAATTATGAATGATGGATTGCAGTTTTGTCTGGTTTTTCACCTCCCGTTTTAATGGTATTTATTATTTTAATACGGATATTTTTAAATATAAAATTGATTTTATTTAAGATATTAATATTATTTTCTCTATAAATATTTTTTACACATTCAAAAGTTTAATATTATAAAAAATTCTCAACTGTTAAACTTAATTATTTATTACTTAATTCTTAAGTTTTTAAATTAATGATTCCTATTTTTTTTTTACCAATTCAGGGATATAAAAGTACGCTCGACTAATAAATTTTTTTATTAAATAGTAATTTTGTGTCTTGAATTTTAATTTTTTTTCTCAATTTTAATTTATTCCCTTAAAAATATTAAATCAATTATGAATGATGGATTGCAAACAATTCATAATTTGCATTAAGTAAATGTTAATTGTAAAATTTAATAAATGTTTAAAAAAAAGAAGAGTAAACCAAAATGAGGCGTCGCATTCGGTGGTGCTTCTAAGAAATAACCCATTGATGTGATTGAAAAGGTCGGAGAAAGGCAACAAAATGGGGTTTCAAAGTTTGAACCAATGGAATTAAAAGGAAAATGGCAAATGTCAAAGAGGATGATGGGGAAGCGAGAAATAGACGTCCAAAACAAAACAAATAACAACGTCATTTAGTGAACGTCTTCACTCGTAAATAAGCGCGTCTTGAGAATAACATCACCCCTCACGCGGTTTCCCCTTCCTTCCCCCATCAAAATAAGATTAAAATATTACAAGTTATGTTCCTTCTCTTAGGAGGGTCACCGCTGACATAGATAAAGAGTATTGTAGCATTTGTCTGAACTTGTACAATAATCTAACATTTAGAATTCGATTATAATTTGCAATTTTTAACATTTTGAATTTTTAATCTAATCGTAAATTATTTACTATTTTAGTCAATCAGTTATATTTTTTTTAACACAAATATTGTTTTCACGTATATGTCTAAATCTCGACTTTTTCTCAGTTTATAGCACTATCATTTCATTAATTTTTTTTTAGGGTCAAATTAATTCAGATAGTACCACTTGGCCTTAAGAACCGTTTTGATTACAAGAGTGATGTAAGTAGTATTATTAACTTGAGATTGATCAACATATTGTGAATAGTATGAAAATTATATATATATATATATATATATATATATATATATATATATATATATATATATATATAGACACACACACAATTTTTTTTTTTAAAAAAAATAATTTCTCATAAAATTTATCATTGGATTAAATATTGTATATATCACATAATTGCTTATGTGAAATTTTAATTTGCACTCCATGAATATATCCCATGGTCAATGTAAATTACATTTTTTAAATAATTAAAAATTTTGATTATTTGTTATGCCAAAAACTAACATGATTAAAAAAATATTTTTTTGTTGACTACCAAAAGTAATCTTTGATCCAATTGAATGAAAATTTAAGAGTTGTTTGATTTTATTTTTGTTTTTTTATTTTTAAAAATTTTGTTTAAAAACTGTTTTGTAAAATAAATAAAAAATTGTTTGATAAACTGTTTTAAAAATAAGTTATTTTTTAATTTTTTTATATTTTAAAAATAAAAACAAATTTTTTTTATTTTTATTTTTCTGTTTTAAAAATAACTTATTTTTAAAATTTATTTTTGAAACAACAATAAAAAATAATTATCAAATAAATTTTTTTATTTTAAAAATAATTAAAAATAAAAAATAATTTTTAAAAATAAAAAATAAACATACCCTTAATCTCTTTTAGACTAAGCATAAGAATAAAACTTTCTCCAAATTGACATTTTCAGAAATCAAATTTTTATCATTTTCTGATATTCAAAGAGCTGTTACCACTGGGCGCGTAGCAAGCTTTGAGTAATTTTTTTTTTTTATGTGTAATATAAGTAGGATCAGTCATGAGTAGATTATGGGTACGGTCAAAGAACTAAATTTCTTTTCTTTTCTATCGAAACGACCAAAACATTTCCGTTTCTTGAGTCACCGATACGAAACGGAGTTATCGAAACGAAATGAAGTGTTTGTTAAGAAATTATGCTATTTCAATTAAAATTACTATATTTTGAAATGTTTCGGTAAAAATATTCTTGTTTCAATGAAAATTTCCGTGGAAATACTCTTATTTTGAGTTGTTTCGATATAAATACTCTTGTTTCAAGTTATTTCGATAGAAATACTCTTGTTTCAAATTATTTCGATGGAAATACTCTTATTTCGAATTATTTCGATAGAAATACTTTTGTTTCGAGTTGTTTCGATGGAAAAGTACTAAAATTATTTGAAAAATAAAAAAATTGACAATTTAAAAGTATATGAAAGTAGCATTATATCACATCCAACATCAAGTTATTTTTTCTCACAAGTCACAAAATCTTTATTAACTTTATACTCTCTCCCTTTGTTCTCATGACATTATTTTTCTTCATTATTTTCATTGTAAAGAGGAAACTACAAAAATGATACAAAGAGAGATTGAAAGGCAAAGAGAGAGGAATATACCTAAAGATAGAGATAGAATCATGGTCGACAGAGAAAGAAACTTAAATATAAATGTCACGAAAGAGTCAAGAAGAAGATGGAGAGATAGATGCAAGAGAGAGATTGTTATTGAATGCTATTAGGATTTGAGTTGAAGTCCCTACTATAGTAGTATGTTTACTTGCTATTCAATTATAAACATTAATTTAAATTAATTTTAATATAATTATATATATCTATATCATTAATATTATGTTAAAATCTTTTAAAATTTTTAAAAAATATTATTTAAAATTATTTAAAACGTTTTTAAAAAAACTTCCGTTTCCTCGAAATTTCCGAAACGTTTCGAAATGTTTCCGTTTCTGGAGTCACCGAAACGGTACCTCGAAACAAAATTTAGTACCTTGGGTACGGTACTATAATATCCAAATACGTACCCTTAAAATTTTTTTTATCATTGGATCTTTAAATGCCAGGACTCAGACTCATTTACTTGAAAAAAAAAAATTAAAACAATCATTTGTGTGAAATATTTTTATATAAAATAAAAATAAAAGGCTTAAAAAAATATCAATATTGTCACGGCCCCAAATGATGGAACACATGACCGGCACGACATAAGGGTTTCCCCTTAGCCGCAAGCCTAACACATAGCATGCACAAACATCCAGCACACAATTCAGAGTACATAATAAATATAACTGGCCACATATGCCACATTCAATATCAGAAAATACTGTATATATGTATATATATATATATATATTTCATGATATCTCATGAATCCAACATTCTGATTCAACTTGGCCCATGGCCTCATAATATTCATGTAATTCAACTTGGCCCAAGGCCTCATAATACCAACATTATTGTAAAATATAAAACCATTTTTCAAACAACACATCAAAATACGCAAGAAGCGAGGATCCTGCCTGTATGTTCATGGAGATACTCTAGACATAACTAAACTAAATAAACAATACAAAAGAGCCTTGCCCAAACTGGGGCTCACCAACACTATCTTCAGCCTCCTACGAAGCTGTAGCTGGATCAAAGTCTCTTTGACTATCTGTGGGGAGGAAACAAAAGAGGGGTGAGATTACCACATCTCAGTGAATGAGTAAATCATACTATAACTGAAACAGGGCAAACCAAGTACGAGTGTTTCGCAATGAGTTTAATAATTGAAATCCAAATGTAAAGATAACAATAGAAACATTAAGCATTTAACCATAATTTATTGAAAGAATGCTAAACAGTTCAAATGTATGTTCAAAAGATAAAACATGATTAAATCAATAACCGTAAGCAAATCAATTATGCATGGTAAGTAATAAATGAAGATATTTATGCAATAACAATGATGAATGAGCTTGTTTAGAAATATTTAATCTTTAAGAAAAATACATCAGTTTATTGGAGGTCTTTCCTAACAGATCTATCATCTCCCCCAAGCACACAGCAAGGGTAGGGTAATCACTGTAGGCGTAGACATAAGTCCACCCTAAATTTCCCCAAGCACATAGCAATGGGTATGGCAATCACTGTAGGCGAAGACATAAGTCAACCCTAAATCCCTGTGTCTTAGGCAGTCATATGCCCGTCACAGTATCCTAGGCCGAAGCCTTAACATGATCATGGTGCACCAAGGCTAGCACTACCTGCGGCTAGCTAACAGTGATCTAAAAGGGTTCCTCCAATAGAAAACATTTGAAAATATGCTATTCAAAGCGTTTAAAGTAAAACATTTCAATAACATTATAATAAAGTTATAATTTTCCATCTAGCTCTTTTCATGCATAAAATTCCGTTCTAAAATATATTTCATCCATGAATTCCCATGGAGACCTGTATCATCATAAACTTTCCCTTTTAAACATAGATCGTCCGTAGACGTCACATAGATGCTCATCATGCATCAAATCATTTTAAACATAGATCGTCCGTAGACGTCGTATATATGCTCATCATGCATCAAATCATTTCATGGCTAACTTAGTTCATTTCTATGACTAAGTTCGCATTTCTATAAATCTAGCTCAAATGGAGAATTATCAGTCTAGATGTTTGCCCTGCATACCTAGGGTTCAACTAGGATTGAAATTTATAATTTCTAACATGGTTGGAACATATTGGTTTTCAAAGCGGTAAAACAACTTAGCATACATTCCAACTAGTTAAAATCATACGAGAGAATTATAAACTGAATTCATAAAACATGCGCTATAGTATGAAAAACCCACTCACAGGTAAGGGCTCCAGATTGGACAGCCCTAAAATCCTAGTTCCTGGTCTGAATTCGGTAAAACAGACCCCAAAATCGAGTCCGGAAGGTCCAAAAGCCTAAAATGAGCTTGGTTACTGTTCACCGCCGGAAAATACTATTCACCGCCGGAAAACACTATTTACTGTCACAAAAATTTTACCGAATCAACAAAACAATTTCATATCCTAATATTTATCTAATTTCTGAATCCATCTATGGAGTCAGATTTCTAATTAGAAGTCCCTAAGTAAGGTTTTTCAGAACTTACCTTTTACCGAGATTTTCTACTTCAGATCTACGGCGATTCAACGGTTGATTTCAAAAACTGATCGGTCAAAACTGAAGTACTCTTCGTCCTGAATCCAATAATACGTTCAGTTTTGAGATTGGAAGCCCTTAAGCACTCCAAATCGAAAGATAAAATTTGAGATTACTATTCACTCACTATACATGCACTATTCCCTTTTTTTTTTCCTTTCTTTTTCTTCTGAAATCCTCCGCCCCCGGTTTTCGTTTATCAACTTTCGTTTTTTTATAATAATAATAATAATTAAATAATTAATAATAGGATTTTATTTTATAAAAATTCATATAAATTCCATTTTTTATCATAAAATATTCCAAAAATTTTTAAAAATTTCCTTTCTCCTAAACCTTTAGTTAAACTCTTAAATCATGATTTTTCTTGATAAAAATCATATTAAAACAAATTTCAAAACAAATATCTTTATTCATATTAAAAGAAAGAATATTTCTAAAAATACCATAAAAATTCAATAGAGGCCGATATAATTATTTTAAGCAACACAATACTTCTTTTACTTAAAAGTCCACTTACTTTTAACAAATTATAATTATTTCTACATAAATAAAAATATTTTTTTTAATAGCGCGCCAAAATATAAATTCTCATATTTCTTTTGTAATTCTTTAATCCATGTAATAAATATACATATTTTTACCGGTTCTTATCTCTTTTGTCAAAATTCTCTTTTTTTTATTCTACATTTCTTTTAATTGGAATTTTTCGTTAAATTTTACGGTTATTACAAATATAATTTAAAATAATAATAATTGTTTTAATACAATACAAATTGTTTCTAAAAATATATGTTTTGAAAATAATAGCAAACGATTATAACATGAAAAAGAAGGACCTAAAAGGAAGTGAGGGCTAAGGTTAAAAATTTTCTTAGTTAAGGTTTATTGATAAAATGAAAATATTATGAAAAGTAAGTAATTAAATTTTTCTAAGAGATATTATAATAAAAATATTATTCAATGTTTTAAAATATACACACACGCATATATGCACACTACGAATATAAGGCGAGTTAATACTCAAACTCAAACTTAAACCTTTAAAAATATTTTAAAAAATCTCTATATTCCATCTCATATTTATTTTGTGATCCCATATCCTGCCTCAAGGGAGAGTATATATATTTTTTCCATCCCTAAAATATAAGAGCAACATCAATATTAGGACTGTAGGCCGAATTTCAAAGGCATTGCATTTTAGGACCGACAAATTGGATTAATTTATAACTAAGAATCTAATAGTTAGTTTGACTTGGATTATTGGGTTGAAAAGTATTTTATTAATTAAATAATTGTTTAATGCAATATAATTCGAAGCGGAGAATGGAAGAATTATAGAAACAGCAATGATATGAAACAACACTTTTTTAAAAAAAAAAAAAAAATCGGGGCATTAAGTGATGTTTGTTCAATGATTTAAAAACAAAACAAAACCACTTTCCTAATTTCATATTTCACTAAAGTTTCAAACGAAGTGCTTCTGTCTTTAAAAAAATATATAATTTTTTTAATATTTTAATATAATTACTATAAATATTCAAAAATTGAAGAAAATTAGAAGGTATAGCAGCTAGCGAAGTGTATTTGAACCTCAATGTAGTCTGTTAGCTATAACGAGTTTGGGACCAATTAGAAGGTTTAATCGGCCATTTCGAAACATAATTTAAGTTGGAATTAGATTACTTGTCGTGGAGGAAATTGGGAGCGTTGTCTTGATTTCCTTTGCTAGGACTTTTTTGGGACAAAACCAAAGACGACAGATAGTATTTATTTTCGATCATCAAGTGTTTTCTAGCCGAAAGTTAACCTTGGTCGTGGTTTTCGTTTATCATAGTACTTTGTTTTTGTTCACTGTGATACTCTGTTTTCGCATTTGTTCATAGATCAAAGTCTTTTTTTCTTTGCTTCTTTTTCACTATGATAGGTGAGGAAGAAGGTTAAGGAGAATGGAAAGATCTAGATGATGAGGAAATGATTCTCTTTTTAAGTGAAAGGGCTTTTGATAAAGGGTTTCAAGCTTGGTTGTGCATGAATTTATTAAGGGACAATGGAGTTTGCTATAAAGAGTATATCGGGTGTTTCTAAGGATAAGTCAAGGTATTCCTTGAAAAATTTGTCTACAATGGTAATTAATCAAATTTCTATTTAAAACTCTAATGGTCAGGGAGTACTTGATTATTTTGCAGCTTGTGAGAAAAAATAATAATTTTAGAGAAATCAAAGTGGATGGATGAAAAAAAACAATGTATTGTCAACAATTTGATGCAAAACAAAGCGGTAGTCTTTTTACCAAACTGTATCGCTACACTAATACGAGTTCCAATTAGTTAGTTCTTTTTCTTTGTGGTTATTTGTTAACGACAATGAACTAGTTTATACATTATTATATTTATAAATATTTTTAAAGATTTTTATATAAATATAGAGCATAATTAAATAAGCCAAAAACCAATTTATAAATGTTAGAAAATAGATATTCATCTGAGGAAGAAATAAGAGACGAAGAAGAGAGAAAAATGAGAGACAGAGTATATATACATGAGTAATTGAATTGTATTTGTTAAGCACCTTAGCAATTTGCTCTGTTGATGGAATATAATATCTTTGTTAAGTAGGCCTCTTTACATACTCGATTTTATCATTTCTAAAAGTTTAATTAAGTCGAACTGATTATAAATTTTGTTTAAAAAAATAGACTTAATCAATTTAGTTGAGATCTCTCGAATCAAATCAAACCGAATCTATAAAAAATTAGTTTGATTTGATTCGGTTGATCGATTCTTTTGAGTTTAGAGAGCCATTGTGTAACTCACCGAAATTTGTTGGAGAACTCTGTCGGGCAAATTACTGCTGCTGCTTCGGCACCTAAGCTGCACCCAACGAGGCCTTTTTTCGGCACAATGAAATTAGCAACTCAAATCTTGCCTTCAATATTTTTTACACAATTTCATTAACTTTTCTATTTCATATGGATGAGATTTACGTCGAGGGCGAAATAAAGTTTGAGCTCGAAGATGAACTCTGAGAGTAGATATAACTCGTCTTGTTGTGGAGTTTGGATATGAATATTAAAGGAATAGGAGGTTGACGACTATTCAAATTTTTTTGAATTGAAAATTAAACTTAATTAATTAATTTTTTTTAATAAAAAATCAATTTAAACTATTTTTAATCAATTTTTTTATTTTACTTTAATTTGAATCAATTTAGTCGCTTCAGTTCGATTTTGTACATTTTTATAATATTAAGCACCTTCTAATAATGATTTTGATTTTTCTAGTGTCTTGAAATTTTTAAAATTTTTATTTTACTAAAAATTTATTTAATTATAAATTTATTATATTGTTCCTGATAATTGTATTATAACTTTAAAAAAAGGTGAATTTAACTCGTGACATTTAACATCTCAATTATACAAGAAGAATACGTGCTCTTATTTTAACAATTACAAATGGGTTTTGCCCATATTTTTAACCTTTCTACTTATTGAAAACTAAATTCAAAGAACCACATAAAATTGAATTGATTTTCTTTGAAAATTAAATGTGGTTGTGTGTGGATAGTGTCAAATTTTAGATGAAAAAGACAAAAATAAGGTTAAAACATGTGTCCTAAATGTTAAAGATAAGAGAACACAGTCATCAGGTGTAATTGAAATGTTTTAATATAACGAGAATTTAATATTTTCAATTTTTGCGAAAAAAATTAGAGAAGTAATTTATTATATTTTAAATTTAATATACTAAAATTATTATTAAGTGATTGTATTTATTAGGAGAGTCACCTTATGTCTTGTGAGTTTTTTTTTCTTTTAATAATCAAATCATAAAATAATTCCCTTATTGCACTACAAGAAAAGCGGGGTTTAGCGACGGTTATTTAACGACGTTCATAAAAATTGTCATTAAATCAGGCTTTAACCACGGTTAACTAAACCGTCGTAAAAATAGGAGATATAATAACGGTTTGGACTAAACCGTCGTTACATTCCACGGACATTCGACCGTTCCTGGGAAAATGGACCGGTTTTACGACGGTTCATAGATAACCGTCGTAATATCCTACGGAAATTGGACCGTTTATAGGGATTTACTCCGGTTTAACGACGCTTTATGTAACCGTCATTATACCACGCTCCAATTGGACGACGATTTGTCGGGGAACCGTCGTTAAAAACAGATTTAACGACGGTTATTTTTTGAACCGTCGTTAAACCGCGCCTTTTCCTATATATTCGCCTTGCCTCTTTCATTTTTATTACGCAATTTCAGTTTCTCTCTATTTCTTCTTACAAACGCTTGTGAATTTTTTTTTGTCAAAGGTTTTTGTGATTTTGGTGCTTCGAATTTATTTGCTTAATTTGAGGTAAATTTTTATATACTTGTACTATTATAAATTATTTTTTATTTAAATTGTAAATTTTTTTAAATTTATTAAGTACGTTATTTGTTTTTTAACTTTGTATGTAGATATTTCATTTATATACAGACAGTTGTGATTCAGAGTTGTTGATTTGGACATAAGGTATGTATTTTAATATTAATTATGTTTAATGTTTTGAATTTTTTTTTTGATATATTTGTATGTTTTATTTAAATAGTTTATACTTTTTTTTTATTAGAAATTATATTATGTTTTTAGAAAATGATGTATTATGTTATATAGGTTAATTATCTGTTGTTAATTTAAACAAATTAATAGTAAAAAATAATTAATATTTATATTTGTTAATTAGAATAATTAAATAAGTATTAATTATTATTTTTGAAGAATGTCATAATTATTAACTTAGAATTTTATGTTCATAATTATAAGGTAAAACAATTTAAATATGATAGCTCGACAGAGACAGATGGAGGTAGCTATGGCGTTCTTACTTCAAAACTTTCCGGGTCAGGTGCCGCTTGACATTGCACTTGTTCCAAGTGCAAATATTAGGGTAATATTTAAATTTTGAATTTCATAAATAATTGTTATTATTAATATTTTTAATTTCAAAACGTTTATATAATAAAATTAATTTTCAGGTCCCTAGTGATAAAGGCAGTGGAGATCAAGAAGATCAGACGCCACAGAGTCCTCGGGGTCCGAGTTCATAGTTGATGATATATATTTATTGTATATTATTTTTTTTGTACAAAAATGTATATTGTAGTTTTAATGTTTAAGTCATTATTAATTTTAATTCTATAATTTATTTGTGAATGTCATTTACATTATTCTATTTATTTTTAAAATTTTAATATGTAACGATATAAGAGATAAAAAAAGTTAACATTATAAAATAGACAATTTGAGACAAAAAATTATACTTTAAAAAATTAAATATACTAATTATAATATTAAACTAAACTAAATTAAAATATAAATTATGAAATTTAAGATAAAAATTAAAAATAAATAAATAATAATGTCAGTTATAATTATTAGAATAAATATATATATTTGAAAAGATAAAATATGGTAATAATAATATAAATATAAATAATTTTGAAAAATAATAATTTTTAATAAAAATTTAAAATTAGAAAGGTATAACGACGGTTCGTACAATCATCGTTATATCCAAATGTATAACGACGATTTCTTGAACCGTCGTTATTTCAGACACAACGACGGTTCGTACAACCGTCGTTATATCTAAATTACTTACGACGGTTGTACGAACCGCCGTTAATCTACACACGGAGACGGTTGACAAACCGTCGTTAAGACGGAAAATAACCGTCGCTAAACCCTGTCTTAACGACGCTATCCCCACGGTTCGTCCAAACCGTCGCAAAGTCAATGTTTCGGCGACGGTTTTTATAAGCGTCGTTAAGGTAGTTAGTGACGATTATAACCGTCGCTAAAGTCACTAAATAACTGCCGTTAAACCCCGCTATTCTTGTAGTGTTGGTATGGTCACTCTCCATTGTGTTTCGTGATTCATCAACTTTGATATAGTTAATTTTTTGAAAGCAAAAGTTAAAGGTAAACATAAATAGAGAAATCAAGTAGCTTTAAAATACCCCCTTCCTAAAAGGTAAAAGATCAATTAACAATTTTTGAAATCTTATGTAAAAGTTTGAGTCACATGGTTAAGAATTTTTTTTATAAAATTTTTAATTTTGCAAAAAATAATTTATCGAAAAAATAATTTCAATACTCTTATCGAAATTAATCATATATTTTAAAAATATAAAAGATACTTGTACCAGGAGTAAACAATTTTACGATTTCTATAAAATTACAAATACTCCTTAAATTTAATTTGTTTTAAAAATGAAACTTATATAATTAAGTTTAATAGTTTATGAATTATGATGGTGAAAATCTTGCAACTTAAATGAGAGTCCGTACATATTATATACGCATGACATGATTGGTGCATTTTAGTGATAATTAATCATTTTAACAATTCCATTGAGACGACGTGGGGACTATATAATTAACATAATGCTTGAGTCAAGATCATGAAACCTATCATGCTTATAAATCGTTCAAAAAAGTAACAACATTTTAATAAAAAATATTTTTTAAAACCTATAATAATTAGCTAATTATCAAGATTTTAATATATTGAAATATGTATGACATAAAATATATACTTTAATAAACGGAAAGGCTTGTGTGAAAGCATCAAGCTTTGCTTGCAAGTTCATCCGTGAATACAACAATTAATTTCGTACAATAATATGATGGATGCTACCTTTGACTGCTCATTCCTCTTAACTTACATGGAATAACTAATTATGATTCTTTTTATATTAAAATAAATATATAATTAAGTTTAAAATTTATTATATTTTTATAATTTAATTCTTAAATTTAAGTTATTATAAGTTTAGTTTACAAATTTATTAAATATTAGATAATTTAATTCTTCTATTATTTTTACATTAACTATTTACTGATACAACCCGTTATATACATATGTAGCATGTTAAATGTCAACTAATTATGCCACATCAGTACTGACTTAATTTAAAAAAAGAGAGTAAACACACAACTTAATCATAAATTTATTATGTCCTTACAATTTAATTTTTAAATTTATTAAATATTAAACAATTTAATCTTTTCATTATCTTTATCTTAATCGTTTACTGACGTAACATGTTAAATGTTTATGTGGCATGTTAAATGTCAATTAATCATATGGCATCAACATTGACTAATTTATAAACGTTTGAAATGAAGTTGTTCCATCAACTTCATACAATATTGTTTGCTTCAAGTTGTTGAATTAATTATTACATTCGTTTTGTGGACAATAAAAACTATGAAAACAATAAATAAAAAAAGAGAGACCATCGTAAATATATTCACAATTCAATGTAAAATTTTTCGATTCAATTAATTATTTAACAGCATAATGACAATATATTCCATAAGTTAAAAAATATTTTTTTTTGTCTTCAAAGGAAAAAAAATATTTCAAGTAAAACGATCTACAAATAAAGAAGTATCTTATTAAAATACACAATAACATTCAAACACGATCATGAGGGTTAACTAATACATATCAACTAGAAATATTTCAACATTAAAATATTTGAATTAAATAAAAAAATTATAAGAACTAACACAACATTGAATAAGAAAAAATTGAGAACATAGAATCATGTGTAACGTCCGGTTTTTTATTTTATTTTATTTATTTTATTTATCTTATTGTTATTATTATTTATTTATTTTCACATTTTGCATATTAAATACGCCATACGTTTAAACACAATATATATGTATATATATATATATATATATATATATATATATATATATATATACCTCACACGTGTAATAATTATACAACACATTATTTTAATACACAAATAAGAGTCCTTATACAGCACTCCATCCTTGAAACACAAAGGGTAAGGAGGTGGTGCTGACATCGAGATCTTTATCAGTAACGTCATTTTCTGTTGCATCTCATTTCTTTTTATCTGAACATAACATTACAATAATAGTGAGAACAAAAGTTTCCAGTAGACTTAACATAAATAAAATATAATGAGAAAAATAGGAGATTATGTTCAACTGTATAAGTTACAGAAAATATTAAGATTTGGAGATAAAATCATCACTTCAGTTAATATATAATTAACATACTATATATTCACTGAAAATTCACTCTTTTTTTTAAATGCTCAAACATATCATGTAACGCCCCGAATTTTCGAGCACGTGAAACAAACATTAATTTTTTCCACAATCAGATATTTTTCTTAACATGTATAATACTATTCTTTGTCATAGAAATAGATACATATAGGTTCTCTCATGTATATCCATTATACAGATCAAATTATAAATGTCAAAGTAACAACAGAAGTAGGAATTTTACCTATAGCATTCAGAGCACACTCTAAAATATAAATACAGCATAATTCAAAACTGTGAGCCTTGAAAGCAACGTAGACTCACCCAGAGAATATGTCACCTAACTGATCACCTATCTGCAGAATCAGACTTTGTATTCTTATCTGAAAAATATGAAAATATCATGTAGTGAGTTTGACAATTCAGTGAGCAGATAATACCTCCTATGACCTCTTAGGTCAGCATATGGATGTACTTATGTTTTAAAATTTGTCACATAGAAAATACAGTTCAGAAGTACATTCATATGGGACCCGTATTTCAAATATTTTCAAATAAAAGGATATTCAGATATCCAAACCATATTTAACATAGTGTGATCATTAAATAAATGTTGTCATGCTCAGCTGTATAATCTATAGTAACATAATAAGCTTTTGAGATAAAATTATAAACTTTTAAAATGACCTGCCTCATTCGGCGATTTGGTCAATCTACACACACATTTGCTATACGCATAGTGACCGATCGACTACAGTCACAATAGTGATTAGGGAATGTGAGTTCATCAACCATCTGCCTCCTCATATTACCACTATCATTTGGTTGGAGCAGTCCTTCCTCGGCTCACTCAGGCTAATAGGTTGTCTCCTATTCGATACCGTCACAAGCCATACAACCTGTTGATATTCATCCATACATATGAATACATATATATAAATGCATATTCATCAAATACAATATAAAATTATCAAGCAACTCGCCATGAGCTTTACACTTGCCATTCAATCATAATCAGTAACTTTATAGTTTTACAAATAAATGCCACATGCATAAATATTCACTTTATTATTTAATGAGAAATACATGTGAAATCAGATATACCATGAGTTCAGATTTTCATTTTCAAAACTATAATCTTCTCGAACTATATTTCAAATTGTAATCAATTCAGATAAATTTTAATACATTTCAGAAACATTTAAAAGTGTAAATATCTCATAAATATAATCAAATACATGCTTAAAGATCAAGAAGAGTATATGGAAAGTCATAGAAAGAATCATCTACTCACATGTCAGGGCTCTAGGTTGGACAGCCCAAATGTAATTTTTTAAGTCAAATCTGATCAAATGGATCTCAAAAACGAGTTCGGAGAGTCCAAAAATTTAAGAAATGACTTTGAGAGCTTAGTTAAAACTGTTCATGGCCGAAGAATATTGTTCACGCCAGTCGAATCACTATTTACCGCAAAAAATACTATTCACCAAAAATAAAAAGTTGTCAGATAGCTGAAAAAATTTATATCCTAAAGTTTATCTAACTCTTAAATCTATTTACAGTGTCAGATTTTCAATTTGAGATCTTTAAGTAAAAGTTTCAGAGTTTATCTTTTTCTGAGATTTTCTATTTCTAATTTACGGCAATTCTACGACTGATTTGAGAAATTGTTCAGTCAAAATCGTAGTATTCTCCGTCCTGAATCCAGTGGTACCCTTAGTTTGGAGATCGAAAACCTGTAGACACTCCAAATCTAGAGAGAAAACTTAGAGATACTATTCACACTATTTTACTGTTCATTCTTTTCCTCTGCATTTCACGTTTCTGTTTCGGTTTCTGTCTCCCCCTCTCCCTTTTCTTTATTCTTTATAATAATAATAATAATTATTATTATTTAATAATTGAATAATTGAATTTTATTTTATATATATTCATATAAATATCGTTTTTCATCCTAAAACATTCTAAAAATTTCTAAAAATTTACATTATCATAAACATTTAGTTAAACTCTTAAATCATGACTTTTCTTGATAAAAATCTTAATAAAAAAATCACAAAATAAATATCTTTATACATAATAAAAGAAAGAATATTTCTAAAAATACAACAAAAATTTATTAAAGGCCAATATAATTATTTTAAGCAAAACAATAATTACTTTAATTAAAAGTATACTTACTTTTAGCAGAACATAATCATTTTTAAACAAATCAAAATATATTTGTTTATAGCAAAATATTATTATTTAAAAATAAAAATTATGAGATGTTATATATCACAGTTCTCAATTTACTCATTTGTTATACGCATAGTGACCAATCGATTACAATCACAATAAATGATCAAAAAATGTGAGTTCATCACTCATCTACCTCTTCACATTTTCTCTGTCATCCGGTTGAAGTGACCCTCCCTTGACTCACTCAGGCTAATAGGGCGTCCCTTACTTGATACCGTTTTAAACCATACAATCCGTCGATATTTATCTATACGTATAAATGTATATATATAAATACATACTCATCAAATGCAAAATATAATTATCAAGCAACTTGTCATGAGCTTTACGCTTTCTATTTAACTACATTCATAATATAACATGCATCATTTTTTATATTCAATAATTAATAATCATTTATCACATACCAATATCCAATATGATTCATTTTGAATCAAATAAAGATAATGGTAATTTGTGATACCAAAATTATCATTATAAAAGTATATATGTTTTTTTAAAAGATTTCAACAAATAAAACTATTTTTAGGTAGAAAAAAATAAAAAATAAAATAATCCAGCACCTAACACGACCTGACCACTGGCCCTGTTCAAGATACGACTATGCTTGAAAAATATATCAAACATACTCAAAAACAGCCTCGAGCACAGTCTACCCATGCTGAAGCATCCCAGAATACGGTGTGGCTGTGTTCTATGACATTTCTTCACTTATTCAACTATATCTCCCTCATATGAACTCCGATTGAGGTGATTTCAAATCCTCTAAAACTTTAAGATAATTATCTACAACTTTTATGTTTATCATTTTATTATTTTTTCAAATTCCTTACGGATTATTTTCAGAAAATTAAAAACAAAAATGCTTATTTTACCAATTTGGATTCTAGACTGATTCTGACATCGGTTCAATTAATCAGTAATATCTCCCTTATATGGATTCCAATTGAGGTGATATTAAAGCTTATAAAAATATAAGACAATGATATACAACTTTTATTTTTGTCATTTCTTTATATTCCTTACGTATTATTTCCAAAAAATTAAAAATAAAAAACAATTATTTTTACTATCCTGGAATTTAACCTCTGCTCAATTAATCAGTCATATCTCCATCATATGGACTTCAAATTAAGTAATTTCAGAGCCTATAGATCCGTGAGACATATATCTACAATTCATATGTTGACCATTGTTTTACACTCCTTGCGAAATTTTCCCAGAATTTCAAAAACAAAAGCTTCCCAAATTATTCCGAAATTTAGTTTAGTCTAACTTATCCTTTGTGTTTTTTTATGTAATCACATACACCCATATGCATGTCCGTACAACCAAAATAGAATTTCATATAAATATTCAGACTATATATTATCCAAAATCACATTTAAACAAATCTAAAAGTATATATATAATTTTATACAAAATTTATGAATAGATGTTAAACCTACCTCAAACAAATTCTTAAACTTGGTGCTTGATTTCTATCACACAAAAATTATACATCCATACCGTGAATTAGGATATTCCTAAAGTAAAAATTATGAAATTAGAGAGATGATCAAGAAACTTACCTTGATTTCTCTTTCATCTTCCTTCTCCTTCTTCTTCCTCTTTCTTTTCCTCCTCTTCCTTTTCTTTCTTTTTTTCTTTTCTTTTTCTTTCTTACCGACACTCCCCCTCCCTCATAATTATTAAAAATTTTCGTACCTACTTCTTTCATAATTATTAAAAAAATTTCTTACTTACTAACCCATATTTACAACTTTGTCATCTTCCATTATTTACAAAATTTCCATCCTAGAGTATTTATAAAATTGTCATCCAAAGAATTTACATAAATGTTATCTTAAGAAATTTACATAAATGTCATTTTAAGGAATTTACATAAATTCCATTTCAATTAATTTACATAAATGCCATTTTAACCATCCTAAGATCTTATTTAACTTCAGTAAAATTGTAAAATAATTTAATCCTCTTTT
This sequence comes from Gleditsia sinensis, assembly GCA_037074535.1. NCBI lineage: Eukaryota > Viridiplantae > Streptophyta > Magnoliopsida > Fabales > Fabaceae > Gleditsia > Gleditsia sinensis. The sequence continues at coordinate 65,515,732 of CM073464.1, forward strand.
GAGATCCAAAATGCTTTCTCCTCTTTGAAAGAAATAAATTACAATTAGTAACATAAGAAAAAATCGAGAATGTTACAGTTCTCCTCCATAAAAAAAATTTTGTCCTCGAAATTGAAGTTATACCTGTCTTCAAACAGTTGTGGATATTTCTGTCTTATGTTATCTTCCTTTTCCCATGTGGCTTCTTCCATTGTTAAATTCTTTCAACCTACTTTCACCAATGGAATGATTTTATTTTTCAACTATTTCACGTCTTTATCCAAAATTACTAACGGCTTCGATCGGTAGGTTAGATTCTCGTCTACAGCTATTATTTCTTCTTGAATTATGTGCGACGAATCTATTAAATACTTTTGAAGTTGAGAAACATGGAACACATCATGCAGATTCAAAAAATGCGGTAAAAGTGTACTCTGATACACTAATTGTCACGACACCAAATGATGGAACACATGACCGGCACGGCATAAGGGTTTCCCCCTAGCCGTAAGCCTAACACATAGCATGCACAACCATTCAGCACACAATCCAGTACATAATAAATATAACTGGCCACATACGCCACATCCAATATCAGAAAATACTGTATATATATATATATATATATATATATATATATTTCATGAATCCAACATCCTTGATTCAACTTGGCCCATGGCCTCATAGTACAAACATTATTGTAAAACTTAAAATCATTTTTCAAACAACACAAGAAGCGGGGATCCTGCCTGTATGTTCATGGAGATACACTAGACATACACTTAAACTATACAACCAATACAACGGAGTGCCCAAACTGGGGCTCACCAATACTATATTTAGCCTCCTATGGAGCTGTAGCTGGATCAGTGTTTCTTTGACTATCTGTGGGGAGAAAACAGAAGAGGGGTGAGATTACCACATCTCAGGGAATGGATAAATCATACTATAACAGAAACAGGGCAAACTAAGCACGGGTGTTTCGCAATGAATTAAATAATTGAAATCAAGGTATAGAAAACATTAAACATCTAATCATAATTTATTGAAAGAATGCTAAACAGTTCACATGATAAAACAGAATTAAATCAATAACTATAAGCAAATCAATTATGCATGGTAAATAATAAATGAAGATGTTTATGCAATAACAATGATGAATGTGGTATTTCAGAAATATTTAATCTTTAAGAAAAATGCACTAGTTTATTGGAGGTCTTTCCTAACAGATCTATCATCTATCCCAAGCACATAGCAAGGGTAAGGTAATCACTGTAGGCGTAGACATAAGTCCACCCTAAATTTCCCCAAGCACATAGCAATGGGTATGGCAATCACTGTAGGCGTAGACATAAGTCCACCCTAAATTTTGTGTCTTAGGCTGTCATATGCCCGTCACAATATCCTAGGCCGAAGCCTTAACATGATCATGGTGCACCAGGGCTAGCACTACCTGCGGCTAGCTAACAGTGATCTAAAAGGGTCCCTCCAATAGAAAACATATGAAATATGCTATTCAAAGAGTTTAAAGTAAAACATTTCAATAACTTTACAATACAGCTATAATTCTCCATCTAGCTCTTTTCATGCATAAAATTTCGTTCTAAAATATATCTCATCCATGAATTCCCATGGAGACCTTTACAATCATAAATTTTCCCTTTTAAACATAGATCGTCCGTAGACGTCACATAGATGCTCATCATGCATCAAATCATTTCATGGCTAACTTAGTTCATTTCTATGACTAAGTTCGCATTTCTATAAATCTAGCTCAAATGGAGAATTAATTGTCTAGATGCTTGCCCTGCATACCTAGGGTTCAACTAGGATTGAAATTTACAATTTCTAACATGGTTGGAACATATTGGTTTTCAAAGCGGTAAAACAATTTAACATACATTCCAACTAGTTAAAATCATACGAGAGAGTTATAAATCAAATTCCTAAAACATGCGCTATAGTATGAAAAACTCACTCACCGTACTAGAAGTACAACAACGAGAATTTCACCTCGTGGTGGCTCAATAACCTAGAAAATATAGACATAATATGAAAATGAGATAAATTCTAAACGTCACTATTCATGCCGGAAAACACTATTCACTCGCCGAAACCTAAAAACCCCATATTCGATTCTAAAACTATCTACGAGAAGAATTTCGGTAAAAACGAAGCCTAAAATGCAATTGGACGGAGTTTTACCTTTGGAGGTACTATTCACGCGATTTTCCGGCGACCTTTCGGCGACTTTCCAGGGAAATTGATTAGTGGGTTTTGAAGTACTCGTTGCCACGAGTCCAATGGTCCAGACGGTTCGTCAATCAGAGGTCCGTAGCTCCAGATATGAAGGTTTGAAAATCGAAGGGGAAAAGGAAAAAAATGGGGGCTGCGGGTTTTTTCTGCTCTCTGCTTCTAATTAAGAATAAGATTTTCTTTTATAAAAATTCATATAAATTCCGTTTTTCATCATAAAATATCCTAAAAATTTCTAAAAATTTCCTTTCTCATAAATCTTTAGTTAAACTCTCACATCATAATTTTTCTTGATAAAAATAGTAATAAAACAAATTTCTAAACAAATATCTTTATTTATATTAAAAGAAAGAGTATTTCTAAAAATACCATAAAAATTCAATAGAAGCCGGTATAATTATTTTAAGCAACACAATACTTCTTTTACTTAAAAATCCACTTACTTTTAACAAATCATAATTATTTCTACATAATAAAAATATATTTGCTTATAGCGCGCCAAAACATAATTTCTCCTATTTCTTTAATCTATGTAATAAATATACATATTTTCTGCGGTTCTTATCTCTATTGTCAAAATTCTCTCTTTTATTTTAAATTTGCTTTTCGTTAAATTTTACGGTTATTACACTAATGACCCTATCTTTTTCAGAATTTGATAAGGTTCTAAATATCTCAGACTCAATTTCTTAATTTTCATTGTTCAGCCAATTTCGATATTAGGAGAAATTTTTAAGAACACATGCTCCCATTCTTGGAATTGTATCGATCTCCTTCTCCTATCGAAATAGCTATTTTGTCGACTCTGAGCTGTTCGCATTTTATTTTGAATTATCTATATTTGTTCAGAAGTTTATTGTACTAACTCGGGCCCTAATAACCTTTTCTCGCCCACTTCATTCCAACATAAAGGCGATTTACATCTCCTACCATACAAAGTTTCATAAGGTGTCATTCCAATACTTGAATGATAACTGTTATTATATGCAAACTCAGTCGGTGGCAAATATCCATCCCATCATTTTCCTTACTCTAGCACGCACGCTCTTAGCATATCCTTTAGAGTCTATATAGTTCTCTCTATTTGACCGTCTGTTTGAGGATTATATGCAGTACTAAAACACAAACGAGTGCCAAAAGCTTCTTGTAGAGCTCTCCAAAATCTGGAAGTAAATTAGGGATCTCGATCCGAAATGATACTATTAGGAATTCCATGTAACCGTGCAATGTCCTTCATATACAACTGGGTTAACTTATTCAACGAGTAATTTTTCTTAATGGGTAGAAAGTGCGCAGATTCGTTAGTCTATATACTATTACTTATATCGCATCATGGTCTATCTGAGTTTTAGGTAATCTAACAATAAAATCTATAGATATACTATCCCACTTCTACTTAGGGATTTCTAAAGGTTGTAACATCTTAGAAGGTTTTTGATGTTCTATCTTCACCTTTTAACAAATCAGACACTTAGACACGTATTCAGCAACGTCTCTCTTCATTCCTGACCACCAGTATAATCTTTTTAAATATTGATACATTTTTTGTAGATCCTAAATAGATTGTATACTTACTTTGATTAGTTTCTTCCAGAATCTTAACTTTCAAATTCTCTCTTTGTGGTATACATGTTTTACCCCGATACATAATAATTCTATCATCTGACATTGCAAAGTCAGGCTGATATCTTCGATCTTGTAAAAACTGATCATGTGTCTGTGCTTCCTTAATTTGAATTTTCAAGTTACTTTCAATTCTTAATTCACTAACAATCAGACTTTCAAGGACAGTCATAACTGATAATTTCAAATTTCTAAATTCTTCAATTAACTCAATTTCTTTTATCAGTATTTGACTTAAATGCAACGACTTCCGGTTCAACGTATCAGCTACTACATTTGCCTTCCCTAGGTGATACTTTAATTGAAATTTGTAATCATTAATGAATTTCATCCACATTCTTCGCCTCATATTCAATTCTTTTTTGTCAAAGAGATACTTTAAACTCTTGTGGTCACTATATATTTCAAATACAGCTCCATACAAGTAGTGTCTCCACATCTTTAGAGTAAAAACTATCGCAGCCAACTCTAAATCATGAGTAGAATAGTTCTCCTCATGTGGTCTTAATTGTCGAGACACATAAGCAACTACTCTGCTTTCTTGCATCAAAACACAGCCTAAACCTTTTTTAGAAACATCCGTATAGACTACAAAGCATCTAAAAGGGTTAGGGATAACTAAAATAGGTGGAGAAGTCAATTTGACTTTAAGCTTTTGGAAACTATTCTTACATTCTTCAGTCCAATTAAAGGGACTTCTTTTTTTGGTCAATCGAGTCAAAGGCAAAGCTATTTGAGAAAATTCCTATATAAACCTTCTATAATATCCTGTTAAACTCAAGAAACTTCTAATTTCAGTCACAGTTTTTGGCCTCTCCCATTTCAGCACTGCTTCAGTTTTACTGGGATCCACCAACACACTATCTTTAGAAATTACGTGACCCAACAACTTCACCTCTTCCAGCCAAAATTTACATTTTTCCAATTTAGCGAAAAGTTTCTTTTCCTTCAAGACCTGAAGTACTAATTGGAGATGCTGATTGTGTTCTTCTTCACTTTTAGAGTAAATTAAAATATCATCTATGAACATTACTACGAATTGATCCAAGTAGGGTCTAAAATGCAATTCGTTTAATCCATAAATACTGTAGGTGCATTTGTGACCCCAAAAGGCATGACTAAAAATTCGTAGTGTCCATACAGAGTTCTAAAAGCTGTTTTCAGAATATTTTCTTCTTTAACTCTGATCTAATGATATCCTGACATCAACTTTATTTTCGAGAAAATAGTAGCTCCCTTTAATTAATCTAATAGATCGTCTATTCTGAGTAACAGATATTTATTCTTAACAGTTGCCTTATTCAATTGCCTGTAATCAATACACAATCTCAAATTGTCATCTTTCTTCTTTACAAACAATACAAGTGCTCTCCAAGGTGATACACTAGGCCTGATAAAGTTCTTTTCTAACAACTCTTCGATCTGCTTCTTAAGTTCTTGCAGTTCCACAGGAGACATTCTATAAGAAGTGATAGAAATAGGCCTTGCCTCTAGTGTTAGATCGATGAAAAATTTCACTTCTCTCTTCGGTGGAGGTTCAGAAATCTCAGAGGAAAAAATCTCTGGAAATTCACGGACTACTAGAATTTCAACCAATTTCTGTTTTATACTTGGGTTGATAGTATACAAGAAAACATATCTCAGATCCGCATCCCTTATCTTTTTATAGAGTCGGTGAGCACTAATAATGCTATACTTTTGGTCCTCCGGTGGGTTTGAGAGAAATTCAAAAGTTTTATAGTAACAATCCAATAGGATTCGGTTCTGACTTAACCAATCTATACCTAAGATGACATCTATACTATCTAGAGGTAGATAGATCAGATCCACTACAAAGGATTTGTTATTTAATACAATGGGACAATTCAAACACACTGAGGAGGTAATTATTTTTCCTCCAGTAGGTGTCACCACTGTTAACTCATATGGTAACTCCGCAATAGTGTTGTAATTTCTCCACACATTCTATTGTTATGAAAGAATGGCTTGCACCAGAATCAAACAATACAATCAGAGGCAGATTGTTGATACAGCACGTACCTTGCATCAAATTAGGAGCTGTCTTTACTTCAACACCGCTCAAAGTGAAAACTCTTCCTATCGTTTGTTGAGTTCGTGCAATACCTTTCTCATATTCTAGTAGACAATGCCATGCCACATGCCCTTTCTGACCACATCAGAAGCAAGTAACTGGGCCAAAAAATAACATGGTTTATCCCCATGAAATTTCCTGCATTTCTCACACTGACCCATTGCCGGCTTTTTTAGAAAAGCTCTGGGTTCCATAATTGCTGGTTATTTACCTCTCATGATATTCTTCGCTTTGGTATTTCTATCCATAACTAGGAACTCTCTCTTTTGCTTCGACTGAGTTCGCCTCTCCCTTTCTGTAATAACCGTAAAATTTAATGAAAAAGAAATTTAAAATAAAAGAGAGAATTTTGACAATAGAGATAAGAACTGTAGAAAATATGTATATTTATTACATAGAAAAAAAATATTAGAAGTTATGTTTTGGCGCGCTATAAACAAATATATTTTTATTATGTAGAAATAATTATGATTTGTTAAAAGTAAGTGAATTTTTAAGTAAAAGAAGTATTGTGTTGCTTAAAATAATTATACCGGCTTCTATTGAATTTTTATGGTATTTTTAGAAATACTCTTTCTTTTAATATAAATAAAGATATTTGTTTTATTACTATTTTTATCAAGAAAAATTATGATGTGAGAGTTTAACTAAAGATTTATGAGAAAGGAAATTTTTAGAAATTTTTAGGATATTTTATGATGAAAAACGGAATTTATATGAATTTTTATAAAAGAAAATCTTATTATAAATTATTTAATAATTATTATTATTTAAGAAAAAAAAATATTTTTTCTACTGTAGCATCAGCACATATATGTGCATACGGATACCAGAGAACCAGAGAAGGAAAAAACGCAGCCCCCCTATTTTCCCGTTTTCCTCTTCAATTTCAAACCCTCATATCTGGAGCTACGGACCTCCGATTGACGAACCGTCTGGACCGTTGGACTCGTGGCAACGGGTACTTCAAAATCCACCGATCAATTTCGCCGGAAAGTCGCTGGAAGGTCGCCGGAAAATCGCGTGAATAGTACCTCCAAAGGTAAAACTCCGTCCAATTGCGTTTTAGGCTTCGTTTTTACCGAAATTCTTCCCGTAGATAGCTTTAGAATCGAATATGGGGTTTTTAGGTTTCAGCATGAATAGTATTTTCCGGCGAGTGAATAGTGTTTTCCGGCATAAATAGTGACTTTAGAATTTTCTAATTTTCATGCTATGTCTATGTTTTCTAGGTTATTGAGCCACTACGAGGTGAAATTCTCGTTGTTGGACTTCTAGTACGGTGAGTGGATTTTTCATACTATAGCGCATTTTGTTTACAAATTCATTTTATAACTCTTTCATATGATTTTAACTAGTTGGAATGTATGTTAAATTGTTTTACCGCTTTGAAAACCAATATATTCCAACCATGTTAGAAATTGTAAATTTCAATCCTAGTTGAACCCTAGGTATGCAGGGCAAGCATCTAGACTAATAATTCTCCATTTGAGCTAGATTTATAGAAATGCGAACTTAGTCATAGAAATGAACTAAGTTAGCTATGAAATGATTTGATGCATGATGAGCATCTATGTGATGTCTACGGACGATTTATGTTTAAAAGGGAAAGTTTATGATTATAAAGGTCTCCATGGGAATTCATGAATGAGATATATTTTAGAACGGAATTTTATGCATGAAAAGAGCTAGATGGGGAATTATAGATTTATTGAAATGTTTTATTTTAAATTCTTTGAATAGCATATTTCAAATGTTTTCTATTGGAGGGACCCTTTTAGATCACTGTTAGCTAGCCGCAGGTAGTGCTAGCCCTGGTGCACCATGATCATGTTAAGGCTTCGGCCTAGGATACTGTGACGGGCATATGACTGCCTAAGACACAGGGATTTAGGATAGACTTATGTCTATACCTACAGTGATTTCCATACCCATTGCTATGTGCTTGGGATATTTAGGGTAGACTTATGTCTATGCCTACAGTGATTGCCATACCCATTGCTATGTGCTTGGGGAAAATTTAGGGTGGACTTATGTCTACGCCTACAGTGATTGCCATACCCATTGCTATGTGCTTGGGGAAGATGATAGATCTGTCAGGAAAGACCTCCAATAAATTAGTGCATTTTTCTTAAAGATTAAATATTTCTAAAATACCTCATTCATCATGGTTCTTGCATAAGTATTTTCATTTATTACTTACCATGCATAATTGATTTGCTTACAGTTATTGATTTAATCCTGATTTATCATTTGAACTGTTTAGCATTCTTTCAATAAATTACGGTTAAATGTTTAATGTTTTCTATACTTTGATTTCAATTATTTAATTAATTGCGAAATATTCGTGCTTAGTTTGCCCTGTTTCTGTTATAGTATGATTTATCCATTCACTGAGATGTAGTAATCTCACCCCTCTTCTGTTTTCTCCCCACAGATAGTCAAAGAAACACTGATCCAGCTACAGCTCCGTAGGAGGCTAAATATAGTATTGGTGAGCCCCAGTTTGGGCACTCTGTTGTATTGGTTGTATAGTGTATGTCTAGTGTATCTCCATGAACATACAGGCAGGATCCTCGCTTCTTGTGTTGTTTGAAAAATGATTTTATGTTTTACAATAATATTTGTACTATGAGGCCATGGGCCAAGTTGAGTCAAGGATGTTGGATTCATGAAATATATATATATATATATATATATATATATACAGTATTTTCTGATATTGGATATGGCGTATGTGGCCAGTTATATTTATTATGTACTGGATTGTGTGCTGAATGGTTGTGCATGCTATGTGTTAGGCTTATGGCTAGGGGGAAACCCTTATGCCGTGCCGGTCATGTGTTCCATCATTTGGGGCCGTGACAAATATGGTATCAGAGGGTTAGGTTTCCCTGTGTTCATGGAGTAACGGACTTTTAGGTAGGACTTTGTGTATGGGTATGAATCCGGACATGCTTATACTCACGGTGCTGCTAAAGGGGTTCGATAGGATGTTGTCTTTTTGTTTAAATTAGTCAGTTTATAGTATGCTATGTTGGTATGATTAAGTGATGGTTGGGCTATTTCTGTTTTATAGCGAAATGCCACCAAGAACAAGATCAAAGGTTAGGCAACCCGCGGTTCAAGAGCATATGGCTGAAGAGTCTGCTCAGTCCGCAGTACCTGTGCCTAGAGGCCGAGGTAGAGGTCGTGGCAGAGGCCGACTTAGAGGCAGTGGCAGGGGTGTAAGGGCTGCTGAAGCAGCCGAACAAGCTGAGTTAAGAAGTGAGCAAGCTGAGACTCCCAGGACGGGGGAAATGTCTTCTCACCCCCGGGATGATGTGATAGCCCAGATGCTGGTAACCATGCAGGGAATGCAGCGGGCAATAGAAAATCTAGCTGAGAGAAGGGATGGGCAAGATAGAAGGGACCCGCAACAGCCTGAAACAACTACCTCCGTTCCAGAACCAGTTAGGTCCGTGGAGCGGCAGGTGAGACCCGCTGAGAGGGAAGTGGAACTATCTGAGTTCCTGAAGCTGAAACCGCCAACCTTTAAGGGGTTGTTGGCCAGTGAAGATCCCCAGGAGTTTATAGAGGCTACTGAGAAGATCTGCGAGGTTCTTAAGTGTCCAGAGATTTGCTCAGTAGAATTGGCAGCCTTCCAGTTGTCTGGCGTAGCGCAGGTATGGTTCAAGACCATGATGCGCGGAAGGGGAGCTACAACGTCACCTTTGAGATGGCCAGAGTTCAAGGAAGTTTTCATGGAGAGGTTTGTGCCTCAGAGTATACGAGATGCCAAGTGTCAGGAATTTGTGGAATTGAAGCAAACTCCTGGTATGTCAGTCACGGAGTATGACTACCGCTTCACACAGCTGATGCTGTATGCACCGCACATGGTCCCTACTGAAAGGGACATGATCAGGAAATTTATCCAGGGGTTGGTGCCAGCATTGTTTAAATCAGTGGTACCCCGGATGAAACAATTCCCAAACTATGCAGAGGCTGTAGATTGTGCAAGAATGATGGAGACTAGGCATTTGGCCGATGTCGAGAGTGCCAAGATGAGGAAGAGAGATAGAGACGGGAGCTCCAAAGGAGGGCAAAGTTCTCATTCCCAAGGACCCCGATTCCAGAGCCAGCAGCGCCCAGTACTATAGAATGTTGGAAACCCCAACCAAAGACCAGATGCAAGTGGTAGGCTAGGTCTTAGCCAGGGAAACACCAGGTATCCAGGACAACCAGGACCAAGAGCCATTCAGCAGAACAGGCCACAATGCCCTATTTGTGGCAACCATCATTTTGGTCAGTGCCGCAGGGAGATGATTGTTTGTTATCATTGCCACCAACCTGGACACATGAAGAGGGAATGTCCTCAGTTGTATGGCACAAGCCAAGGGCCAACTCGACCAGTTTTGCTACCAACCCCAGTGGCAGCTCAGCCTCTAAGGACTATACCGGGCCAAGCAAGTAGCAGAGGTACTGGTAGAGGGATGATGGGCCGAGGTCAAAATCAAGCAGGCCGAGGTGAACCGAGGATTTTTGCTCTTACCAGGCAGGATGCACAAGCTTCAAATGCGGTCATGACAGGTACTCTTTCAGTTTGCCTACATGAAGCATATGTTTTGTTTGACCCCGGGTCTACATATTCCTATGTTTCTCCTAGTTTTGCTAAGAGTTTGGGTAAAGATCCGATTAGGATGGATGCCCCTTTCTTTGTAACCACCCCGGTCGGTGATTATTTGCCAGTAGAGCATGTATGGAAATCATGTAAAGTGTCAGTAGGTGATAGGGAGACATCTGCTGATTTGATCATCCTAGACATGGTCGACTTTGATGTAATCCTAGGAATGGATTGGTTGGCAGCATGCTATGCTACCTTGGATTGCTATGAGAAGGCAATCAAGTTCAACCCTCCAAGTGAAGTTCCTTTCCGGTTCCAGTGTGATCGAAGTAAAGCTCCAAGTAACCTGATATCAGTCTTGGGTGCTCAGAAGATGTTGAAGAAGGGATGCCAGGGATATTTGGCATATGTTAGAGATGTGGATGGGAAGGTACCGGATGTAGACAAGATGGCAGTGGTCAGAGAATTCCTGGATGTCTTCCCAGAAGAGTTGCCAGGATTACCTCCTGAACGGGAGATAGAGTTTGGTATCGACCTTATTCCAGAGGCTCAACCAATTTCTATACCGCCTTACAGGATGGCACCCACAGAGCTTAAGGAGCTAAAGAGTCAGTTGCAGGATTTGTTAGATAAGGGCTTCATCAGGCCGAGTACCTCTCCATGGGGTGCTCCAGTTCTTTTTGTGAAGAAGAAAGATGGGTCTTTGCGTCTTTGCATTGACTATCGGCAACTGAATAAGCTAACAGTGCGCAACAACTACCCTTTACCCAGGATTGATGATCTGTTCGATCAACTTCAAGGAGCGAAATGTTTCTCCAAGATTGATCTGAGGTCAGGGTATCATCAGTTGAGGATCAAGAAGGAAGATATTTCCAAGACGGCTTTTAGGACCCGTTATGGTCATTATGAGTTTTTAGTTATGTCTTTTGGACTAACTAATGCACCAGCTGCTTTTATGGACTTGATGAACAGGGTGTTCAAGCCATTCTTAGATCAGTTTGTCATTGTGTTCATTGATGACATCTTGGTTTATTCTAAAGACCATGAGGAGCATGAACAGCACCTACGGGTCATTCTGCAGATTTTGAGGGATCAGCAGTTGTATGCCAAGCTCTCTAAGTGAGTTTTGGTTGGACAGTGTTATGTTTCTGAGGCATGTAGTCACGAAAGACGGCATTCAAGTAGACCCCGAGAAGGTAGAGGCAGTACAGCAGTGGCCTCGCCCAGCTAGTGTGACGGAGATCCGAAGTTTCTTGGGTCTAGCAGGGTATTACCGGAGGTTCATCAAGGATTTCTCCAGAATTGCTGCTCCTTTGACCAGATTAACCAGGAAGGGAGTTAAGTTTGAGTGGTCGGATGTATGCGAAGAAAGTTTCCAGACCTTGAAGAAGTGTCTAACCACAACCCCAATTCTAACTATCCCAACGGGCACTGGAGGATACTCAGTATACTGTGACGCCTCAAGGGTGGGCTTGGGTTGTGTGTTAATGCAGAATGGTCATGTTGTAGCCTACGCATCTAGGCAGCTCAGGAAGCACGAACAGAACTATCCTACACATGATCTGGAGATGGCGGCAGTGGTCTTTGCCTTGAAGATTTGGAGGCACTATCTCTATGGTGAACCCTGTGAGATTTACACGGACCACAAGAGTCTTAAGTACATCTTTCAACAAAGAGATCTTAACTTGAGACAGAGAAGGTGGATGGAGTTGGTGAAGGACTATGACTGCACTATCTTGTACCACCCAGGCAAGGCCAATGTGGTAGCAGATGCTTTGAGCAGGAAGTCAATGGGGAGTCTAGCCCATATTACCCTACTCCGGAGGCCGTTGGTAAGGGATATTCATCGGCTAGAAGGAGAGGGGATGCGCTTTGAAGTGAAGGAGCCAGGGGTGTTGCTAGCCCACATGCAACTACACTCTCCACTGGTTGAGCAGATTAAGGCAGATCAGGACAAGGATGACAAGCTATGCAAGCTCAAGGATGAATCCAGGAATAATCAGACTTCTGAATTCAGCGTGGATGCTGAAGGAGTGTTAAGATATGGGAAGCGCTTGTGTGTACCCGATGTGGATAGCTTGAGGAAGCAGATTTTGGAGGAGGCACATCAATCAGCCTATACTATCCACCCAGGAACAAATAAGATGTACAGTGACCTCAAGGACTTGTATTGGTGGAATGGGATGAAGAAGGATGTAGCAAACTTTGTGGCTCAATGCTTGGTTTGTCAGCAGGTGAAAGCTGAACACCAGAAGCCTGCCGGTTTACACCAGCAGATTGAGATACCAGAGTGGAAGTGGGAAAGGATTACTATAGACTTCGTTACAGGGTTACCGAGGACCCCTAAGGGTTATGACTCAGTATGGGTGATAGTGGATCGAATGACCAAGTCATCCCACTTCTTACCAGTGAAGACTACCTTTAATGTGGCTCAGTATGCAAGCCTGTATCTGAGTGAGATCGTCAGATTGCATGGAGTCCCTGTATCCATCATATCTGATCGAGGTCCACAGTTTACAGCAAGGTTTTGGAAAGCTTTTCAAGAAGCTTTGGGGACGAGGTTAGATCTAAGCACCGCTTTTCATCCTCAAACAGATGGCCAGTCAGAACGCACGATTCAAATTCTGGAGGATATGCTTAGAGCATGTATATTGGATTTTAGTGGTAGTTGGGAAGGATACCTGCCATTAGCTGAGTTTGCATACAACAACAGTTATCAAGCCAGTATTCAGATGGCACCTTTTGAAGCTCTTTATGGGAGAAGATGCCGATCTCCCGTTGGATGGTTTGAAGTTGGAGAAGGCAAGCTGCTAGGGCCAGACTTGGTGCAAGATGCCACAGAGAAGGTTAAGCTGATAAGGGAACGGCTTTTAACTGCACAAAGTCGTCAGAAGTCTTATGTGGACCATAGGCGTCGGGAGTTGGAGTTTTCTCTAGGCGATCACGTGTTCCTCAGAGTTTCACCCATGAAGGGAATCATGCGGTTTGGTAGGAAAGGGAAGTTAAGCCCGAGGTATATTGGACCTTTTGAAATTCTGGATAGGGTAGGAGCAGTGGCATACCGCCTAGCCCTACCACCTGGGTTGAGTGAAGTGCATCCAGTCTTCCATGTCTCGATGTTGAGGAAGTATCTACCCGACCCATCTCATGTGATTCAACCGCAGAAAATCCTTTTAGATGACAAGTTGGCCTACGAAGAGAAACCCGTGGCCATTGTTGATAGACAAGTGAAAAAGTTGAGATCTAAGGATATCCCTACAGTGAAGGTGATTTGGCAGAATCATTCCAAGGAGGAAGCTACGTGGGAAGTAGAGGATGTCATGAGAGAGAAGTATCCTCAGCTGTTTCAAGAGTAGTCAAATATTTTCATGTTGTTAGTTTTTGTAAAATTCGGGGACCGAATTTCTTTAAGGGGGGAAGAATGTAATAACCGTAAAATTTAATGAAAAAGAAATTTAAAATAAAAGAGAGAAATTTGACAATAGAGATAAGAACCGTAGAAAATATGTATATTTATTACATAGAAAAAAAATATTAGAACTTATGTTTTGGTGCGCTATAAGCAAATATATTTTTATTATGTAGAAATAATTATGATTTGTTAAAAGTAAGTGAATTTTTAAGTAAAAGAAGTATTGTGTTGCTTAAAATAATTATACCGGCTTCTATTGAATTTTTATGGTATTTTTAGAAATACTCTTTCTTTTAATATAAATAAAGATATTTGTTTAGAAATTTGTTTTATTACTATTTTTATCAAGAAAAATTATGATGTGAGAGTTTAACTAAAGATTTATGAGAAAGGAAATTTTTAGAAATTTTTAGGATATTTTATGATGAAAAACGGAATTTATATGAATTTTTATAAAAGAAAATCTTATTATAAATTATTTAATAATTATTATTATTTAAGAAAAAAAAAATTTTTTTTACTGTAGCATCAGCACATATATGTGCATACGGATACCAGAGAACCAGAGAAGGAAAAAACGCAGCCCCCCTATTTTCCCGTTTTCCTCTTCAATTTCAAACCCTCATATCTGGAGCTACGGACCTCCGATTGACGAACCGTCTGAACCGTTGGACTCGTGGCAACGGGTACTTCAAAATCCACTGATCAATTTCGCCGGAAAGTCGCCGGAAGGTCGCCGGAAAATCGCGTGAATAGTACCTCCAAAGGTAAAACTCCGTCCAATTGCGTTTTAGGCTTCATTTTTACCGAAATTCTTCCCGTAGATAGCTTTAGAATCGAATATGGGGTTTTTAGGTTTCAGCATGAATAGTATTTTCCGGCGAGTGAATAGTGTTTTCCGGCGTGAATAGTGACTTTAGAATTTTCTAATTTTCATGCTATGTCTATGTTTTCTAGGTTATTGAGCCACTACGAGGTGAAATTCTTGTTGTTGGACTTCTAGTACGGTGAGTGGGTTTTTCATACTATAGCGCATTTTGTTTACAAATTCATTTTATAACTCTTTCATATGATTTTAACTAGTTGGAATGTATGTTAAATTGTTTTACCGCTTTGAAAACCAATATATTCCAACCATGTTAGAAATTGTAAATTTCAATCATAGTTGAACCCTAGGTATGCAGGGCAAGCATCTAGACTAATAATTCTCCATTTGAGCTAGATTTATAGAAATGCGAACTTAGTCATAGAAATGAACTAAGTTAGCTATGAAATGATTTGATGCATGATGAGCATCTATGTGATGTCTACGGATGATTTATGTTTAAAAGGGAAAGTTTATGATTATAAAGGTCTCCATGGGAATTCATGGATGAGATATATTTTAGAACGGGATTTTATGCATGAAAAGAGCTAGATGGAGAATTATAGATTTATTGAAATGTTTTATTTTAAATTCTTTGAATAGCATATTTCAAATGTTTTCTATTGGAGGGACCCTTTTAGATCACTGTTAGCTAGCCGCAGGTAGTGCTAGCCCTGGTGCACCATGATCATGTTAAGGCTTCGGCCTAGGATACTGTGACGGGCATATGACTGCCTAAGACACAGGGATTTAGGATAGACTTATGTCTATACCTACAGTGATTTCCATACCCATTTCTATGTGCTTGGGATATTTAGGGTAGACTTATGTCTATGCCTACAGTGATTGCCATACCCATTGCTATGTGCTTGGGGAAAATTTAGGGTGGACTTATGTCTACGCCTACAGTGATTGCCATACCCATTGCTATGTGCTTGGAGAAGATGATAGATCTGTCAGGAAAGACCTCCAATAAATTAGTGCATTTTTCTTAAAGATTAAATATTTCTAAAATACCTTATTCATCATGGTTCTTGCATAAGTATTTTCATTTATTACTTACCATGCATAATTGATTTGCTTACAGTTATTGATTTAATCCTGATTTATCATTTGAACTGTTTAGCATTCTTTCAATAAATTACGGTTAAATGTTTAATGTTTTCTATACTTTGATTTCAATTATTTAATTAATTGCGAAATATTCGTGCTTAGTTTGCCCTGTTTCTGTTATAGTATGATTTATCCATTCACTGAGATGTGGTAATCTCACCCCTCTTCTGTTTTCTCCCCACAGATAGTCAAAGAAACACTGATCCAGCTACAGCTCCATAGGAGGCTAAATATAGTATTGGTGAGCCCCAGTTTGGGCACTCTGTTGTATTGGTTGTATAGTGTATGTCTAGTGTATCTCCATGAACATACAGGCAGGATCCTCGCTTCTTGTGTTGTTTGAAAAATGATTTTAAGTTTTACAATAATGTTTATACTATGAGGCCATGGGCCAAGTTGAATCAAGGATGTTGGATTCATGAAATATATATATATATATATATATATATATATATATATACAGTATTTTCTGATATTGGATATGGCGTATGTGGCCAGTTATATTTATTATGTACTGGATTGTGTGCTGAATGGTTGTGCATGCTATGTGTTAGGCTTACGGCTAGGGGGAAACCCTTATGCCGTGCCGGTCATGTGTTCCATCATTTGGGGCCGTGACACTTTCATCCTCTACTATTTTTAGACTTGTCATCAGCATCCGACATTTATTTACCAACGAGGCATATTTCTAAATTTCCAATGCCACCACAACATTCCTAAACTCCGGGTTCAGTCCTGATTCAAACTTTATTGCCTTCCAAACTTTATTCGAATTATTCTTTAGAGTATTTGAGAACTTAGACAATTCTTCAAACTCGGTAATATAGTGTTCAATGGTCCCATTTCCCTGTCTAAGCTGAAGAAATTCAATCTCTTTCTCAGCTCTCACATTGTTGGAAAAATATTTGTTCAAAAAAGTTTCTCGGAACAAGTGCCATCTAATTTCTCTATCTTGATGTACCAGTAACTCTCTGACTCCTCTCCACTAGTATTCAGCTTCTTCCTTCAGTATATATATATATATATATATATATATATATATATATATATATATATATATATATATATATATATATATATATATATATATATATATATCCCAAAATTGACCTTCTGCTTATCAGAACAATTTAGAATTTCAAAAATCTTCTAGAGTTTCGTCAGCCATCTTTCAGCAACTATAGGGTCATATGTGCCGACAAAAGATGGAGGCTGCATTTCCATAAATTTAGACCATCCATTACCATTTCTAGTTCTGTTTCTATTTCGGTTTCCTTCATTTCTCCTAGCCCTGTCATTATTATTAATATTTTGAAGGTGTTATAGAATCTGATTCGTAGAAACTGCCTAAACTTGAATAGCTGCGGTTATGTTATTGAAGGTAGCATCTGCGCTGCCTAGAAAATTCCTTCTTGGTGATGCCATAACTCACTATATTAGTAAAACAAAATATTAGTCACTATTGAGGTGATCAAGTTCAATAGTAGTTCAAAATTTTATAACAGTTATCACACTACACAAGATTATAAACAAGAAATACTAGTAATTTCCTACTGAATTTATCCGCTACCTTACACAATGTTTTCACATAACTATTCAAGACTCCTTTAAGTCAATCTAAGTGACCACCCACCCCATAGTCGCCTAAGATCGACCTAGCTCTGATACGAACTATGTAACGTCCAGTTTTTTATTTTATTTATCTCATTATTATTATTTATTTATTTTCACATTTCGCATATTAAATACGCCATATGTTTAAACACAATATATATATATATATATATATATATATATATATATATATATATATATATTACAAACCTCACACATGTAATAATTATACAACACATTATTTCAGTACACAAATAAGAGTCTTTATCCAGCACTCCACCCTTGAAACACAAAGGGTGAGGAGGTGGTGCTGACATTGAGATCTCCATCAATAACGCCATTCCCTGTTGCATTTCATTTTTTTTTTATCTAAACATAAAACTACAATAATAGAGAGAACAAAGGTTCCCAGTAGACTTAATATAAATAAAATATAATGAGAAAAATAAGAGATTATGTTCAGCTATATAAACTACAGAAAATATTAAGATTTGAAGATAAAATTATCACTTTAGTTGATGCATAATTAACATACTATATATGTACTGAAAATTTACTCTTGTTTTTAAATACTCAGACATATCACAGTTCTCAATTCACTCATTTGCTATATGCATAGTGACCGATCGATTACATTCACAATAAGTGATTAGAAAATGTGAGTTCATCACCCATCTACCTCCTCACATTATTTTTGTCACCCGGTTAGAGTGGCCCTCCCTTGACTCACTCAAGCTAATAGGACATCTCCTATTCGGTACCGTTTCAAGCCATACAATCCGTCGATATTCATCTATACATATAAATGTATATATATAAATGCATATTCCTCAAATGTAAAATATAATTATCAAGTAACTCGCCATGAATTTTAAGCTTGCCATTTAACTACATTCATAATATGATATGCATCATTTTTTATACTCAATAATTAATAATCATTCATCACATACCAATATCCAATATGATACCAAAACTATCATTATAAAAGTATATATGTTTTCTAAAAAGCTTTCAACAAACAAAACTATTTTTAGATAGAAAATAGTAAAAAATATAATAATCTAGCATCCAATACGGCATGACCATGTTCAAGATATGGCTATGCTTGAAAAATACTTTAAACATGCTAAAAAATAGCTCCAAACATGGCATACCCATGCTAAAGCAACTCAGAACATGGCATGGTTGTATTCTATGATATTTCCTCACTTATTCAATCATATCACCCTCATACGAACTCCGATTGAGGTGATTTCAAATTTTATAAAAAGTTAAGACAATTATCTAAAATTTTACGTTTATCATTTTTTTCATATTCCTTACGGATTATTCCCAGATAATTTAAAACCAAAATACTTATTTTATCAATCTGGATTCTAGACTGATTCTGACATCTGTTTAATTAATCAGTCATATATCCCTCATATGGACTCCAATTGAGGTGATGTCAGAGCCTATAAACATTTGAGACAATTATCTACAACTTTTATGTTTATCATTTCTTTAGATTCCTTACGGATTATGTCCAAAAAATTTAAAATAAAAATGATTATTTTTACTATCCTAGAATATGACATATGCTCAATAAATCAGACATATCTCCTTTATATGAACTTCAAATTAAGTAATTGCAGAGCTTATAGATCCGTGAGACATATATCTACAATTTATATGTTGACAATTTCTTTAAAATCCTTTCTGATTGTTTTCAAAATTCTAAAAAACATAGGCTTACCAAATTATTCCAAAATTCAGCTTAGTCTAACTTCTCCTTTGTTTTTTTTATGTAATCCCATGCACCCATATGCATGTCCATACAACCAAAATAGAATTCCATATAAATATCCAGACCATATGTTATCAAAAATCACATCTAAACAAATCTAAAAGTATATATATAATTTTGTACAAAATTCATAAGTAGATGTTAAACCTACCTCAAACAAATCTTTAAATTTTGTGCTTGATTCTTACCACACAAAAATCCTACATCCATACCGTGAATTAGGATATTCCTAAAGTAAAGATGATGAAATTAGAAATATGACCAAGAAACTTATCTTGATTTCCCTTTCCTCTTCCTCTTCCTCTTCCTCTTCCTCTTTCTCTTCTTCTTCTTCCTCTTTCTTTTCCTCCTATTTTTTTTCTTCCCTTTTTTCTTTTCTTTCTCTTTGTTACCGACACTCCCCCTCCCTCATAATTATTAAAATTTTTCTTACCTATCTCCTTCATAATTATTAAAAATTTTCCTTACCTACCACCCCATATTTACAACTTTACCATCTTCCATTATTTACAAAAATGTCATTCTAGAGTATTTACAAAACTGCCATATAAAGAATTTACATAAATGTCATTTTAAGAAATTTACAAAAATGACATCTTAAAGAATTTACATAAATTTTATTTCAATTAAATTACATAAATGTCATTTTAACCATCCTAAAATCTTGTTTGACTTGAGTAAAATTGTAAAATAATTTAATCCTTTTTTGAGATCCAAAATGTTTTCTCATATCTGAAAGAAATAAATTCCAATTAGTAACATAAGGAAAAATTAAGGATGTTACATCATGGCTTCTCCTTGTGGCCCAAAATATGTAAAGTGACAAGCTGACCATTATCACAAATTCTAAAATAATTTTCTTGTTTTTAGTTGTTAAAAACTTATTAAAATATTTTGTAGTACTATAGTGTTTTATGGTGTTGTCACGTAGACACTTAACATGCTACATCACAAGCAATTAATGTAGAGATAACAGAAGAACTACATTATTTGACATTTGGTAAATTTAAAGATTAAATTATGCAATGACTTAAATTCAAAGACTAAATTGTAAAGATATAATAAATTTAAGGACTAAATTGTGTGTTTACTTTTTTTTTTAATATGAGTCAACGGTAATGTGATATGATAAGTTAGCATTTAACGGGCTATGTAGCCACTTAACAGGACACGCCATCAAGTAATTAGTATGAAAATAACAAAATGATTAAATTGTTTAACGTTTGATAAATTTAAAGATTAAATTATATAATGACTTAAATTTAGAAATTAAATTATAAAATTTTAATAAAGTAAAATATTAGAGTGTATATTTACTCTTTATATTATTTACTATCGTTAATTATATTTAATCTGATGTAGATAGAAAATTAATTCAGACAAGGAAGATACCTGAAAGTTGCAGAGAATATCTATATATATTCCTTCTCTGTCTCTGTTTTTTCTCTTCCCTTTGATATTCTAGAACACCGTGTATATGTTTAAAAGTGTTGTTCTATATAGCTAGGGAGTAATTTGAGTAATTTTCAAAAAGATATAAATTTGATCTTTTTTTAATTTTTTTTTTCCAATATGAGAATTCTTTTTGTACAAAGAGTATTTTTTATCAAATTTTATGTCAATTAAAACTAATTTTTTTAACATAATACATTTAGAAGAATATATTCTTCTAAATGTTAGTTTCAAATTTAAACCCACATAATCAATATAAGAAATATACTTTTTTTTTAATTACTAGACCTACTTTGAATTTCTCAAATAATTAAAGTTAATAAGTTTGAATAAAGCTATTAGTATTTTTAAATTATTTTTCTATTTATATTCTATTTTGATTTAAAATTTCTTAAAATACATAAATAATTACCCTCCTTGTGATTGGCTTTGGCATTTTTACAACCAAATAAATCTTAATGTACAATTTTGTTTATATAGATAATTTCTTCATTTTATAACGTTATATACTATTTTGTTTATATTCCTTACATAATGCTGATCATTTTTATAACAACTTTTTGATGCTTAAAATATTTTAGAGCAGTGTTAGTTAGGGTTGAAAAATGGTTATTATACCCAAAACCTTTTTTGCCTAAACACTAATTCTGTCTCAATTTCTCTCAAACTCTCTCACACGCACACACAAAAACATTTATATACTATAATAAAATATTTCAAGTAATATATATTAAATATTCTAACCAGTAGAAAAAATAAACTGATGAATAAACGAATAAAAATTTAAATCTCCTTTTTGAATAATTTAGTATAGTAAAAATCAAATATTATATGATTTTATAATTCTTAGTTTATGTAAATAGTACCTAATCGACCTCTTTCTTGACCATATCAAGCTATCAGTTTGGTGGGCGTGTTTGGTATACAGCAACGAATGCTTTGAATTTCCACAGGAGCCGCAAATTATGATAAGGAATTATACCCAAAAAAAAATTATGATATGGAAATGGTGATAACTACATGCGTTGCCTTATGTTAATGATATTAAAAAAACTTAATTAATTAATTAACCTTACATTGAGAGTATATTTAATAAGGTAAATAAATTAATTTATAATTTAATTAACTAATTTATAAGTTTATTTAATTAAATTAGAAATATTTAATAAATGAATTTATTTAAATTAATTAAAAATTTATAAATTATACGTAATTTTAAATAACGTGTAATTTATAAATTTTCAATTAGTTTATAAATTTTAACTTAGTTTATAAGTTAATTTTTTCAAATAGAAAGTTAGATATTTAGATAAAACTAAATTACAATTTCTTCTTTTTAAATTTAATTAAATTACACTCAAATCTTCTTTTATTTTAAAAATAATATTTTATCTCTTAAACTTTTATATTACAAATTTTTTTTTTACTATCAACTTACTGTTAAAAGAATTAGCTTTTGATTTTCACTGCAAATTTAAACATACCTTAATTTACTCTTGTTGCCCTTTCCTTTTCTCTATTTATTACTGTTAATATTTCATTAGTCTCAATAACAGTTAAAAATAAACAAATGCAATGATTATAACCTTGAGTATAGTTTTTAACTTAATTTAAAAAGTTATTAAATAGTAATTTTGTCTCTTAACTTTAATTTTTTTTTTTCTAAAATTCATTCCTTCAAAAAAAATATTAAAACAATTATGAAGGCTAGATCGCAAACATTTCATAATTTGTATTATGTATATGTATGTTAATTTTGTAACTTAATATACGTACATGTCATGATAAAAGAAAAAAAGTACATCAAAATCAGGTGTCACATAAGGTGGTGCTTCGTAGAAATTTCCTATAATGTTAATTGTAGGTTAATTAAAATTAAGTTTTATTTTTTATATAATTTTAATGACCTACTCTCTACATCAATCTAATAGAATCAATTCTAAAGATTGGCCAATTACATCTTCCCGGCGGTTTCCCTTTCTTCTCCCTATGTTACGCTCCCCTTTTGCTTCGATATTTAGCACAATATAGTATACAAAATTTTTGAAGTAAAATTTTTTTTATAGAAAGAACAAATAAATTAAATAAATTTATTAACAAGAGATAAGAATAATTAATAAAAAATCTTAAATTTAAATTTTTGCTATATTATATACTAAACAATTAACTATAAATATATAATTTTTTTAGAGTAAACATTAAAATTGTTATTAAGATCCTAAATTTATACTATTACACAATTTAGTCTTTAAATTTATTAAATATTAAATAATTTTATCATTTTATCATTTCACTCTCAATTGTTGTTAAAAAAAAAAATACTATGGTGGCCTATTAAGTATCTATTTGAAATGTTAACTTCAATGTGGCACACTAGAGTCATCCTTATCTTTTTTCTTTTTTCTTTGTATGAAGACAAGTTAGTCTATTGACTTATTTTTCATTTTGTTTTGGTTCTTCAACTAATTTTATTTTTTAAAATTCCTTAACTTTGAATACTTTGTCACTTATACTCTAAATTTTAAAACTCTAAATCTCAAATTATAAATCTTAAATTTTAATCCTTAAACTTTTATTTAAATTTTAAATTCAAAATTATAAAACTCAACACTACAAATTTTAAATTCTAAATTTCAAAACAAGAAAATTCAAACCAATAAACTTTAAAATTTCAAACTCCAAAATTCAAAATTTTAAACCATAAATTTTAAATTTTAAATTATAAACTCAAAAACTCAAAACTATAAAATTATAAAACAAAAAACCCTAAACCTTAAAAGTTAATACCTTAAAAGACAAAATCAAAATCTTTAAACCACAAACTCTAAAATTTCAAAACCCAAACATCAAAACTTAAAAACACCAAACTTTAAATCTCAAACCCTAAAACCCCAAACTCCAAATTTCAAAATCACAACACCTAAAGTCTTAAACCTAAAACTCTAAACCTTAAAACTCAAAATCTCAAAACCCCTTATCCCAAAACCTAAAATCTTAAACCAAAACCCACAAACTATAAACTTCAAATACCAAAAATCCCAAACCCTTAGCCCTAAAATCCTAAACCGCAAATTTTAAAATATTAAAATTCAAAACTTTAAACCTTAAATTTCAAAACTCTAAACACAGGAATAAAAAACTTTAAACCTCAAAGCCTCAAAATACAAATTTTAAAACCTTAAACCCCAAACATTAAAACTTCAAAACCCAAAGTCTAAAATCCTAAATTTAAAACCCCAAAATTCAAAATTCTAAACGCTAAACTCTAGCCCTCAAACTTTAAAACCTTAAAACAAAAAGCTTTAAACACTAAATCCTAAATCTTAAATCTCAAAATCTTAAAAACTATAGCAATAAGTCTTAAAATCCAAACCTCAAACCCCTTACCCTAAACTCTAAACCCTAAATTTTAAACTCTAAATTTCAAATATCAAATATCCACAATTTAAAACCCTAAACTCCAAACTTTGAAACCCCAAAAAAGTTAAATATTAAACACTTCAAAACTCTAAACCTTAAATCTCAAAATTCTAAACTATAAACCTAAAACCCAAAACTGTTAACTGTAAACTCAAAACCCTAATTCTCAAAACCTCAAATCTTAAAATTCTAAAAATCAAACTTCAAAAATCTTAAACACTAAATATCAAACCTCCTAACCCAAAAATCACAAATCCTATAGCTTAAAATCTAGAGCCCCAAACCCTAAACCCCAACACTTAAAATCCTAGAATTCAAAATTTTAAATCTTCAACATCAAACCCCAATCCTCAAAATCCCAAATCCATAAAACCTTAAATTTTAAACCTCAAAACTCTAAATGTCTCAATCCCAAAAATTTAAGTTCTCAATTCTAAACCCTAAATATCAAACCCCAAACAACAAAACCATGAACTCCGATGTCCTAAACTCCAAACTGCAAACCCAAAAATCCAAAACCTCAAACTTCAAACCTTAAAAAACCAAAACTCTAGACACTAAAATCCTTAATCTCAAATTTTAAAATCTCAAAATTCTGACTCTAAAACTCTAAACTCCAAATCTTAAAACCCCATATTCAAAATCTCAAATCCTAAAATCATAAACCTAAAAACCTTAAAACCCAAAGAATGAAACCCTAAATCATAAACTTTAAACTCTAAACACTAAAACCTAAAACATCAAACCCTAAATTGAAATATCTAAACTCTAACATGCATTTTCTCCTTTTCTAAATATACACATAGTTTAAGATGTTAGTGTTTAGTAATTAAAGTTGAATACTTTAAAGTTTGGAATTTTAGGGTTTGGAGTTTGATTCTTGTGGTTTATTGTTGAGGGATTAAGGTTTTAAGGACTAAAGTTTATGGTTTTGTGTTTTGGGGTATGTGATTTTGTAGTTTGTGGTTTAATGTTGAGGGTTTATGGGACTTCGATTTTTGGAGTTTTGAGGCTTAGGTTTCAAATTTGGTGTTTTAGAATTATAGGTTTTAAGGTTTAGGGTTTGAGATTTGATGTTTAGGGTTTAAGGTTTTGGATTTTGATTTTTTGAAGTTTGGGGTCTAAGGTCTAGGATTTTTATGGTTTGAGGTATTAGTGTTAGGAATTTAGAGTTTGGTGGTTTAATATTTGGGATTTAGGGTTTTGAGGTTTGAATTTTTTTGGTTTTGGGGTTTGATTTTGGAATTTAAATTTTGAAGTTTGAAGTTTAAAATTTAGACTTTAAAATTTTAAGATTTAGGGTTTGGAATTTGGAGTTTAGAGATTTGTGATTTGAGCTTTTAACTTTGAGATTTTAGAGTTTAAGATATATGGATTGGGGTTCTAAGATTTTGGTATTTAAGTTTTTGTTTTAACGGTTTAAGGCTTTAGGTTTTGTCGGTTTCATGTTAGGATTTAAGGATTCAAGATTTAAAGTTTGGGACTTAAAGGTTAGGGTTTAGGACTTGAGGTTTGAGTGTTAGGGATTTAGAGTTTAAGGTCTTGGATTTTGCATTTTAGGTTTGGGGTTTTACAATTTTGATCTTTGGGGTTTAAGAAGGTTTTGAGAATTGGGTTTTGGGGTTTTGTGTTTATGGCTTCAAGTTTTTGGGTTTTGAAATTTGAAATCTAAAATTTTGAATTTTTGAGATTTGTGGTTTAGAATTTTAAATTTAGAACTTTTGGTTTTAGGATTTTTAGATTAGGGGTTTATGAGTTTGATATTTAGGGTTTAGAATTTTTGAGTTTGTATTTTAGTATTTTGAGGTATGAGGTTTGTATTTGGAGTTTTAGACTTTAGAGTTTTGATTTTTAGAAATTTTGAGTTTTAAATTTCAGAATTTAGAATTTAAAATTTTAAAATTTTAAATTAAAGTTTGAGATTTGATGTTTGAGACATAGAATTTAGAATTTTAAAATTTAAAATTTAAAGATTTGGTGTTTTATAATTTTAAAATTTGAATTTTAAAATTTAAGGTATAAGATTTTAAGATTTTAATTTTAAAATTTTATAATTTTAATAATTTAAAAATTAAAATTTATAGTTTTGAGTTTTCTATTAAGGGCTTTCGACCAAATGTCCCAGACCATCGTTAGGCCATAGAAATAGGATCATAAACCATGTTGCGGAAGCCACGAATTTGTTTTCACATTTCTATCGGGCCATGTGTAAATATTGTTTTCAACTTGTTAGGATACTTATTCTAACTATGGATTCAAAGGAATTCACATAGCTACAAACAAAGCAAAATGGTATCAGTAAAAGAAAAATGAGAAAGAAATACTAAAAGAATATTCCTAACACTTGTAGGGGTCAGGAAATCTCTCGCGATAATTCTCAATTTTTGTCTAAATTTCTTTTAGGTGGTGTTTGATTTATGAAAAATTTTATTGTCAAAAAAGTTAAAAAATATATGTAATTATCACTTATTTTTTTAAATAATACTGTATTTCTATAAATAAAAAAAAGTAGAAGACAGTTACGTTATTTCACCCCCCCCCCTCAAATTTTCTATTTCTATGAAAAAAATTTATTCTCATTTTCACAATGTAAAATCAAATTACTTCATTTTCTTCGTAAACTTTTATTTTTGAGAATTTTTTATTTTTAAAAATAAAATTTTATTTTTGATATTAAACATGAAATCTGATTTTCTCAATAAGATAACATTTGGTTCATGAAATATTTTATTTTTAAAAAAAATTAAAGTACATTTAATTTGCAAAAACATTTTTTATTTTTATTTTTTGAAAATAGTTTTTATTTTTTAGTTTTCATATTTTTTTAAAATACGTTTTATTTATATTTTCATTTTCACTATTTTTTAGTTATATTGTTGTATTTTTATTTTTACTATTTTATAATTATATAAATAGTAAAATATTATGTATATAATTTAAAATAATTATAAAAATTTCATCATTGCAATACACTATAAAATTAAAAATTCTGAAAACGTCTTTTTGGTGTTTTCAGAATTTTAAAAAATTCAGAAAACATTTCCTGAAAATAAAAATAAAAAATAGTAAACAAACGCATTTTTATGTCTGTTTTCAGTTTTAAGTGAAAATGAAAACTGGAAACAGACAAACCAAACAGACCCTTATATTTTTAAAAATTTCATTCTCAGGAATGAAATAGATGAAAAAGTTGAAAAAATATGTTTGATTATCACTTTACTTTTCTAAGAATAATTTATTGTATTACTATCAAATTTTTATTTTTATATTTGATTCACTTAAAATATTTTTAAAAATATAATTACTTTTCTAAAAATACCCTTGAAGAAAATTTTTTAAAATAAAAAAGAATAATAAATAAGATGATAAAATAAAGAGAAAAAAAGAGTAAATAAAAATATAAGATTTTTTCTTGACTAAAAAAGAGAATAAATGAGATTTTTTATTTGAAATTTAAGGGTCAAAACTTAAAATTTAGAGTTTAGAATTTAAAGATTAGGATTAAGGGTTCAGGGTTTAGGGTCTACAATTTAGGTTAAAGATTTAATATTTAGAGGTTAGAGTTTAAAGTTTAGAATTTTAGGATTTAAGATTTAAGGGTTAGGTTTTACGTTTAAAGATTTAAAGTTTAGAGTTTTGGGGTTTAAGATTTAAAGTTTAAAGTTTTATGGTTTACGATTTAGAGTTTAAGGTAATGGTTAGAGTTTAAGGGTTAGAGTTTAGGGTTCTGAAGTTGAGTTTAGAATTCAGGGTTTAGAGATTATGGTTTAAGGTTTAGATGTTAAGTTTAAAATTTAAGATTTAGAGTTTGTGGGTTAAAATTTAGGGTTTAAAATTTATAAGTTAGGTTTAATGTTTAAGGTTTAAGGTTTATGAGTTTAGAATTTAGGATTCGGGATTAAGTTTAGAATTTAAAGTTTAGAGATTAGTGTTTAAGGTTTAAAATTTAAAAATTAAGTTTAAAGACAATTTAATCATTTTACATTAAAAAAAGTTTCCTATTTTTATGGAAAACTTTTATTCTCACCCTTATGGATGGAAATAAAAATGTGAAAATCCTCTTAATTTTTCATTTTTAGGAATCTTTTATTCTCAAGAATGAATTTTTATACCTGATAACAAACATGGAAAAAAAAGTTTCTTGCCTAACTTTATCAGGAATTTTAAAATATTCCTTGTACCAAACACTACCTAAATTTAAAAGATAACTTATACCAAACATTACTTTAAAACAATAATCCAACTATGGCATGCTGCCCCAGTCTCCCTTTCTTGCTTTTATTTTTTGCTTTGGGGTTGTATAACTTTTCGTGAGCAAGTTCTTATATAATTAATTGAAAAGAACAATTCTAAAGAGAGAAGAGATTCTTAGATCAACTGATTCTATAAAAGATAAGTAAATCATTAATGAAGAGACTAAAGCATGAGAAGGTCCTAAAAATCATTCCTATTGAGAGCTCTATCCTTGAAGAGGTTAGACTTTTTTACCATTAAATATATTTTGAGATTCTCGTTTTTATTTGTTTTTATTTAATAAGGTCAGAATATCAAGGTACATTTTATAGTGAAAAGGTTCAACCAACTCTCACTAATTACCCAATAAAAAATTAGAGTGATAATCTCAAAATGCATCTAATAGTGGAAAGAGTTGTATCTCTTGAGAAAGATAGAAATTTCTCTAGAATTATCCAAAACTTTATATTAATATTATTACTTTATTCCCACACCCTTTACAAGGTTCTGCACCACAGGAAAAACTAGATGAGCAATAAATTACGTCTCCTGATGGCAAAGTTTACAGCACAAAGCCAGACCCAGAGAAGAGGATGAATAAGATAACAACTTTTCACACACCCAAGTGGCTGAAAAAAAAAGAAACTTGAATCTCCCGATGAAGTATTGTACATCTGCAACTGTGCCAGCAGAAAAAGAAGCATTGAGAAGGAATCTTTGTTCCATTTATGGCTATGTTCCATTTATTACTGATATATTCTTCCTTCACATTCACACTGAAGTCAACAGATCTACTTTTCTACCAAGTCCATTATGGCTATGTTCCGTTTATTACTGATCTAAGAAAGCTCCACCAGATCATACACCAAAAAAACCCTGGAAGATGGGGAGAAGGAAAAAAAAAGGATAGTAAACATCAATTAAGCCACAAAATGATTTACTACTGATTGCATGGCCAACCCACTGCTTTGCTTAAATCTTTCTAAAGGTTGACAAAGAATATTCAATCATAAATAAAAAAGATATAGTCAACATCCAGATATAGAAGAAAGAATGACCAATACATCAATTCAATTAAAGCCATATTATACTCTGCAGTAGCAGTTCAACCAACTTAAGCCAAAGTGCTTTGGATGTTTAAAAACTAACACCAACTATTGACCCTAAATAATGAAAATGATCACATTTTGGTTTCTCTTCTCCATCTTACTACCTTTTCCTAGATTTGCAATAAATATGCCTTATAAAATTGGTTTTAGTTTGACTTCTGCTTCAGAATTTTGCTTAAATACATGTTCAAGGTTGTCAGCATTTCTATATAGTTCCAGCTTTAAATCAACCTCTAGTTTGGTCAAACTGATTAATACAGCACTAATAGCAAACTAGATTTTCTTTCAAACAATCATGCAGTTCATACATTCTCCTAGCAAGTATGGCAGCAATCAGCTAGATCAAAACTTCCAGAAAGGAGCAACTACTGGAGAAAACTTTCGTGTTTGGATAAACAATATTTTTATAAAACATGAATTAACGAAGGTATTTTATCTAACACTTTTCATCCCAGACACAGACCTAGAAAAACTTTGTAATGTACAATAATGCAATTTATATCCTACATCTTCAACTTTGCAAGTGTATAAACAAAAGTAGTCTACAGCTGCTGGGCATGTCAGAAGCAAAAACTGCTAACTCTTTGCAGAATTTTTAATTGCCAAATCCACTTCTAGTTTGCCACCTAACACATTATCTAGGTCAGAATCCAATGAAAGAATTTATCCTTGAAAAGCTGAAATACTTAGATATAATTTTCCACAGAAATCACTCTCCCCCTTCCCTAGTGCCAAAAGAGTGAGTGCATCTGTCATTCCTCAGCATACTACAAAAGTTTAAAAGTTATTTTTGTGCATTTTCTTCCATTTAGATCAGCAGATTGTGTGGCAATGCCTTTCTAAATTAAAGTCAAGCTAATCTCATCTTTTTTATTATTAACACTAAGAAACTTCCAAACAATCACTTCATGGTTATTACCAAACATCTACAAGTTCTGAGATAAAGAAATGAAAGAACCTTTAGTTTTGTTGGAGTACTAGTCTTGAACGTAGTTGTGCTCCCAAAACTAAACTTAGGCTTTTTTTCCACAGGCTTCAATATTTGAAAAGAGCACATAAGTGTCTCATCAACAGTCATCATTGCACCAGCATTGTCAAACTCGCCACAGTAATTTGGTGCGGAAAATACAGTTACAAGTTGTCTATTAGCAAAGAATTCATATCCGTCTTCCACTACCTGCAACATGAAATGTAATTATCAAGTTCACGAAAATCTTACTGGAATTGCATATTTAAGATTGAAAGCATATAAAACCTGGTGAGCTCTACAAATTAAGTCAAGATCATGCTTTTCAAGAAATTCTGTCACCCTGTCAGCACCAAAAGTATAGGAAACACCACGATCATTCCCTCCCCAACCTCGAATGTCTTTACTAGGATCAGACCAGAGGAGGTCACATAGCAGACCAGTTTCAGGGACCTCAGAAGGACGTGGTAAAGTCCTTATCTGATTTAAGTTGTGCAAGTCTGGGGAGAGTCCACCATGCATACAGATTATCTTTTCATCTATAAGAGCAGCCACAGGCAAGCAGTTGAAACAATCTGTGAATGTTTTCCAGAGCTTGACATTGTATCTCTGTTTACATTCATCATAAAATCCATAGATACGGTTTATAGAAGCACATTCATGGTTCCCCCTCAGAAGGAAAAAGTTTTCAGGATACTTTATTTTATAGGCAAGAAGAAGACAAATTGTCTCCAGACTTTGCTTTCCACGATCCACATAGTCCCCTAAGAACAAGTAATTGGACCGAGGGGGAAATCCACCATACTCAAAAAGTCTCAGCAGGTCAGAATATTGACCATGAATGTCTCCTGGAAATATAGTGAAATAATACGAGATTTTAGCTCCTAATTTAAATTACATAAAAAAATCTATAAGGAGAAGAGAAATTCAAGTATGATTATTGCCATAATCCCTAAAAGGCTAAAGCAATAACATTCACCTAGAACAAGAATCTTCCAGAGAGAAGATTGCTAACAAAACTAACAAGAACTCATTTGTCATCATGCAGAGATGCAGGAAGTAAATTGCACCCCTACAAGAGAGCTACTAAGGATTGGATTTAGAAGACAAACTAGTGCCTTTGCCATCAGGTGTTGTTTGCATATGCTAGAAAATCAAGGCAATTGAAATTCACAAACAACTATTTCATGTTTCGTCGCTTGTAATTAAACACATGATATACATTTGCTAGGAAGTAAGAAATTCAAAGAGATAATTTAATTCCCATAATAGAAGTGTGTCATAACTCATAAAAATGCATCAACAAGTGAGACATCTTTAAGTCTCAGCGAAGACCACTAAATTTCTAGACAGGTATAGCAGTGCTGTAACTTATCAAGACAAATATAAAAAGTCAGAGAAACAGTTCTTTGAAAATCCCAAGTTTTCTAAAGCAATTATGTGAAATAAATTAGTCAATTTCAGAAATCTAAGCACAACAATCCAGAAATAAAAGAGACAATTTGACATTTCCAAACTAAAGCAGAATAACTCAAGAAAAAAATGTTACTGATTCCAACCAAAGTTTTTTTCTTCCTTGTTTTTGGGGGGGGGGGTGAGAATAAGGGGGTTCTTTTTGCCCCCTTCTTTGACGTAAATTTAATAAAACTAAAGAGATAATGTCCAACTCAGAAAATAAATATTCCAATTAGAACAAACATGTTACTCTACAACTACTTCAATATACCATTCCAACAATCAAGTTTAGACAGTACTATGGCAAATTTACTAGAGAAGCTCACACAGAAACAAAAATTGATTAAACCCATTCAAACCAAACCCAGAACAAAGCTTCGCCAGTGCATACAAGTTTGATCACCACTTCAATATTATAAGTTACCCATCTCCTATAATACAGAGCAACTTTGGTCCCTTCTTTTAATAAATATTTTTGGAGAACATAAAAATTAAAAGTCAAACACAGTAACTCATCAGAAACCATAATATAATTAAACTGAACACGAAACAGGGAAAGAATAGAGAAATATATTATGAGGTTCACGAGCAGATACCACAGATCTTAATTGGAGCTTCAAGTTCCAACAGATTGGGCTGCTTCAAGAAGATGGCTCTGGAGACCACACAAAGCTGCCTGATTTCTGCTTCTGAGAGTTGCACCTGCTTCCCAGGCCTTCCTCTGACTTCAAGCAGCCCATTGATTATAGAATCAAGAACCCTACGTTCCATACCTGGGCTTGGACTTTCCTTGTTTTAAATCAGGAAGTTAAGCAAGCAAAGAACAACAAAGGAAAGGGAGAAAAGGCTAAGAAGAATAAAGAACACAGCTCTGGTCTTGTTGGGTCTTAAATATTAGCATCCCTTTGACAACAGAGAAAGAACTTTAAATCAAATAAGGGAAGACTTTCAGTTTTGGGTATAATCTTTTGAGGGGAAGGGAGAGAAGGAGAGGGTATCTTTTGGTTGAGCTTTAGAAATGAATGGTGGACGCTGAATAGGAAAGCGAAGAATATATTCGTCTGGAGGAAGGGGGATGGAATTCAAAGGAAAAAAAACTCTGGTTAGGCAGAGAAGGAAAGAAATGAGAATCAGGTTGAGGGGATGACAGGTTAAGTGGAAGTGTGATTTAGTGGTGAGTGCGCAGTGCGGACCCCGAAACTCAAACTGAAAAGAGATATGATAGGCAGTGGAGAAGATGTTGACGCGCTTTGCCGTCGAAATGGGCTCCACTGCAGAATGCCCAGCTTGCCAATTGGAAATAGGTATCAAGGTTAAGAAAATAGAAAAATCTTATTTTTAATATATAAGTAAACGTCCAGCCCACCGCTTTGGGATTTATTTGAGTTCAGTATTTGATTCCAGTATGTTAAAAAACATTTACGAGACTCAATATTTTGAATTAATTATATTTAAAAGATGTAAAAATATTCATATTATCTGTGTTAAATAAAAATTAATTCACATGTCACAATTAAATAAATATAATAAAAAGTTATAATATTGAATGATATCTTAAATGAAATATAATATTATAATAAATATAATATTATAATAAATATTATAATAATATTGAATGATATCTTAAATGAAATATAATAAACTGTAAATTAAATTAAGATTCAATTTTGAATGATATCTTAAATGAAATATAATATTATAAATATTTTTATTTGTGAATAATTAATTTAAAATTTTAACTATAGATGAAAATATAATTTTTTTTAAAAAAGAAAGGATACTAAGACAAATTGAGATTCAATATCTAAATACGATTTAAAATATTAACTTATGAATACTGACACAAATCAAGATGCAGTATAATATTGATATGGTCGCAAAAAAAATATTTAATATATAAATATAATTTAAAGTGACATTATTTGTCTTATAGTATATCAATTACATATCGAAAATTTCGCAGTTGAGGCAACTATACTAAGGCATAAGCATTGATCCCTCACTCTTGTGCCTTAAGTATCAAACGCAATGGGAAACTGAGAAGCGTGACAACTTTGGAATAACCAAATGGCATATATTCTATTTGCTATGGTCTTTTTAAATTAACTACAAGTTTACTGACTCCAGAGGATTGACTTAGATGTGTTAGTAAAAGAGAAAGAATAGAATTTATTCTTTAAAAATGCATATTAACTCTAGGGGTTCTTTGATAAGAGATTCTTTTGGTCACATTACTAAATATTAATAAATGTACGTAGGGTAATAATGATAAAAAAAATTAAAATAATATTAAAAAATGATGTTATATTAAAACTCTAAACTGTCCTTAAATCTACACTATTATACAATTTAACTTTTAAATTTATTGAACAATAAAAAATTTATTCATTTTGTTATTTTATTCTTAACAGTCATTAAAATAAAAGGTTAAGGTAGTTTTTTAAGTTTAGTGTGCACAACATCTCAATTTACTGAGTCACTATTTTTTAAATTAAAAAAAAAAGATTAAATTGCTCTATTTGTCTTTTAATTTATTTTTCATTTTATTTTAGACACTTAATTTAAAAAAAATTCTAAAACTCCTTAACTTATAAAAATTTACTACTTACACCTCCCAAATCATAAACCTTAAACCTTAATTTTATATACCCTAAAAGTGAAAATGCTTAAATTTAAATTTTAAATTTTAAAACCAAAACCCTAAAACTCTAAAATTTTAAAATAGAAATCCTAAAACCCTTAACCTAAACCTCAAAATCCAAAAATAAAAATTATAAAACCCCAAATTCCAAATCTAATACCCTAAAATCTTAAAACTCCAAACCATAAATCTTAAATATCAAATCTTAAATCAAAAACTCCAAACTTTGAATCCAAAATCTCAAAATTCAAAAACACAAACTTTAAACCCTAGACCTTAATACTCAAAACCTAAAATCTCAAACCCAAACTTCATACCTTAAAATTTTAAAATCCAAACCTAAAAATGTAAGTCCCAAACATCAAATCACTAAATCCCTAACCCTAAAACCTCAAACTTCAAAACCCTAAAATCCAAAATTCTAAACTAAAAACTAAAAACCCCAATCCTTGAAACCCAAAACTGAAAATCTCAAACCCCGCACTTAATTCCCCAAAACTCTAAATCTCAAATTTCAAAATCAGAAAACTAAAAACCCTAAACACAAAAATCCAAACTCTAAATCTCAAAACCTTAAAACCCAATTTCCCATAACCTTAAACCATAAAACCCAAACTCTAAACCTACAATCCTTAAAACCCAAAACTCAAGACCCTAAACCCTAAAACCCCAATAGGCCAAAACCCAACACCTCAAACTTCAAGTCTTACGTCTTAAACCTTGTAGCCTTTAAATTTAAATCTTGAATCCCAACACCCTAAACCTCAAACATCAAACCCACAAAACCTGAAGTCTTAAATCCCAAAATTAAAAACTCAAATACAAAAACCTCATAACTCCAAATTTCAAACTTCAATATCTAAAACCTAAACCACAAATCCTAAATCCCTAGACCCTAAAATTTAAACCCCAAATCCAAAAATTGTAAACCCTAAACTCCAACCTCAAAACCCAACACCTTAAAGCTCAAAACTCCAAAATTCAAAACTCAAAACTTTAAACCTCAAAGCCCTAAACCCCAAACATCAAAACCACAATGTCCAAACCACAAATTCCTAAACACAAAATCTTAAATTCTAATACTTAAAATTCAAACCCCAAAACAACAAATTTTAAACTCTAAAACTCCAAATCTCAAAGTGTTCAGTCCTAATAACTAAATCCTAAAATCATAAATTACTTATATATTAAAAAAAGAGAAAATACATGTTAGGGTTTTGGTTTTTTAATTTAGGGTTTAGTATTTTAGGTTTAAATTTTGATGTTTATAGTTTAAGGTTAGCTATTTTGGAGTTTGAGATTTTGAGTTTAGAATTTTGGCGTTTATGTTTCAAGATTTTAAAATTTGAGATTTGGAGTTTTGATATTTAGAGTTTGGGGTTTTACATTTTTTATTTTAGGGTTTTGTTGTTTGGAGTTTGATGTTTAAACTTTAGAGTTTAGGGTTTTAAGTTTTGGAATTTTGTTGTTTGGGTTTTAAGTTTTGAGATTTAGAGTTTAAATTTCTATGGTTTGAAGTTTTGAAGATTTAGGTTAGAGGTTTTAATATTTAGGGTTTAGGGCTCTAAGTTTTAAGGTTTTGAGTTTGCAATTTATGGGTTAGGAGATTTGATATTTGGTGTTTAATGTTTAAAATTTTAATTTTCTAGGATTTGAGGTTTTTGATTTTGAATTTAGGGTTTAGAATTTGGGTTTTAGGTTTGGAGTTTCAAGTTTTGAGATTTAATGTTTGGAGTTTTGAATTTTAAGATTTTGGTATTTGGATTTTAAGTTTTGAGCTTTTGAGGTTTGGAGTTTAAAGTTTTAGATTTTCAACTTTTAATATTTAGAGTTTAGGGTTTAGGAATCTTAAATTTAAAGTTTAAGAGTTTAAAATTTGAAATTTGAGTTTTAGACTTTTGGGTCTTGGGCTTTAGGTTTTAGGATTTTTAAATTTGGGGTTTAAGTTTTGTGACTTTAAGATTTTGAGGTTTAGAATTTAAGATTTTGAGAATTAGGTTTTGAGATTTGGGGTTTGGAGTTGGGATTTAGGGTTTTGTGTTTTGTGTTTTGTGTTTAGGGTTTTAGGTTTTTGGGTTTAAAATTTGGTGTTTAGAGTTTTGGATTTTTGAGATTTGAGGTTTAAAGTTTTTCATTTTGGATTTCGGGTTTCAAACTTTGGAGTTTAGTGGTTTTGAATTTGAGTTTTAAAGTTTTGAAGTGTGAGATTTGGGTTTGGAGTTTTAGTTTTAAAGTTTTAAATTTTAAAATTTAGCGTTTAAAATTTAAGACTTTAGATTTTTAGATTTTAAGATTTGCAATTTGAGATTTGGGGAATGTAATAACCGTAAAATTTAACAAAAATTCCAATTAAAGGAAATTTAGAATAAAAGAGAGAATTTTGACAATAGAGATAAGAACCGTAGAAAATATGTATATTTATTACATGGATTAAAGAATTACAAAAGAAATATGAGAATTTATGTTTTGGCGCGCTATAAGCAAATATATTTTTATTTATGTAGAAATGATTATGATTTGTTAAAAGTAAGTGGACTTTTAAGTAAAAGAAGTATTGTGTCGCTTAAAATAATTATACCGGCCTCTATTGAATTTTTATGGTATTTTTAAAAATATTCTTTCTTTTAATATGAATAAAGATATTTATTTTGAAATTTGTTTTATTATGATTTTTATCAAGAAAAATTATGATTTAAGAGTTTAACTAAAGATTTATGAGAAAGAAAATTTTTAGAAATTTTTGGGATATTTTATGATGAAAAATGGAATTTATATGAATTTTTATAAAAGAAAATCTTATTATTAATTATTTAATAATTATTATTATATTTAAAAAAAAAAAAAAACGAAAACGAAAGTTGATAAACGAAAACCGGAGGCGGACAATTTCAAAAGAAAAAGGAAAGAAAAAAAAAAAGGAATAGTGTATGCATAGTGAGTGAATAGTAATCTCAAATTTTATCTGTCGATTTGGGGTGTTTAAGGGTTTCCAATCTCAAAACCGAAATTGTTATTGGATTCAGGACGAAGAGTACTTCAATTTTGACCGATCAGTTTTTCAAATCAACCGTTGAATCGCCGTAGATCTGAAGTAGAAAATCTCGGTAAAAGGTAAGTTCTGAAAAACCTTACTTAGAGACCTCAAATTAGAAATCTGACACCGTAGATGGGTTCAGAAACTTGATAAACATTAGGATATGAATTCATTTTATTGATTTGGTAACTTTTTATGTGGCGGTGAATAGTAATTTTCGGCATGAATAGTGGCGGATGAATAGTAATTCCGGTGATGAATAGTGACGGTGAATAGTGTTTTCGGCGGTGAACAGTACCCGAGCTCATTTAAGGTTTTTGGACCCTCCGGACACGTTTTTGAAGCTTATTTGGTCAAATTCAGACTAGAAAAGTGCATTTTAGGGCTGTCCAATTCGGAGCCCTTACACTGTGAGTAGATAATTCTTCCTATAACTTGTTTTTACTCTTCTTGAACTTTCCATTGATAAATGAGTATGATTACATGTTATTTATATGTTCATATGTTTCTGAAATGGTTTGAAATATTTGAAATGATTGAGAAATGATATCTAGTTCAAGAAGAGTATGATTTTTTTGAAATAGATTTTGAAATGCTTTGGATACGTTATTTCTAATGCATTTCGCATTACATGGCAAAGAAAATATGATATGCTTATGACATTGATTTATAGAGATATATGATTGCCTAGAGAAAGGGCATATATATGTGATAAACCCTGAATGGGTAATTTATAACAGATGAATTTTGAAATACATTGAACATGTGATTTTTACATGTATTTCGCATTACATGTCAAAGAAATTATGTTATACATGTGACATTGATTTTACAGTTATATGGTTGCCTTGGATATGGGCATGATTATATGATTTCTCTGATTGAAAAATTTATAATAAAAGATTTTGTACTGAGACTGAAAGCTCTGTTTGAAATGATATGTAAAGTGATAAGTTGTTGAATATGATTGTATGGCGAATTATTTGATAATGATGCATTGCATATGATGGATATGCACTTTTATACATGTTTATATATTCATATAAAAATATATATGTATTGATGAGAAATGACGAGATTATATGGCTTGAGACGGTATTGTGAAGGTGGTATTAGTGGTAATGTGAGGAGGCAGTAGGGTGATGAACTCACATTCGCTAATTACCTATTGTGATGATGACAGTGGTAATGTGAGGAGGCAGAAGGGTGATGAACTCACATTCCCTGTTGATCTATTGAAGTTGTAGTCAGTGGTAATGTGAGGAGGCAGTAGGGTAATGAACTCACATTCCCTGATTACCTATTGTGATTGTGACTATGGTAATGTGAGGAGGCAGAAGGGTGATGAACTCACATTCCATGTTTATCTATTGAGTATATTGAAAGTTATGACATACTTGAGCATTATATAAAAGAATTGATTTTTATTGCATATCAAATTCGATTTAAGATAAATTTGTATCATATGTGGTTACAGATATTTGTATGTGATTTGAATTGAGATGTTTTGAAATGCGGGTCCCATATGAATGTACTCCTGAATGTAACTTTTCAATATGAGAAACTTTGAAATGAAAAGTACATCCATATGTTGACCTAAGAGGTTATAGGGGGTGTTATCTGCTCACTGAGTTGTAAAACTCACTACACGATGTGGATCTATTTTTCAGATAAAGACACAGAGTTTGGTCCAGCAACCAAGTGATCGACTAGAGGTTGTACTCCAGTGGTGAGCCTACATTGTTTTTAGGCTCTCAATGTTTTATAATTGCAAAATATTTGTACTCTAGAGTTGCTCTGAACGTCACAGGCAGGATCCTTGCTTCTACTGTTACTCTGGTGTTTATAGACGTAAACTGTATATTGTATATGTGTATGGGCACTTATATGTATTGGTTTATATGATAAAGAATGGCATTATGTACATTTATGGAAAATATATGTGTATGGTATATGGATTTCACGTGCCCTAAAATTAGGGTCGTGACAAGTTGGTATCAGAGCATTAAGTTTCCCTGTGACAATCAGAGCAAAGGATTCTTTAGTAGGACCTTTAGTATCGATATGAGCCGGACATATTTATACTTCAGGTGCTGCTAAGGGATTCTATAGGGTTTCAAATTCCTTTTCTATTCCAAGGTGTTAAAGTTTATAGTATAAGATAGATTGAATCTTGTGACATCTTAAGAGATATCTATGGATCAATTACAGCTTGAAAGTAAAAGAGATATGTGTCTTAAAGAATTTAAAGAATTGAGACAGATACCAAATATGATGGTTTATGAATGTGACATCTGTTGTACCCGGTTGTCTAGATATGGTAGACTGTGATGTGATATTGAGAATGGATTTGTTGGCATTATGTCATGTCATTTTGAAATGTCACTATAAGGTGATTAAATTCAATATTCTTGGGGAAATTTCTTTCTTGATACAAGGGGATCGTAGTGAAATACCCAGTCATCTAATCTCTGCTTTAACATCCCATAAGTGATTATAAAAAGGTGTCAAGAATCTTTGACAATGATGAGAGATGTTGATATAAAGTATATTAGTGTAAATTAAGTTCCAGTGGTTAAAAAAAAAAAAAAAATTCTGATGTAATTCTTGAAGAATTGTCAGGATTACCTCGAAACGTAAAATATAATTTGGTATTGATTTACTTCCTAGAACCCAACCAGTGTCTATACCTATATATAGAATGGCACCGACTGAACTCAAGGAATTGAAGGATCAGTTGTGACACTTGTTAGACTAGGGATTTATATACCCTAGTACTATTACTTGGAATGCTCCAGTTCTATCTGTGAAAAAAAAAAGATGGATCACTATGACTATGCATAGATTATAGACAATTGAATAAAGTGACAATATGGAATAAATACTCATTACCTCATATAGATGATATGTTTGACCAGTTACAAGGTGCTCAACATTTAAAAAAAAAAAAATTGAATTGATTTGATATCTGGATCTCATCAATTAAGAATAAGGGAAGAGGAAAGCCAAAAAAAAAAAAATTTCTTTTAGGACTCGTTTTGACATTATGAGTTCTTGGTGATGTTATTTAGTCTAACAAATGCCCAGTTGCAAAAAGGGTATTGAATCCATCCCTGGAGTAATTTGTTATTATAATTATTGATAATATATTAGAATATTTTAAGAGTACAGAGGATCATAAGCAACATTTAAAGATAGTTTCACAAACTTTAAGGGAGTATGTTTGACAAAGATGGTATCCAAGTAGATCCTAAGAAAGTAAAAGCGGTACAACAATAGCTATGTACTATTAGTTACAAATTGAGATCCAAGTCCAATTTGCGCTTTCTGCTATGGTCTGTTGTCCATTCTATTTGAGCTGTGACTGGATCAGGTACATGAACATATGCTTGTAAAGCATCAATCAACTCCTCAGCATCTGAAGCTAAGATGAGAATTTGTCGTGCTGAGTGTGGGATAAACCTTTGTTCCACAGCATGATCAAGGAAAGATAACAAACCATCAAAGAAGTGATTAACATTTAACAAACCTATTGGTTTGTGATGCATATTCAGTTGTGCCCAAGAGACTATTTGGAAAATCTCCTCTAAAGTACCAAAACCACCTGGTAAGGCAATGAAGGCGTCAGCATTGCTCATCATTCTAGCCATGCGTTCATGCATGGAAGCTACTTTATATTCTTCCCCAATTGTTTTTCCTATGTTGCTGGATGCAGCTAGAGCTGTAGGAATAATACCTAGAACTTGGCATCCTCCTACATGTGCAGCTGTAGCCACACACCCCATTAACCCACGGTTACCTCCACCATAGACTAGATGAATTTTTCTCCTGGCCAGCACCATACCTAGATTTTGTGCTGCTTTCACATATTCTCCGTCCTTTCCAGGACGGGAACCACAAAAGACACAAATATTTCGAAACTGACGGAATGCGTTTCCCTCCATAATTTCTATCATCTTAACTCTGAGTATGAAGATAAAGATACTAATGTAAGCATGTATAAAACTCAGAGAAGGGCATATTTATAATAGCTATGTAAATAGGCCGGACATAAATATAACAACTATGTGAGTGATTGATAAATATCAGCTAAATTGAAGATAAAATTTTCAAAAAAATGACGGCAAGCATGTATATATACAGCAGTTATGACTATGACCCATATTAAACACATAAAGAAAAAAAAAAGATTGAAAAATGCAAACCAGTTAGTTGTTGAAGAGGGACAATCAAAAGAGTTATCTTGTTTTTCTCAATATTCTTACCAGTCGACTATTGGTTTATAAGTCGACTAGCTATTTTGAGAAATTTTAATTTGAACTGGTTATTTTACAGTTGATTGATTACATCTATTCTGAAGCAATCAACTGCATCCTACCAGTTAACTATGTGCTATTATTTTTCACAGACTTTATAAGCTCAGAGATATCTCTTTTTCATATGATATGCTTCCGCCGAATAACAATATCTTTGTATTAAATATTTGCACATATATTCAAAACTTGCGGCCACCGATTTTTGCCAAAATCGTAAATAGATTTTGTTTATAGATTTTCAAGAATTACGGCCACCGATTTTAATGCTTTTCAATGTTTGTCTAAATTTTTGACTTTCTATTTTGGTACCATTCTCTATTGTGCTTTTCGTCTGTTTCACTGCATTCTCCCTCATTAACGGTTGGCATTAAAAGCAAGGTTGTTTTCCCTCATATCAAGGAAAGATAATTTCTAATAATGGATTATTATGGTGTTCAGCTGATTAGTGGATTAAAGTAATAGACATTTTGAAAAGACTAGATGGATGATGATGTAATGGTGCTTTGATGAATGAAATCAAAGGAATTAACGGTGTTGAAATTTTTGAAGAGTAAAGTATGAAAAGTAATATTTAAGATAATCTCGAAATTTTAATTTGGACATATGAAGAATATTTTGAGAATTATCTCTGAGAATAATGTAAGTGATTAAGATATTTATGTTAAGGATTTATACCTTATTAAATTGAGACTCATGTTGAGATTAGAAATTCACGTATAAATAAGTGTTGAGAAAAGAGATTTCAGAAGAAGTCATAAATTGTAAATATGGATAAACCGAGGTAACAAAGATATGCTGAGATAAAAAAAAATGGTACTAGTATAATGGTAAAAAGAAGATACAAGTAAAATTTTTCATTGGCGGATATGTTGGCAAGTACGAATTGAATGTATTATCTCAAGAGAGATATTCAGGAAGTCTAAGGATCTTTATTAAATTATAGTATGACTGATACTAAAATTAAATGATGTGTTTATACATTAGAAGTTATGACTTATGTATCTTTATCTTATTATGGTGGAAGTTGGGAGAAATTAATTGTCCTTAGTTGAACTTGCTCATAGTAGTAATTATCATACCAATATACAATGTCATCATTTGAAGTTTTACATGAACATCATAGGTTTCTTAATATGTGAGTGAATTGAGAAAAGTTAAACTTTGGAAATCTAATTTGGAATAACATGCAATAGATAAAATATACCTTATCTAAATTGATGATGCTAGCTTGGAGAGCATGCTTCAAGCATATGTTTTTGAGATTGGTAGGAGATTTCTTAGCAGAATTTGTCTATAATAAAATGATATTAGAAGATTTAAACCTTATGTAAGAGGTGTTACAAATATTCTGTTAAATGACTCAGTGGAGTTATATTTATTATAAGATGTCATTGATAAAGTGAAATTGATTAGAAAAAGAATACTGGAAACTCAATACAAGTCAAAAGTTTACAAGGACTCTGAATGTTGAGCACTAGGAATTTTCAGTTGGTGATCATATATTCTTTAATGACTCACCATGAAAAAGGTAATGAGATTTGGAAAGAAAGGGAAGTTACCCTCTCGGTATATAGAATTATTTGAATTCTTGATAGGATCGGTTCAGTGGCTTATTGTTTGGTTTTATCACTTGCATTAGATAATGTTTATTCAGTTTTTTTTCATGTGTCTATACTACGAAAATATTTACCGGATTCTACACATGTTATACAGTGTCCATAGATTCAGTTACAGAAAGATTTAAGTTAAGAGGAACAACCAGTAGCAATAGTGGACAGATAAGTAAAGAAGTTACGGTGCAAAGAAATACCTACAGTAAATGTGATATGGAAAAATCACTCTACTGAAGAAGCTACTTGAAAAAGGAAAAATGATATATGTGTCAGATATCTGCGTTTATTTGAACAATGAGATTAGTAATTATCTGCAACTAGGGTGATGAAATTCGGGGACCGAATTTCTTTAAGGGGGGAAGAATGTAATAACCGTAAAATTTAACAAAAATTCCAATTAAAGGAAATTTAGAATAAAAGAGAGAATTTTGACA
Organism: Gleditsia sinensis; assembly: GCA_037074535.1. NCBI lineage: Eukaryota > Viridiplantae > Streptophyta > Magnoliopsida > Fabales > Fabaceae > Gleditsia > Gleditsia sinensis. The sequence continues at coordinate 65,559,752 of CM073464.1, forward strand.
ATAGAGATAAGAACCGTAGAAAATATGTATATTTATTACATGGATTAAAGAATTACAAAAGAAATATGAGAATTTATGTTTTGGCGCGCTATAAGCAAATATATTTTTATTTATGTAGAAATGATTATGATTTGTTAAAAGTAAGTGGACTTTTAAGTAAAAGAAGTATTGTGTTGCTTAAAATAATTATACCGGCCTCTATTGAATTTTTATGGTATTTTTAGAAATATTCTTTCTTTTAATATGAATAAAGATATTTATTTTGAAATTTGTTTTATTATGATTTTTATCAAGAAAAATTATGATTTAAGAGTTTAACTAAAGATTTATGAGAAAGAAAATTTTTAGAAATTTTTGGGATATTTTATGATGAAAAATGGAATTTATATGAATTTTTATAAAAGAAAATCTTATTATTAATTATTTAATAATTATTATTATATTTAAAAAAAAAAACGAAAACGAAAGTTGATAAACGAAAACCGGAGGCGGACAATTTCAGAAGAAAAAGGAAAGAAAAAAAAAAGGAATAGTGTATGCATAGTGAGTGAATAGTAATCTCAAATTTTATCTGTCGATTTGGGGTGTTTAAGGGTTTTCAATCTCAAAACCGAAATTGTTATTGGATTCAGGACGAAGAGTACTTCAATTTTGACCGATCAGTTTTTCAAATCAACCGTTGAATCGCCGTAGATCTGAAGTAGAAAATCTCGGTAAAAGGTAAGTTCTGAAAAACCTTACTTAGAGACCTCAAATTAGAAATCTGACACCGTAGATGGGTTCAGAAGCTTGATAAACATTAGGATATGAATTCATTTTATTGATTTGGTAACTTTTTATGTGGCGGTGAATAGTAATTTTCGGCATGAATAGTGGCGGATGAATAGTAATTCCGGTGATGAATAGTGACGGTGAATAGTGTTTTCGGCGGTGAACAGTACCCGAGCTCATTTAAGGTTTTTGGACCCTCCGGACACGTTTTTGAAGCTTATTTGGTCAAATTCAGACTAGAAAAGTGCATTTTAGGGCTGTCCAATTCGGAGCCCTTACACTGTGAGTAGATAATTCTTCCTATAACTTGTTTTTACTCTTCTTGAACTTTCCATTGATAAATGAGTATGATTACATGTTATTTATATGTTCATATGTTTCTGAAATGGTTTGAAATATTTGAAATGATTGAGAAATGATATCTAGTTCAAGAAGAGTATGATTTTTTTGAAATAGATTTTGAAATGCTTTGGATACGTTATTTCTAATGCATTTCGCATTACATGGCAAAGAAAATATGATATGCTTATGACATTGATTTATAGAGATATATGATTGCCTAGAGAAAGGGCATATATATGTGATAAACCCTGAATGGGTAATTTATAACAGATGAATTTTGAAATACATTGAACATGTGATTTTTACATGTATTTCGCATTACATGTCAAAGAAATTATGTTATACATGTGACATTGATTTTACAGTTATATGGTTGCCTTGGATATGGGCATGATTATATGATTTCTCTGATTGAAAAATTTATAATAAAAGATTTTGTACTGAGACTGAAAGCTCTGTTTGAAATGATATGTAAAGTGATAAGTTGTTGAATATGATTGTATGGCGAATTATTTGATAATGATGCATTGCATATGATGGATATGCACTTTTATACATGTTTATATATTCATATAAAAATATATATGTATTGATGAGAAATGACGAGATTATATGGCTTGAGACGGTATTGTGAAGGTGGTATTAGTGGTAATGTGAGGAGGCAGTAGGGTGATGAACTCACATTCGCTAATTACCTATTGTGATGATGACAGTGGTAATGTGAGGAGGCAGAAGGGTGATGAACTCACATTCCCTGTTGATCTATTGAAGTTGTAGTCAGTGGTAATGTGAGGAGGCAGTAGGGTGATGAACTCACATTCCCTGATTACCTATTGTGATTGTGACTATGGTAATGTGAGGAGGCAGAAGGGTGATGAACTCACATTCCATGTTTATCTATTGAGTATATTGAAAGTTATGACATACTTGAGCATTATATAAAAGAATTGATTTTTATTGCATATCAAATTCGATTTAAGATAAATTTGTATCATATGTGGTTACAGATATTTGTATGTGATTTGAATTGAGATGTTTTGAAATGCGGGTCCCATATGAATGTACTCCTGAATGTAACTTTTCAATATGAGAAACTTTGAAATGAAAAGTACATCCATATGTTGACCTAAGAGGTTATAGGGGGTGTTATCTGCTCACTGAGTTGTAAAACTCACTACACGATGTGGATCTATTTTTCAGATAAAGACACAGAGTTTGGTCCAGCAACCAAGTGATCGACTAGAGGTTGTACTCCAGTGGTGAGCCTACATTGTTTTTAGGCTCTCAATGTTTTATAATTGCAAAATATTTGTACTCTAGAGTTGCTCTGAACGTCACAGGCAGGATCCTTGCTTCTACTGTTACTCTGGTGTTTATAGACGTAAACTGTATATTGTATATGTGTATGGGCACTTATATGTATTGGTTTATATGATAAAGAATGGCATTATATACATTTATGGAAAATATATGTGTATGGTATATGGATTTCACGTGCCCTAAAATTAGGGTCGTGACAGGGAATTTTCGATTTAGGGTTTAGTTTTTGAAGTTTATATGGATTTTAGAGTTTTAGGTTTAGAATATAAGGTTTTATAGTTTTGGTGTTTAAATTTTAGGGTTTGAGTTATAGGGTTTTGGGGTTTCAATTTTAAAATTTTATAGTTTTTGGAGTTTAGAATTTAAAATTTAAAATTTATGGTTTAGAGTTTACTATTTAGGGTTTGAGATTTAAAATTTAAAATGTATGGTTTAAGATATAAGTGGGTAATTTTTTATAAATTTAAAATTTTTAAAGAATTTTTTTAATTAAAATACCAAAATGAAATAGAAAAATAAATTATGCAACCAATAGAGCAATTTGGCCTTTCTTTTTAAAAAAAAAAAAATAGTTATTAAGCAAATTGAGGTGTTATATTATACTGCACTTAAACGTATCAAATGAACATTTAATATGTTATATCAATATTTTAGTATTTGTTTAACAGTAATTAAGAGTGAAATGATATAAAAATTAAATTATTTAATATTTAATAAATTTGATGACTAAATTATATATTAATAAAATTTCAAAAATTAGAATTTAAGATGTTTACTGTAACATAAATGTATGGTGATAATGGATATGAAATTTATAGAATTAATTTTTATAAATTTAGACGTAGTTGTTAAATTTTTTATTAGTTTATAAAAATAGAAAAAAATGATTTTTTTTAACAACAATTTACTTTTTTAAGTATTTTTAAAAAATATATTAATATATATCCTTTGAGTTTGGCGTTATACTCTCTTCAATTTGTCAATTTAATTTAAATGATAAAGAGCAATTATTTCAAGTTTCACATTTTCTTTATTAGATTCAATTTAAAGAAAAAAAAATACAGAAAGCCTCAATTTTCAAGCTTCCTAGATGTTTTTTTGTAAATAAATTATTTTATGTTTGATTGGTTGAAATAACATAAAAAACTATTTCTTTTTCCCTTTGCTTGCTCTGAGAATGTTGAGAACCAAACCACCTCGTCTTGCTCTAAAAATTTCCAAATGTTTAAAATTATCTTTAGAACACCTTATTATAGCCAAATATTTTATTGTTCTCATTTAGTGATTAAAGCCTTCGAATCTCCTCAATTAGCTACCAATAATTTTGAAATTTCCAAAACTTGTAAAACTAATTTGGAGTATAATATGCAATTTTGACAAGACAAGAGTCAGGAGTCGTGTTTTCCTTGTTAATATATATATATATATATATATATATATATATATATATATATATATATATATATATATATATATATATATAGTGGCAACTCGTGGGTTTACCTTATCTTTCTTTTTTCTAAACAGTTAGTTTTAGCTAATCAATATGGCACTACATGAAGCTTCTCCATTATAGTGTCACGTCTCAAATTTTAAGGCACATGAAACACTTATACCATGAACATATAATTTCTATAAACATAAAAAATTCAATCATTTTCAAGAAAACAGATACATATATGTATTTTCATACATATACCATATACAGATCAATTCCATATACATTAGAGTACAATAGAAGTAAAAATCTTGTCTGTGACGTTCAGAACAACTCTAAAGTATAATTATATTACATTTTAAAAACACTAAGAGTTAAGAAATAATTTAGGCTCACCACAAAAGTACGACACCTAGTCGATCAAGAAGCTGTAGGACTAAACTCTGAGTCTTTATTTGAAAAATATGTCAACCACGTGTAGTGAGTTTTACAACTCAATGAGCAGATAATACCTCCTATGACCTCTTAGGTCAACATATGGATGTACTCACATAATAAAATTTATGTAATCAAAATTTACATTTTAAAAGTACATCCACATAGGACCCGCATTTTCAAATATTCTCTGTTCAAAAATCATAATCAGGTCTTTCAAACCGTATGCGATACTGTATAAACAATGCTCATATCAAGTTCAAAATCATACTCAATACTGTAAAATCATTAACCAAATCATGTTATGCATCAAAAAATTTCTCATAAAATATTCGGAGGATCCCGTATCAGAACCACTATACCAGAGTTTGACCCCTTTCGTACTTTGGTGGTATAGGATTTGCCTAAACTCAGCATCCCGCTGAAGTTTGTCCTACTACCATTCAAGAGGACACGCGAAGGGACTCTGTATGGGTCTTTTCCCAAACACACAGTAAGGGAAGGCAAATAACATCTCATATAACTGGCATCTCGCTATCATATAACTGGCATCTCGCCTATATATAGGAGGCATTCTGCTCTCATTCACATATAATCTCCCGTGTGTTGGCCCTCACACGAGGCTAGCACCACCTTCCCTGCTAGCTGAAGCAATCAAGGTGCGCACCAGGGCTAACATCACCTGCTGTTAGCAGACAGTGTTTCCAATATGATTCCTCCACAGAAAATACCATATGCACATATGCCATATAATTCAGTATAAAATTCTCAATATAAAACAGACTTTTCAATCTCAGTATATTCATCTATCAAAACTTTCCAATCAGGGGAAATATATAATCATGCTCATATCCGAGGCAAACTTATCACTTTATAAATCAACGTCACATGAATAACATAATTTCTTTGCCGTGTAATGCGAAATACATTTAAATATCACATGTTCAATGTATATCAAAATTCATACTCTTCTTGAATTAGATATCATATTTCAACTATTTTAGATATTCTAAATCATTTCAAGAATATATAAAAGTATAAATAACATGTAATTATGCTCATTTATCAATGTAGTAATCATGCTTATTTATCAATGTAAAGTTTAAGAAGAGTAAAACAAGCCAAAAGAAGAATCATCTACTCATAGGATTAGGGCCCCAGATTGGATAACCCTAAAATGTATTTTTCTGATCTCAATTCGATCAAATAAACCTCGAAATTGTATCCGGAGGGTCCAAAAAATCAAGAGAGCAACTTCCGGAATTTGGTCACTATTCACTGCCGAAAAATACTATTCACCCACCAGAAAATACTATTCACGATGAATAAAAAGGCTGTTAGATGACCGAAAATATACCTATCCTAAGGTTTATCTAACATCTGAATCTATCTACGGCGTCAGAATTTCAATTGAAGGTCTTCAAGTAAAAGTTTCAAGATTTACCTTTTTCCGAGATTTTTTACTTCAGATTTACGGCGATTCAACGATTGATTTGAAAAATTGATCGGTCAAAACTGAAGTATTCTTCGTCCTGAATTCAATAACACCTTCATTTTTTAGATCGGAAGCCAATAGGCACTCTAGATCGAAAGATAAAGTTATATATTATTATTCACTTACTATTCACTCACTATTTAAAATTCTCGATTTCTCTTCGAAATTGTAGCCGTTGTCTTCCTTCCCCCGTATCTCCATTTTATTGTCATATTTTTTTTTATAATAATTATTATTATTTAATAATTAATAATAGAATTTTTTTTTTATATATAAATTTATATAAATTTCGTTTTTCATCCTAAAATATCCCAAAAATTTGTAAAAATTTACATTCTCATAAACATTTGGTTAAACTCTTAAATCATAATTTTTCTTGATAAAAATCGTAATAAAACAAATCTCAAAATAAATATCTTTATACATAATAAAAGAAAGAATATTTCTAAAAATACCATAAAAATTTATTAGAGGCCGGTATAATTATTTTAAGCAACACAATACTTATTTTAATTTAAAATCTATTTACTTTTAGCAAAAGATAATCATTTATAAACAAATAAAAATATATTTGCTTGTAGCAAAATATTATCATTTAAAAATAAAAATTACGTGCCAAAACATAAATTCTCATATTTTCTTTGTACTTCTTTAACCCATGTAGTAAATATATATATTTTTTACGGTTCTTATCTCTATTTTCAAAATTCTCTCTTTTATTCTAAATTTTTTTTAATTGAAATTTTCGTTAAATTTTACGGTTATTACATATAGTGTATATTTATATAGGTCCAACTCGAATCTCCATTATAGTCCATTTTTCCTTTTTTGGGGTAAGTCCAAAAAGAAAAATCTCCATTATAGTATGGATGGAATTAAATGTTGCTTGGAGGAAAGACTGGGCCAAAGCCCAAAACAAAATAACCACAACTAGAATACATCCACTTAGTTTAGTTTCGAACCAAAAATAAAAAATAAATGTACTAGCTTTGGGCCTAGTTTCATGACTCACGAGAAAGGCTCTCCCTCTTAACCTGAGGATCTCTGACTAAGGCGGCAGCCCCTCCCCTTCTTCCTTTTAGAGGTCGTTTGGTTGCTGGATTTAAAGTGATGGAATAAAAATCAGCATTTCCATTCCATCCGAAAAAGCGTTTGGTTGCAAAAAATTTAAACCTATGGAATGGAGATTCCTTTATGGGAGGGAGAAGGCATTCCCACGCAGCTTGGATGGAATCAGCAGAAAAAGGTGGGAAATGACGTTTTTCTTTTTTTTTTCTTAAGTAAACAATAAAAATATTTTTTAAAAATAAATTAATTAAAAAAATTTACAAAAAATACTTGTTGAAGTGGCTTGTTATATGCAAAATAATAAATAAATATTTTTTTTAAATAAATAAATATTTTTTAAAAAATAAATAAATTAAAAAATTTAATTTATTATTGATAAATAATATAAAATAAATAATATTTAAATTATTTTTTAAAATCATTAATATTTTAAATAAATTTTTTATATTACTATTTAATTTTTTTATTTATATTATTTTTAAATAAATTTTTAAGTAACAATAATATTTATAAAAATTATATATTAATGATTATTTTTTAATTTATCTCATTTTTAAATAAAATTTTAAATTTAAATAATATTATTTTACTATTTTTATATTTCAAGGATATTTCTGTCTTTTTGTCAGCTTTCTATTTCATTCCATTCTATTGCGTACCAAACGTAATTTTTTTTACAACATTTCATTCCATTCCCAATTCTCCTTTCTATTACTTTTCATTCCTTTCTTTGCCACCAACCAAACAGAAAACAGTTAAAAAACTTAATATTTATATAAAGTTAACAAGTATATTGTGTGTTCAAAATATATTTATTTATTTTATCAGTATAGTTGTTTTTTTCCTTGAGTTTGAGTTTTAAATTTTATTATTTTTGAGGTATATGACCTCTTTTTATTTTACTTATCTCTCTAAATTTCGAGTGCAAAATAATTTTGTTTAAATATTTTTTATTCTTCCTTTTTGGTATTTCTTAGTTGTATTTCTATTCATTATCTTCGAATGAATGAAAGACGAATGAAAAGACAACAAAAAATAGGGCTCTGATATGCGAATCCAATCTGCACTTATTAGCTTCACTCTCCCACTTAATAAAGTGAAAATATCGAAGTATATCTAATAATAATATGGCTCAACTTCAAAAGTAAAATTCTATGTACAGAATTATCTTGAAATTAACAATACATAAGAAAATAAAATGATTTTTTTTGCACTTTTGTAATTACCAATCCAATCTTCTCGAGGGAATTATTTTTTTCTCTTGTGCGTGTGTAACGTCGTACAAATTTTTGTCAGTAAATAATTAGATTATTAAATATTATTGTTAAAAATATGAATTTATTTCCTTTTATATTTCTTTCCACCATCTTAGAGCCCCTTCGGTACTTTCAATTTTTACTTTTTTTTTTCAAACTGTTTTTTTTTAAAATAGAGTTTCAAAAAAAGTGTCGTAACAAAAAAATAAATAATAGTGTTTATTCAAATCATGTCATAAGCACTTCTATCAATGTTATTTGACTAGTCTCTTAAAAAAGTCCTTTAATTTTTACTATCAAACTATTAAAAAGGACATGCCTAAACATGACTTTGTAAGCAATATTAATTTTGCCTATTTTGTTTTTATAATAAGAAGAATCGATATATTATGGAAAAACATTTATTTCATAGACAAGATAACAAACGCCGCTCATGAGCTACCTAATCTCAAGGCTAAATACCTTACAAGCATCTTACCATAACATAAAAGATTTAGTACTCATATCATTAGACTAATACTTTTTGATACATAAGATCTTCTATTGAAGAAAGTGTAAAGTATTCTCATATTTTAGTTAAACTCTAGCTTTTAGGAAGAAAAAGAGCTTAGAAAGAAGATATGTTTGATAAACACACAAAGGTTACTTTCATCTCAAGTGCAATCTACCTTACAACAAAGACAACTATTGGTATATATAGTTGAGGCTTAATAGAAACTGAGACAAATAACTCACTAACTTTAAGTACAACCCATGACTAAAGTTGAAATCTTGTCAACTTTAATAAGGCTAACAATAGGATGGACAACTAACTACAAAGCTTACACAAAAACATGTGTTTAAAGTGAACACACAAAATACATGGGACAACTAGCACTACAAGAAAATGTGTTTTTAGTGGCAACTTTTCAGTAATCACCAAAAATTTGATACTAAAAATTTCTTTTATTGTCAACCCTTAAAGGCCCACCAATGAATGGTTTCTTTTTAGTAGCGATTTTTATGACTCACCACTAAATAGTCAACTTTTATTGGTGAACTCTTTGGAGTCACCACTAAAATCTAAAATTCGGCCACAAAAATAAAATAAAAAACACGAGGGAAAAGCTTTTAGTGATAACTTTTATTAAGTCACCATTAACAACTAAGATTTAGTGATGACTTAGTAAAGTCGTCAAGAAATGTTAAAAAAAAGAGACAACACTTAGGAGGAAAACTAAATTTGTTCTCTTTCTTTCACATTTCTTTGCACTGTTGGCATCTTCGTCACCCTTCACTGTCAACATCTCTAGGTATTTCATTAGTAAGCATTGTAAGCTCTTCTTTGCTTCTTTGTTCTATCTCATGTCTTATGTGTATTTAGTTGGATTATAAATGGAAAAATTCTAGAGGAGAAGAGGAGCCCTCTAATTTTGGAAAACTTAGGTTTTGATTCATCTCCATTTTTATATCGTATAATTTAGATGGGAAATCCAATATTATTTTCTTCTATTTAATTTGATTCATTCTCTTACTGTGTGTGAAGTTTTTGATTGATAGGGATTTCTAGCATGTCAATTCTTGTTGGCATAGCAATGTTTGCATACAAACAGAGCAATAATAATGGTTTTCTTATTAAAAAATTTGAAGTTATCCACTAATTTAGAGAATGTTAAGTTTGAAAACATATGTGGATTACAATTTACAACACATCTTAAGGGAAAGGGGATGCATTTTGTTCATACTTACAGAGAGATTTTAGTTTTGTTTAAGTGCAAGTTTACATAGTCATTGGCAAATAATAAATATGAGTATAGAGTGTTGATCACATGATAATTACTATTATTAATTACTGCACTATTAATCTTAATCCTTAGTGAACGATGCAAAAATAGATTGATTAAAAATAAAAATAAAAACTAAAATTAGAGGAAGCAAAAGAAAATTAGAATAAGTCATATGATTGGAATTCTAAATGTTCTAATTTCACTATAATTAATCCACTTTGAATGTATCTATCTTTTTAACATGAAAATTATAATCTTAATGGTCAGTTGAGTTACCTTAAATTATCTACTAGCATTTCTCAAAGTTTAATAGAAATTCCTTTAGAAGCTAATCCACTATGTCCTTATTGAATTAAAATAACCAAAGATTCATTAAATTTTATGGCTCTCAATTGAAGATTGCATAGACCATAAAAGTATATGTTTATCTTACATGCAATCCATGATTAGCTACACAATAAACAAAGCATATAAGTCACCTAACTAATGATCAAGTAATCAAAAGCATTAAGAAAAAAACTCAATTAAGAAAAATAATCCATTGATTAAATTGAATACACAATACAAATGTTTCATAATTAAGTTATATCGTAGCCCTAGAAAATAAACTAATTCATGGAAGAAAACATAGAAACAAAGAAGAAAGAATAAGAAAACACAAGTTCGAGAGGGAATTGAGACTGTCACCAAAGCCTAAGTTTCTCTCCTCCCCTTCTAATTTATAGCTCAAGGATGTTTTTAAAGTTGTAATAAGTCTTTAAATTTCATTCAAACTCTTATGTTCAAAAATTGATTTATCGCACTAGCATCACAACGCCAAGAATTCATCATTGCGATGCTTAGGTTTTGGGTTACGGTACTCTTTTATGTTCTTTCTGGCGTCACGATGACAAGAATCTACCATCATGACGTTGGAGTTTCAATATTTCACTCTAAATTTTTGGAATTGCTAGCATTGTGACAATAGGATTCCACCGCCACCATGCTGACATTTCTATCTAGTTTTCTCGTAATTCATGCTCCTTTTTTTGGAATTTATTCAGATCTTATTAGTTCTTTGACTTCCTTTCTACTTACAAAATAAACACACCATTACACAAAAATCTAAGAAGAAAATTTCTAAAGACAAAAAAAAAAACTAAACTAAAGGTACCTAAATTATGAGCGTAAAACCTACTTATCAAATTTCCCTAAACATAGCTGTTTGCTTGTCTTTAAGTAAAAACAAAAAACAAAACAAAAATTCACTAAACTTAAAAAATTTTAAATTGATGTATTGAATGACAAGTTGTTTTGACTTACTAATCTTGCCTCAAAGTTTTTAAGGAATAAGTAGCTTAAGATAAACTTTAAAACTTATAATTATGTATTATTCTAACCCAAATACCACCTTTTTGAATCCTAAGTGTGTGTGTGAACAACCCTGTGACATTTAACCTTTGACACTCAGATGAGTTTATTCAACTTAATGCTTTAAAAACATATCTCTAGATAAATGAGTTTTAGAGACTCTATATGCTTATTTTTTATGTCACTCTCTACTAATATAGACTAAGCACCAAACCTATGATCAATAGAATGTTCTTAAGCTTGTAATGTATGACTTGGGTTTAAGGTAGGATAAAAGATATCAAACTAGGCTCAATTCACCTTATCACGCACGATCATTCTAAATTCTTTCTTCATGCTTCTCTAATATATTCACATTTTTCTTTTTCATTCATTACTTATTTTTCTCTTTTCCTCTTTATTCACATTTTTCTTTTTCTTTTTCCATTGTAAATTATTTTTATTTGCAATCTTTCTTCTTTTTTATACTTCCATGCTCCTCCCTTTCACCTTTTAACAATATTGCTCTTGATAAAACTTTCAATAATGATCATGCATATGAGCGAAAAAGGGTAAAACAAAATAATATAATTTTATTCTTGGCTCAATTAGTAATATGAATAATGAAGAAAATGATTCAATTATGCTCAAAATAAGGAGACTAAGGATATAATAATTCATGGGTTGGATTGAATGGCTCAAACTATTTGAAAATTGCCTAAATTATTTTTTAAATAAGGTGTCACCTAGGATTTCACCTCAAGTAACAATCAAATAAGTTCTAGAGTCCTATGAGAGCATATATATATATATATATATATATATATATATAGTTATTTATAATAAATAAACTTTCTCTAAGTATTCAATCAGTTAAATTCCTAAGGTTTAGGTGCTTAAAAATTTTCAAGATTCTCGAGAAAAATATAAATTTTAATAAGATTTATTAAACTCACACATGAATATAATTTTTATCTATTTTTTAAAAGCTAACAAAAATTGTTAAAGCCAATCAAGTCATCGACTTTTAGTGTTGTCCAAACCAGTAAGTCACTTAAGACACATATTGAAACATGAACCCACATAAATCACACAACTTGCTTAAACATAATAAATTAATGCATACATTAAGGAGAGTCAAAATATTTATTACAAGTATCAATCATTCATTTATTCAAAAGATTCACCCCTAACTTTAAGTTTTACATTATCCTTAATGTAAAAATAAAAGAAGAATTAAGTTAGAAGACTTGCTAGAATATTTGGTCTATGGGTGCTTGCTTATTATTGAGATTCGTGTTTTCATAGGCATCTCCTAAAAATACATAGTAAAGATATTCAAATATTTATTTCATACCTGGAGTATTATTTCTTGATGCTTATTGCAACTTGTCCTCTATTTTTATTGCTAGTATTACTATAGAAACTCATAATCTATCTTGGCTTTACTTTGCTAATCTTTTCCCTTAACTTTGCCCAATGATACCTCATGCTTGATGTTCCAAAAGTGTTTTTATAGTGAAGAGATTCTTCACTAGCTGTTGGTAAATTCTCTTTGTTGCCTACTGAATTAATGAAACTAAATGCTTGAACTAAGGTAAGAATGCCTAGTTCTAGGTGAACAACTAGTGTGTTTGCATGATAGACCTTTTTCACCTAGTTCTCAATGGCTTTTTCCTCAAAGAAAGTGTCTGCCTCCTCTATTTTAGGCTTAGTTACCTCTATGCCACTCTGAAAGATCTCAACATTCACTTACTCTTCTGGTTCTCCCTCAGTATTACTAGGTATAGAATTTTAGAATCTTTCAGTGATAAGTTCAATAAGATTTCCCATTTAAAGTTTTAACTTTCTAATGTAGGCTGCTCATATTTAAATAACAGTATTTATTCTTGCCATAAATTGTGTAAGAGTGTCTTTTAGGGAAGGCTTAGGTGTTGGGGCTATAATTGAGTAGATGGCTGTGTCTAAATGTGTAATAACTGTAAAATTTAACGAAAAATTCCAATTAAAGGGAATGTAGAAAAAAAAAGAGAATTTTGACAATAGAGATAAGAACCAGTGAAAATATGTATATTTATTACATGGATTAAAGAATTACAAAAAAAAAAAATATGAGAATTTATATTTTAGCGCGCTATTAGCAAAAATATTATTATTTATGTAGAAATAATTATGATTTGTTAAAAGTAAGTAGACTTTTAAGTAAAAGAAGTATTGTGTTGTTTAAAATAATTATATCGGCCTCTATTGAATTTTTATGGTATTTTTAGAAATATTCTTTCTTTTAATATGAATAAAGATATTTGTTTTGAAATTTGTTTTAATATGATTTTTATTGAGAAAAATTATGATTTAAGAGTTTAACTAAAGATTTATGAGGAAGGAAATTTTTAGAAATTTTTGGGATATTTTATGATGAAAAATGGAATTTATATGAATTTTTATAAAAAAAATCCTATTATTAATTATTTAATAAATATTATTATATTTAAAAAAAAAAAACAAATGTCAGAAACCATAAACGAAGCCGGGTGCAAAATTTCATAAAGAAGAAAAGAAAAAAAAAAACGAAAAGGAATAGTAATGAATAGTGAGTGCATAGTAATCTCAAAATTTATCTTTCGATTTGAAGTGCTTAGGGGCTTCCAATCTCAAAACTGAAATTGTTATTGGATTCAGGACGAAGAGTACTTCAATTTTGACCGATCAGTTTTTCAAATCAACCGTTGAATCACTGTAGATCTGAAGTAGAAAATCTCGGTAAAAGGTAAGTTCTGAAAAACCTTACTTAAAGACTTCAAATTAGAAATCTGACACCGTAGATGGGTTCAAAAGCTTGATAAACATTAGAATATGTAATTTTTTTGGTCATTTGGTAACTTTTTATATGACGGTGAATAGTACTTTTGGCCGTGAATAGTGGCAGATGAATAGTAATTCCGGCGATGAATAGTGACGATGAATAGTGTTTCCGGCGGTGAACAGTACCCGAGCTCATTTAAGGTTTTTGGACCTTCCAGACACGTTTTTGAAGCTTATTTGGTCAAATTCAGACTAGAAACGAGGATTTTAGGGCTGTCCAATCTGGAGCCCTTACCTGTGAGTAGATAATTCTTCCTATAACTTGTTTTTACTCTTCTTGAACTTTTCATTGATAAATGAGTATGATTACATGTTATTTATATGTTCATATGTTTCTGAAATGGTTTGGAATATTTGAAATGATTGAGAAATGATATCTAGTTCAAGAAGAGTATGAGTTTTGAAATAGATTTTGAAATGCTTTGAATACGATAATTCTAAATGCATTTCGCATTACATGGCAAAGAAAATATGATATGCATGTGGCATTAATTTTACAGTGTTATATTTGCCTCGAATATAGGCATGATTATATGATTTCTCTGATTGGAAAATTTATAATAAAAGATTTTGTACTGAGACTGAGAGCTCTGTTTTGAATGATATGTAAAGTGGTAAATTGCCGAATATGATTGTATGGCGAATTGTTTGATAATAATTCATTGCATATGATGGATATGCATTTTTTTTACATGTTTATATATTCATATAAATATATATATGTATTGATGAGAAATGACGAGATTATATGGCTTGAGACGATATTGTGAAGGTGGTATTAGTGGTAATGTGAGGAGGCAGTAGGGTGATGAACTCACATTCCCTAATTACCTATTGTGATGATGACAGTGGTAATGTGAGGAGGCAGAAGGGTGATGAACTCACATTCCCTGTTGATCTATTGAAGTTGTACTCAGTGGTAATGTGAGGAGGCAGTAGGGTGATGAACTCACATTCCCTGATTACCTATTCTGATTGTGACTATGGTAATGTGAGGAGGCAGAAGGGTGATGAACTCACATTCCATATTTATCTATTGAGTTTATTGAAAGTTGTGACATACTTGAGTATTATACAAAAGAATTGATTTTTATTGCATAACAAATTCGATTTAAGATCAATTTGTATCATATGTGGTTACAGATATTTGTATGTGATTTGAACTGAGATGTTTTGAAATGCGAGTCCCATATGAATGTACTCATGAATGTAACTTTTCAATATGAGAAACTTTGAAATGAAAAGTACATCCATATGTTGACCTTAGAAGTTATAGGGGGAGTTATCTGCTCACTGAGTTGTAAAACTCACTACACGATGTGGATCTATTTTTCAGATAAAGACACAGAGTTTGGTCCAGCAACCAAATGATCGACTAGAGGTTGTACTCCAGTGGTGAGCCTACATTATTTCTAGGCTCTCAATGTTTTATAATTGAAAAATATTTGTATTCTAGAGTTGCTCTGAACGTCACAGGCAGGATCCTTGCTTCTACTGTTACTCTGGTGTTTATAGACGTAAATTGTATATTGTATATGTGTATGAGAACTTATATGTATTGGTTTATATGATAAAGAATGTCATTATGTTCATTTATGGAAAATATATGTGTATGGTATATGGATTTCACGTGCCCTAAAATTTGGGTCGTGACAAAATGCCAATTTCCTACTTCTATATAATAGCATATGTTTTTGCCATAAAATGATTGTGGGTCTTTATAAATTGGTCAGTAGTCACTACAAGTTGGGTAAGAGCATCTTCTAGAGAAACCTTAGGTGGCTAAGATTGGAACTAAGGTTAATTATTGTGCCATCTTTGATCATAATTGTTGGAATAAAAATTCTTTGGCATGTAATAATTTCCAAAAAAGTTGGATATGTTTTGTTTGAGGTGGAGTTAATGGATAGACCACTTAGCAATAATAATTAAAATGAGGTCCATATATTGTGGGCATAGCATAATTCTAATATATCCATTTATTCCAATCATTCATGATTCCTGGATCAGCAATATCCTCTCAAGATAACACCTAAAAATTCAAAGTACGAAAAATAGTAAATAAAAGAAAAGAGAATTCAAATAGGATTAGGACTACTTAGTAACAACAATTAAGAAACAAATCAATTCTAGCAACGATGCCAAAAACTTGATATGCACGAATTTAATTTCATTTAAGTGCAAGTATACATTGTCGTTATCAATTAATAAAATCTTTATGTGAATATAAAGTGTCGATCCTATGGGAATTGATGTTATTAATTATTGCACCATTAATCTTAATTATAAGTGAATGATGCAAAAATAGATTGATTAAAAATAAAATAGAATTGAAATTAAAGGAAGCGAAAAAAAAAAGAACAAGTCAAGTGATTGAGATTCTAGGGGTTTTGATTTTACAATAACTAATTAACTTTAAATTTATCTATCTTTTTACCTAAGTTATAATCTTAATTTCTAGTCGAGATACTTTAAATTATTTGTTAGCCTCTTCCAAGATTTAACAGAAATACTTTTAGAAGCTAATCTACTATGTCCCCATCTGAATTAAAAGAGTCAAAGATTCATTAAGTTTTATGGCTTTATATTAAAGACTATATAGATCATGCAAGTATATCCCTATCTTACATACAATCTATGGTTAACTACATAATGATATAAACACATAAAACTCCTCCCGATTTTATTATATTAACAAATCATCTAATTAGTGATCAAGTAATCAAAATCATTAAGAGTAGTGTAGAAAAATCAATTAATAAAATAATCAGTTGATTAAATTGATTAGAAAATACAAAATTTCATAATTATGCTACATAATAACCCTAAAAAATAAATTAACTCATGAAATAAAAATAGAAACGAAGAGGAAATAATAAGAAAACTCAAGTTGGAGATGGAATCAAGGCTGTCGTCAAGAAAGAGTCTAAGGTCCTTTCCTCCATTTTCAAGTCATAGCCCAAGGGTCTTATTAAAGTTGTAATAGGTGATTTAATTCCATTCAAACTCTTATTTCAAAAATTGATTTATTGCACTTGTATCATGACGCCAAGAGTCCACTGTCTCGATACTGAGGTCTTGGGTCATTGTACTCTTTCACGTTCTTTCTGATGTCACGACAGTAAGAATCTACCATTGTGATGTTAGATTTTATGGATTACACTTTGAATTTCTAGAATTGCTGGCTTTGTGATGGTAAGATTCCACTATTGTGACATTGACATTTCTGTCCAAGTGATATACTTCGTTGAGGTGAATTTGATGATTTGGTAGTGTTAATGGTGATAAGAGGATTGATTGTTTGGAATGGTAGTGTGTGCCGTGGAGGAAAGGGAGGGGTTAGTCGATACCATGAAAGCTTGTGGGAGAAGAGACTATGAATAATGAGAACATGATTTTGTATTTTTGGAGTTTTGGAAGAAAGGCTAGAGATTAGGATCTTTTTGTGCTCTAATACCATATAAAATGTAGAGGTGAAGGCTTGCAATTTATTAATCACTAGAGGTATATATATAGGTTTTACAACATTTAAATAACCAAAATCCTAAGAACTAGTTTGCCCTAAATCCTAGCTCATTATATTGCAGTTTTATGATATCTTATCAAATATTTACAAATTCTATGCTAACTTATTTATAGGTTATATGCTAACTAATTTATGTGCAGTAATATTTTTAGTAATTTCTCGGTAGACTCTTTCCTTTAGACTACGTCTGTGCAGATAATTGACATTGCAGAGGTCTTCATTGATTGAAGTGCCCTTTAATGGTTCTAAAATAGAGCATTAAGTAGGTATTTTACTGTACTTTGACTTTATAGACCATTTTGGTAACTTTCTTGCATTCTGTTTTGTTCATTTATTTGCTTATTGCACTAATTCTATTGTCTTCATGTTCACCTATGAATAGGATACCCCTTTGTACTTTTGATAATATACAAGTGAATTCATATTTCACACCCCTAATTTTACAACAAATATTGACTTGCCCAAACCTCACCCATTCCAAAACTCAAGTTCAACATTTATGTCTTGTCCATGCTTTCTTTCTTACTAATAGTCATTTGGATTTTGTTCCTTTCACTTGTTATAGTTTTCTCCTGCTCTTGACATTTTTGAGTCAATTTTATTATCTTTTTGTTAGGATTCAATTATAAATAGGTAAATTGGTTAAGCAAAGTAGTTTTTGATATGAGCACCATTTAGTCTAGTTATGAAATTGTTATTATCAATGTTTTTAGCACAAGGGATAGAGAATGGGAATGTAAAAATATCAAAGAAAAAATGTATTAGGATTGAAGGGTTTTGATTTTCCTTAAGTGATTAGTATAGAGGGGGAAATGGGAAGGCTGTGAAACGTGTTATGTGTGAACTTTAAAATTGTATTTTTATCTCATTTTGGATGATTTTCCCATGTTGATTAGGAATTGGAATGAACTTTTTTCTGGAAAAGGCAATATAGCAAATCCAATCCCATAGATTTAATGAGACTCCACTTAGGAGAAAAAAATGGGCTTTTCATCCAACTAATAGTAGTGTAGTTTGGAGTCTAAGGAAACATGAAATGGGGAAAACTTGTTATGTAAAGATCTAAAGAACAATGTTTAGGATTTGTGCAATTTCCAGTTGTAGGAATATGATAGTGAATGAAAGATGCAATATAGAAGAACTTAGGGTAAGTAATACAAAAAAACTAGAATATACTTGACATATGAGCAACTAGACCAATTTTTTGTAACTTTCCATATGGTAAAATGTGTAGTATACTTATCTATATTAACCTTTATGCTTTATGTAATAGGATTGCATCTTTTTCTATGACAATTAGTGCAAGATTAGCAATATAAATAGCCTTTATTTTGTTCAAATGCATTGCTCTTCTTCTTTTTACTTGCTCATTTTCACTCCAACCAAAAATGGTAAAAAATATTATGGATAAAAGTTGGTTAAAGTTATAGCTCATTTAGTGTGTTTTTCATTGGTATAAGTTGTGTTCTCTATCAGTGCTGCAATGTAGCTATTATACAATCTTATCTCTTTCTTGTTATTGATGGTTGGGGTTGTTGTTGCAATGTCCTTGGCATTATTATTAAGGGCATTGCTTTTGTGTTTGTTTGTTTTCTCATCATTGATTTGGATATTAGAATGAGATACAAGTAGTGCTATTGTTGTGTACTAGTCATGTTTTTCTTAGGATTATTTAACATCTTGTTATTTCTTATTAGAAGAGATCTTGTATTTTGATCATTGATGCTACCATGCTAACCCTATTAATGTAGGTTGACATGAATGTTGTACAGAAACATATGGCTTTGTGATTAATGTTGAGATTTAAGGACAGCTGAAGTAATATAGTTGTAGTATATATACATACATATTGAATTGTGAAAATAATTGAAAATATATATATATATCACTTTAAAAGCAGAGAAAGAAATATTTATTATAGAATTGTTCACCAATCTTTTTTCATTTATATCTATTGCATGATTCTTGGAGTTGATTTAATATGTGGTTATATTGTTGTTCTTTTCTTCTCATAGTGTTATATATAATTTATTCATTCATTCTCATTGTATATGAAGAGGAAAAAACTCTGATAGTCTTCCTAACTAATGCCACGAGTAACACTACACCAAGCTCTACAGTCAATACTACTAGTAATGCAACATCAAGCTCTCTAAAAGAACCACTGACTTAAGTAAATTTTGTGAATATTTTATTATATATAGTGCTTTTAGCTAGATTTATTCATAACTTACATAATATTTGACTAGTTGCGAACATTTGTTGTATTTGAAATTGTGTAATTATATAAAATTTTATCAATTTATTTATTTCTTTTGATCTTTTATCATATAAATTTTTTTTAACCATAGTAGTATTTACATTCAGTGGCGACCTTTCATCGCTATTGAAAGTGGACATTCAAATGTTGACATATTAATGTTTCCATTGGAAAGAGATTCAGTGGTGACCTTTAGTTGCCACTGAAAGTGGACATTTAGTGACAACTATTATGGTTTTCAATGGCGACTTTTTTCAAATGACACAAAAGGTTACCACCGAAAACCTTCGGTTATAAAAGTATAAGCATTGATGTTGTGGCAAAAAAAATTCGTTGTTGAAAGTTTTTTGTGGTGACTTTTAGGCTATCAATGGTGACAAAATTCACTAGTGAATGCCTGTTTTCTCATAGTAGGACAGGATAATTGGCAGTTTTATCTTTATTTTTGATTGAGTTGGTAATATGATCTTGAGTTATGGTTAGAAGATATGTTTCAATTCTTGTAGTTTGATTCATCATAATTTATGCTTTCATAAAAGTCATGCCACTATAGTTTGCTAGTGTTTTCTTGATAGAGGTGTTTTAAGTCCATGAAAACATAATCTTGTACAAGAGTTTTTCCTTTGTCCTAATTAGGATTTGATGTAAAGACATAATAATTGTCTGGTAAAACTTGATATAATTTAGGCATTTCAGAAATAAACTCTCCTTCTCTTAGGCCAATAGAAGTACAAGCAATAGTCTTTGAAGGATTAGTGAAATTATTGATTTCATAGAGTAAATATTTTAGAGTGATCATGATTTATTTATCATGTTTTGAAAAATCAAGAAAGTTTTGCATTGGTTGACCTAATTTTGTGACCATAGTAGCTTGTCTATACTTTCAAAGTAGGGATTGTAAATGATACAAATAGATGAAACCTTAGGGAGGTTCCTTATTGCCATTTTCCAAAGGTTGAAGTTACCAATGGTCTTTTGAAGTTCTTCTCTCCAACACATTAATGAAGCAAACCATTGTAGGAAAATCTATAGCTATTTATCTTAATTATGAGAATCATTATGCAATGACATGTACATTTGCATGATTGAAAATTCTATTGGTATGCTGTAGATATCGATAAGAGACCAAAGGTACCATATTTCTTCACGAAGAGGATCCTGGGTTTTGATGTGGAAGAGGATCCAGAATGGAAAATCAATGTGAAACATTGATATTTTAAGTCTAGTTGTGGAGGCATTGAAAAAAATTGTCTTTAGAAAAGGCTTTAATAGAAGTAGGGGTAGGAGAAAGCTTTACGTTTGGAGAGAATTGTTCGTTGTTGCTAGCTCCAAAGGTAAGGGAAGAAAAGTCATGATTAATAGGAAGACTAATGCTAAAATAATGACTTGGATAGATTTGGGTCTTGAGAGTAAGTCTGGTGATAAAGGAGAATTTTGAGTGCTTATCAGTCATATTTTGTCCCCTATTTCATAGTTACTTGTGATTATTTCTATGCTTTTGGTTATACTTTGTTCTGGGTACTGCTGTGGTTTGTTTTGTGATTGCAGGAGAGCAAAAGAAGCCAAGAAACAAAGAAAAGTAATCATGGAAAGAGCCTAAAAGACTTGGGATATGCTAAAGAGGAAGCAAGGAGGCTACACATCAAAAATCATGAAGAAAGGAGCATGGCAGCATGCAGCACGGCCAGGTTGTGCTTGGTGGCTTGCAACACGGCTTGGCCGTGCTCTGAACAAGAGATGTAAGATTTCCCCAGAAACTAGCCCAAACCACGGCCAGGCCGTGTCCTGAAACACGGTCGTGCTTTGGGTCCGTACTGCACGTTAAAATTAGGGTTTTTAGCTGCCAAGGAGATACATAAGTTGGGGGAAAACGCAGAGACAGACATTCATTCCGGAGGAGACATTTTAGACTCGGTTTTTAGGCTTAGAAAACACTTCTAGGTTAGATTTTAACTGGAATAATTGTGGATTGGATGTTCTAGGATAGGATTTATCAGCATTTGAAGATTGTATTTCAGTTTTTACTTTTCTGCTCACCAGGTTATATTTTCTGCTTTAATTCTTTATCTCTACTCCTACCTCTATTCATTCTCTAGAGTTTGTATCGAACTATTATGTTTTATTTAATGATTATGAGTTTGACTCCTGATTATATGATGTGTGAGTAGTTTTTATCTAGGGTTTTGGTAAACCCACTTGTGATATGATGATACCTTGATGGAATGTTAGAACCTTAATTGTAATTGCTCTAGATGGATTAGGATTGTAATAACCCTCTGCTAATAAAACCTTTGAAGGTTAAGTACAAATCATTTGAAACAAGGAAGTTGAGAACAATGTAAAATTTTAGAGCGTTTCTGACCTTTCTTCACTCATAGAAGCATAACTCTTTCATATGAACTTCAAATTAGGTGATCCAAGCGGTTAATGTTGTGGTTATTTGATTATTTAATCCACAAATATCATTTCACGGGTATTTCGTGTTTAAAGTGCAATTTCAGGTAAAATCATAAGTTTGGAAAAGTTTGGGACAAATTCCAATGACCGGGATTGAGTGAGAATCAAGAAAAGCAAGTTTTCATGGTTTGGAATTTTCGCTGCGGCGAGAATGCTGCAGCATTTTTCCCGAGAGCATGATTTTTCTGGTTTCAAATCTGGCCGACGGCGAGATTATGTTCGCCGCCGGCCAGATGAGTTCGCCGGCGGCGAAAATCACAGAGCAGAAATCTCGCCGCGGTGAGAATATTTTCGCCGGCGGCGAGTTATTTTCCAGAAATCTAGCCGCGGCGAGAATACCTTCGCCGGCGGCGAGTTTCGTCAGAAAATGCGTTTTTCAGCAGCCCTCCTCCCTTTTTCCTTCATTTCTCCTTCATCTGAACCCTCCCTCTCTCTCTCTAAAATTTTCTCCACCTTCTCTCTAAGATATCTCACCATCCGGCCACCCGATTTGAGCTACCGAGATACCGTTGGACTTGTGGGAAGGAGAGCTACAAACCCCACCGATCAGTTTCGCCAGACAACCGCCGGAAAGTCGTCGAAAAATCGCATGAACAGTACCTCCAAAGGTATAACTCCGTCTAATCGCGTTTTAAGTTTCGTTCTTCCGAAATTCTTTCCATAGATAGTCTTAGAATTAGTTTCTATGTTAGAATATAAGGTTTTTTAGGTTTAGGGTTAGTTTTTCGGCCGGCGTGAATAGTGTTTCCGGCCGCATGAATAGTGACGTTTATGATTTATCGAATTCTCATGTTATATCTAAGTTTTTTAGGTTGTTGAGCCAGCACGAGGTGAAATTCTCGTTGTTGGACTCCTAGTACGGTGAGTGGGTTTTTCTTACTATAGCGCATGTTTTACGAATTCAATTTATAACTCTCTCGTATGATTTTAACTAGTTGGAATGTATGCTAAATTGTTTTACCGCTTTAAAAACCAATATGTTCCAACCATGTTAGAAATTATAAATTTCAATCCTAGTTGAACCCTAGGTATGCAGGGCAAGCATCTAGACTGATAATTCTCCATTGAGCTAGATTTATAGAAATGCAAACTTAGTCATAGAAATAAACTAAGTTAACCATGAAATGATTTGATGCATGGCGAACATCTATGCGACGTCAACGGACGATCTATGTTTAAGGAAAAGTTTATGATGATAAAGGTCTCCATGGGAATCCATGGATGAGACATATTTTAGAACGAAGTTTTATGCATGAAAAGAGTTAGATGGAGAATTATAACTTTATTTTAATGTTATTGAAATGTTTTACTTTAAACTCTTTGAATAGCATATTTTCAAATATTTTCTATTGGAGGAACTCTTTTTTATCACTGTTAGCTAGCCGCAGGTAGTGCTAGCCTTGGTGCACCATGGTCATGTTGAGGCTTCGGCCTAGGATATTGTGACAGACTTACGACCGCCTAAGTCACAGAATTTATGGTGGACTTATGTCTACGCCTACAGTGATTGTCGCACCCTTGCTATGTGCTTGGAGAATTTAGGATGGACTTATGTCTACGCCTACAGTGATTGCCACACCCTTGCTATATGTGCTTGGGGAATTTAGGGTGGACTTATGTCTACGCCTACAGTGATTGCCACACCCTTGCTATGTGCTTGAAAAATTTAGGGTGGATTTATGTCTACACCTACAGTGATTACCCTCCCCTTGCTATGTGCTTGGGGAAGATGATAGATCTGTTAGGAAAGAACTCCAATAGACTAGTGCATTTTTTCTTAAAGATTAAATATTTCTAAATAATCTCATTCATCATTGTGATTGCATAAATAACTTCATTTATTACTTACCATGTATAATTGATTTGCTTTACGGTTACTGATTTAAATCCCGTTTTATCTTTTGAACATACATTTGAACTGTTTAGCTTTTCTTTCAATAAATTATGGTTAAATGCTTAATGTTTCTATTATTATCTTTACACTTTGATTTCAACTATTAAACCCATTGCGAAACACTCGTGCTTGGTTTGTCATGTTTCTGTTATAGTGTGATTTACCCATTCACTGAGATGTGATCTCACCCCTCTTCTGTTTCCTCCCCACAGATAGTCAAAGAGACTTTGATCCAACTACAGCTTTGTAGGAGGCTGAATATAGCGTTGGTGAGCCCCAGTTTGGGCAAGGCTCTTTTGTACTGGTTGTCTAGTTTAGTTTATGTCTAATGTACCTCCATGAATTTACAGGCAGGATCCTCGCTTCTTGCGTATTTTGATGTGTTGTTTGAAAAACGGTTTTATGTTTTACAACGATGTTTGTATTATGAGACCATGGGCCAAGTTGAATCACGAATGTTGGATTCATGAGGTATATATATATATATATATATATATATATATATATATATATATATATATATATATATATACAGTATTTTCTTATACTGGATGTGGCATATGTGGCCAGTTATATTTATTATGTACTTTGGATTGTGTGCTGGATGTTTGTACATGCTATGTGTTAGGCTTGCGGCTAGGGGGAAACCCTTATGCCGTGTTGGTCATGTGTTCCATCATTTGGGGCCGTGACAAGGATTAACTATTATATGCATGAATTAGTTGGTAGAATGCCTGATCACCAATCTATCACGTCTAGGGTTTTTAATTGATGAACTGAAAAGTGAAGATTAAAACCTGAACCTAATAGTTAATTAGATTTATCTTAATCGCGAAAGTAGTTTAAGATTCTCTAGAATTGAATCAATTGGTAGGCACGAGAACACCTATTATTTGTATTCGACGGTTGGCATAAAGCTTAATGAACCTAGGTTAAACTAAGTACCACAAAAGTAGGGAATTTGATTAACCTAGGTACGATTAGTGATACTTGAAAGAGTTTGCTAATTATTGAGGCTAAACCATCCCCTAGCTAATCTAGATAATTGCAATTAGAGGGACGAACTTGTTGTTGAGTATCACAAGTGTGGTAAACCCTAATCCTAAACTTTGTTTAATTGGTTATTTTCATCTATTCAATTGTGACACTATCTCATCAAATTTGCATCGATTTAGATAGCATAATTGCATCACTCTAGTAATTGACATTGTTCTCTGTGGGATACAACCCGTACTCACCGGATTAGCTACAACTACACCGTGCGCTTGCGGTAACTAGTGAAATACTCATCCACAAGTTTTTGGCGCCGTTGCGGGGGAACAATTGTCAATATTAGATAGATTGTGAAATAGCTAGACTAAATCATTTTCTTTTTATTTTCCTGCATAATTTTCCTTTGCTGATGTTTGCTTCTTTTCTTCCTTTATAGGTGTGTTTCTCTTTTATGCGAAGAAACCATGGGTTCATTGCCGAGTTTGACCCGAAAATTGAACGCACCTTACGAAGGATAAAAAAAAGGCAGCAGCAAGAGAATTCTGCAGCTACTATGGGGGAAAGAGATAACCGGTCATTGAAGGACTTTACTGCTCTGGACACTCATGGCCTGAACCCCAGCATAGTCAGGCCAGTGGTTGAAGCAAATAATTTTGAGCTGAAGCCATCTCTCTTGTAGATGGTTCAGCAGAACCAGTTTGGAGGGTTGCCTACTGAAGACCCTAATCTTCACCTCTCTGTGTTTTTGGAGTACTGCGACACCCTGAAGTTGAATGGGGTCTCTCAGATGCTATCAGGTTGAGATTATTCCCTTTCTCATTGAGGGATAAGGCACGTGCATGGTTGTACTCTCTTCCATCGGGGTCCATTACTACTTGGCAACAGCTTTCTCAAGCTTTCCTGGCCAAGTACTTCCCACCGAGCAAGACGGCCCATCTGAAGAACCAGATCACTACTTTTGGAGTGCCTTGATTCAGAACAAACTGCCTCCCAAACTCAAGGACCCTGGGAGCTTCTCTATACCTTGTTCTATTGGAGATGTACAGATCACTAAAGCTTTATGTGATCTCGGAGCAAGTGTAAGTCTTATGCCATTGTCCATTTGCAAGAAGCTCCAGATGGATGACCTGAAGCCTACCACTATTTCTCTCTAGTTAGCGGACCGATCCGTCACTCACCCGGTAGGTATATTAGAGGATGTTCCTCTAAAGGTAGGTAAGTTTTTCATACCCATTGATTTTGTTGTATTAGAGATGGAGGAAGATAGCCAAATCCCCATCATTCTGGGAAGGCCTTTCCTAGCCACTGCAGGTGCTATTATAAACGTTAAAGATGGAAAGCTTTCCTTGAATGTAGGGGATGAAAAGATTGAGTTCAATCTTAATGAGGCAATGAAGTGCCCATCTTTAGGTGATACTTGTTGCATTGTCGATATTATTGAGCAAAATATTGTTGAAAATGCAGTAAGCTTTTGTTCTACTGACCCACTTGAACTTTGCCTTGTGGAAAGTTCTGTTTCTCGTGCTGAACAGGTAGAAGCTGATGCATATGCCCAGATGCCTGATGAACGTCCCATGCTATCCTCAAAAGTAAAAGCTGAAAAGTTGGAATCAGACAATGAAAAATCAACAACCATTGAGGAAACCAAGGCACCTAAGGTAGAACTGAAACCTCTCCCATCCAATCTGAGGTATGAATTTCTGGACTCTAACTCTTCATATCCAGTCATAGTAAGTGCTGATCTGAATGCTGAGGAAACTGGTAAGTTGTTGGATATACTTAGGAAATTTAAGAAAGTGATTGGATACATTATTGATGATATAAAAGGGATTAGTCCATCTATCTGTATGCATCGTATTATAGTTGACAATGATCATAAACCTTCCAGGGAACATCAGAGGAGACTCAACCCCAACATGAAAGAGGTAGTCAAGAAGAAAATACTTAAATTGCTTAATGCAGGTATTATCTATCCTATCTCAGACAGTGAATGGGTAAGTGTGGTTCCTAAAAAGGGAGGTATGACTGTTATTAGAAATGATAATGATGAATTGATTCCTACTAGAGCTGTTACGGGTTGACGTATGTGTATTGACTATAGAAAATTGAATAAGGCCACCCGTAAGGATCGCTTCCCTTTGCCTTTTATTGATCAGTTGTTGGAAAGATTGGCTAAACATTCACACTTCTGTTATCTGGATGGATACTCAGGGTTCTTTCAGATCCCTATCCATCCAGACGACCAAGAAAAGACAACGTTCACATGTCCCTATGGCACCTTTACATATCAAAGGATGCCATTCGGATTGTGCAACGCTCCAGCCACTTTCCAAAGATGTATAATGGCTATTTTCTCTAACTTTATTGAGGATATAATGGAAGTATTTTTGGATGATTTCTCTGTTTATAGTACCTCATTTGACAATTGTTTGAGTAACTTGACACAAGTACTTAAGAGATGTGAGGAAGTCAACCTAGTACTAAACTGGGAAAAATGCCACTTCATGGTAAGGGAAGGAATAGTACTCGGACACTTGGTGTCTGAAAGAGGGATAGAGGTGGATAAAGCCAAAATTGAGGCAATTCAGACGATGCCACCACCATCAAACGTTAAGGAAGTGAGGAGTTTTCTTAGGCATGCGGACTTCTACAGAAGATTCATCTAAGACTTCTAAAAAATCTCTAAACCTTTAACCAATTTACTCATTAAAGATGTCCCATTTTTATTTGATAATGACTGCTTGCGTGCTTTTTGTAGGTTAAAGGAGGCACTGATATCTGCACCGATCATCCAACCTCCCGATTGGAGCCTTCCCTTCAAAATCATGTGCGATGCAAGTGACTATGCCGTGTGAGCTGTACTTGGGCCTTATGTCATCTACTATACTAATAAGACCCTGGATGAAGCTCAAGTCAACTATTCCACCACTGAAAAGGAGCTCTTGGCAGTAGTGTTTGCGATTGACAAATTTTGGCAATACTTGCTGGGATTCGAAGTCATAGTATTCACGGATCATGCTGCCATCAAGTACTTGCTAAGTAAGAAGGATGCCAAGCCAAGACTGATTAGATGGATCCTCTTGCTACAAGAGTTTGACCTTGTGATCCGAGATAAGAAAGGAACAGAGAATGTGGTTGCAAACCACCTTTCAAGACTTAGGCAAGATCTGATGAGAGATGACAAAGATGAATTGCCCATAGACGATTCCTTTCCCGATGAACAACTCCTGATGGTTACTTATACCGACGCCCCTTGGTATGCAGACTTTGTGAACTATCTTGCATGCAAAATATTGCCTGAAGGGTTGAGCTTCCATCAAAGAAAAAAGTTTTTCTCTTATATCAAGTTTTACTATTGGGATGATCCATGCTTATACAAGTGGTGTGCAGATGGCATCTTCCGAAGGTGTATTCCGGAGGAAGAAGTATATAGTGTTATATTCCATTGCCACAATTCACCTTGTGGAGGCCATACCAGTACCTCTAAGACTGCAGCTAAAATTCTCCAAGCTGGTTTCTATTGGCCTACGCTTTTCAAAGATGTGCACACTTTTGTAAAAGCATATGACCGGTGTCAAAGAGTTGGCAACATATCCAGAAGGAATGAGATGCCCCTGAACAGTATTTTAGAAGTGGAGATATTTGACGTTTGGGGTATTGACTTTATGGGTCCTTTTCCTTCTTCATGCGAGAACAAGTACATTCTAGTTGCGGTGGACTATTTTTCTAAGTGGGTTAAAGCAATAGCATCCCCCACCAATGATGCTAGAGTGGTTGCTAAGCTTTTCAAGAGGATAATTTTCCCAAGATTTGGAGTGCCCCGAGCTGTGATAAGTGATGGAGGTTCCCACTTCGCCGAGCAACAGTTCCAAAATCTCTTGAAGAAATATAGAGTCACTCATAAAATGGCTCTAGCCTACCATCCTCAAACAAGTGGACAAGTGGAAATATCAAATAGGGAAATCAAGGCAATATTGGAGAAGACCGTTTCAAAGGCAAGAAAAGATTGGTCTCTCAAACTTTATGATGCATTATGGGCTTACAGGACTGCATACAAAACACCGATAGGGACTACACTTTTTCGGTTGATATATGGGAAACCCTGTCACTTGCTGGTAGAGCTTGAACATAAGGCGTATTGGGCAGTCAAAACAATTAACTTTGACCTGTCAGCTGCTGGAAAGAGGAGATGCCTACAATTGAATGAGTTAGATGAGCTGAGGCTAGATGCTTATGACAATGCCAAGTTATATAAAGAAAGAACAAAAAGATGGCATGATAAGCACATCCTTAGGCGCCAATTTCAAGTATGAGAGTGGGTCTTGCTATTTAATTCAAGGTTGAGACTCTTTCTCGGGAAGCTCCGTTCTCGTTGGTCCGGTCCATTCCAAGTTACCCAAGTTTTTCCATACGGAGCAGTGGAAGTTTGGAATGAAACTACCGGATCCTTCAAGGACAATGGGCAACGCCTTAAGCACTTTGTGACGGGACAACTAGTTGAAAAGAGAGCCACCCAAACTCTCTTAGAGTCCCCTTCAATCCATTAATAAGCAAAGGAGTCGAGCTAATGACCTTAAACAAGCGCTTTGTGGGAGGCAACCCACATTTTGATTTTTATAAATTTCCTTTTGTTTGAATTCTTGCTTTAAGTTTTGATTTCCATTTTTGATTTAGTTAATTTCTTAGGTTGAAGTTTATTGAATATTTTCCTTTGATTTCCAGGTACATTGCTATGTTTCCAAGGCGGTCTAAAAGGGTTAGAAGCAAAGGAGCTTAAAGAGAGTCAAAAGAAGAAGTAAAATCTGAAGAATTGAGGGATTCCAGCTAGCAACACGGGCTACTCGTGTCCCCCACCACGGCCATTGTTGTTATTTTTATTAAAACTCGCAAGCGCACGAATCTATTGGAGTATAGATTTAGTGGTATGCAAGGTCGATCCCACGAGGATTGCCAATTGAGAAAATTTAATTCAGATCCAAAATAAATATTTCTAACCTAGTTGCCAGAATGTTTATTTTGTGAGAAGAGTACTGAACAGAGTTTGTAAAGAACTAAAATATCAAAATTAAATATGAATGTATTCAAAGTAAAAAATATGCTAAGGTTAGGGGATCCACTCTTGGTACATCAAATAATAATAAATTTTAACTCTTTTATTACTCAAATGGAATCCTCACGTAAATGAGGTTCCATTCGGAAGATATTACATTAAACGCGCTTTGGTTTATAGATGAAGTGTATTTGCCTTCTTTTATTGTATTACTAATAGTAAATAACTTTTGTAAAATAGATTCAAGTATACATCGTACCAATCATATTGTCTACAATAAATCAAGAATAATTCAAGTATTTATTGTGCCAACGATTGTCTACAATGTATCAAGATTTACACTTTACAAAATTTAAAATAAAAACATACAAACAAAGTCAATAATAATAATATAAAGTAGGCGGTAAAACTAGCCATTGAGAAAAGAAATAACAAGAAAATAAATACAAAAAGTACAGAAAATAAATAACAGAGGGGCAATAAAGCCATCCTCTAAGAAAGTAAATAACAAGAAAGTAAATAATAAAAGTACAGAAAATAAATAACAGAGGGGCAATAAAGCCATCCTCTAAGAAATTAAATAACAAGAAAGTAAATAATAAAAGTGCAGAAAATAAATAACAGAGGGACAACAAAGCCATTCTCTAAAAAAGTAAATAACAAGAAAGTAAATCATAAAAGTGCAGAAAATAAATAACAGAGAGGCGACAGAGCCGTCCTCTCAGAAGAAAAATAATAAGAAAATAGTAACATAAAAAATAAATAACAAAGGGGCAACAAAACCATCCTCTAAGAAAGTAAATAACACAAAAGTAAATAATAGAAAGGCAAAAAAAAAATAACAGAGGGGCAACAAAGTCATCCTCTAAGAAAGTAAATAACAAAAAAATAAATAAGAAGATAAATACAACATCAACTATAAACATTAAAATTAAGAGTTAGATAAATTATTATTTTTTTACCAAGAGTTTCACCCTTTCACCTTAGCATTAGGAGATTAGTTCTCCATAATCAAGGTAAGAAAGCAAAATGAAAGATGAAAAAGCATGATAAAACTTATGAAAGAAAGTAAAGATACAAAATATATAAAGAGAGAAAAGAATTACAAACACTTAGAACTTCCACGAAGATTTCCCAAGCTCCCTCTTCAGCCTTTCTCCCCCCTTTAGCTCACAATATGTCTCTATTTATAGACAAAACAAGGGAAGTAGGTGACAAAAATGGTGGGTAGCAAATTGCACTAAAGTTGACAATAGTGTTGCATTATGTACCCCGAAAGTCATCATGATATATCGCCTTGATAGTCAGTGAATCTGCTCATCCAATCAACATACGATTTGTATATATTTTCATTATCTTTCCAACCATATAAGGTAGACAAACATTGGCCACGTATTTTGTGATTTATGGCCAAAACACTATAGCAAGGTCAGGCGGGACTGTAACAGTAAACATGTTCGGTTCTAGCCCAATTGCGGCCCTTTTAGTGTCCGAATTTCCTAACCACCTAAACATCAAAGTTGTAGCGAATTATATCTTCTATTCACCTACAAAATTTAGTGTCCATTAAATATGTATTTGCTGAAATATGGCTCAAATACTATAGTAAGGTTGGACTGGACTGCAACAGTAAACATGTTCTATTCTAGCCTAATTTCGGCCCTTTGGATATCTGAATTTGCTGATCACATAAAAATGAAAGTTGTATAAAATTATGTCAATTATTTATCTACCAAATTTAGTACATAGTATATACATATTTTCTGAGATACGGCCAAAATACTGTAGTAAGATCAAGTTGAAAAGCAAGCAGCAAACAAATTTTTAACATTGAGTGTTTTGCCTTAAATCTTTATGTTTCGATTCTTTTAGAAATGTGGTCATAAATCAAGATTGAATTGATGCATATATCCATTAGGATGCGTCTCAAGAGACAAAAGGATAATGCTCCTTACTCTGCCATCCTTAATGAATTTATTTTATCTGCTTGATTTATAGACATCATTTCTAAAGAATCACAATTTAGCTTTGATTCCTCCAATTGAGTCAATTTCCTATTCTTCTCTTTATCTATCAAAATACACAAAACTAAAGACAAATAAGGGAGATAAATACTTAATTAAGATAAAAAGATAAGATAGAAATATTTAATTTATGAGTACAAAACTCATTCATCAGCCATGTTGCAAACACGGGCCAAAAAGCTGCAAGAAAGGGTGCCACCCGCTGGGAACACGGGCAGGCCGTGTCCCAGGTAAAAAAAAAAGTTGATGCTGCAGCGAAAACCTGCCCGAAGCACGGCCTGGCCGTGCTACTAAGCACGGTCGTGCTTCGGGCGAGGGAGCTTAAATCCCCCAAATTTCCTTTCCCTCCTCTCTCCCGTGTTCGTGCACCCCATTCCCGTGCCCTAGACCGAGCTCCCTCATCTCTTCTTCCCTTCATCTTCCCCTATAACCGGTGCCCTACCCGAACACATCTTCCCTTTCTCTCCTTGTTTCAGCTACTTCCTTCTCCCTGTTGTTCCATTTTTCCTCCATACCCGCGCCCTAACCCCACCTCCTCCCTCTCCCTTTTTGTTTCGGTTTAGTCCCCTACCTCTTCGCCGATACCCACCCCCTATTTCCCCATACCCATCGAAACCCACTACCCATCCTCATCTCCCCTTCGTTTTCCCCTTCTATTCATCCCCATTGTTGCGTTTTTACCCCTTTCCCAATTCCTGCGTGATTGCCTCTCCTTATTCCAGCGTTTGCTTCAGGTATTTCTCTATCTCTACATTTGTTTTAATTTTCTGCATACATACTCTCCTACTTGCTGTTTAGCTCTTATTTCTGGCACTGATTAGGGATGCTTCTAGTTTATTTGTTGCTGTTGGCACTTGTTCATGGCTTTGATTAGGAATCCTCCTAGTTTACTGATTGCAATTTGAATTGGTTTATGACTCTGAAAATAACATGCCTTTAGTTTTCTGGTTTTAGTTTCATTAATTACTTGTATCTAAGTTAGCTGGTTTAGAATTATTGGTTCATGCTCTGAACTTGATGATGCTCTGATATGACCTAATTCTTTGCTTGAACTTTATGCCTTGTTCTGTTCTGTTCTGTCTTGCTGTGTTCTGCTCTAATTTGGCCTGACTTGAATTCTTGGTTCTGCCCTACTTACCTGTGTATTACTTTTGATGCTCTGAATTTCCCAGTTGACTTTGCATAATTCTATATTTGCCTCCATTGATTTGCACAGCATTGGCCTAGCTTGCATTGACTGAAATTTGTACTTCTGGAATTGATATACCCTGCTTTCTATTTCCTGCTACTTTTGACACTTTGAAGTGCATTTGGTACCCCTCTGTTTTTCATTGCAATTTTTAATACATGGGTCCCAAAAGAGCCCGAACCGGCCAACCATCCACCCAATCCTCCCAAACATGTAGAGGACGTAATCAACCACCGCCTTAACTTTCTCATCAGATTAACGAGTATGGTATTGTGTTCGTTGACAATAGTCAACGGACCCGATATGATACCCTAGTTAGATGGGGAATGCTGAGTGTAACATCCCGTAATTTTTTAGATATTTTCCTTAAAAATTCTTCACCTTACATATATGCATAGAAATGTTTTAATATTAATGGAATAGGTAAAGAAAGAAAACCTAAGAGGAAACATTAGAAATAAACATGTTAAAGAAAGGTGAAATTCTTAGGTAAAGAAAGATAAATTTTTGTGAAGTAAGTAAAGGTCTTAAAATTTCAAGAATATCGGATTATGGTAATTTTTCTTAATTTAAGAGCAAAAGTTACTAAGTTTAGTATTTCCACCCGTAATTGGGCTTTAACCTATAGACACTTCATATAGAGTTTTTCTACTTCACATGAATTTTTAGCAAGCCAATAGGATAGCCCAAGGAAGAAATAAAACATAGACTTGGACTAAGATATAGAAATTGGACCGGTAGCCCAAAAAAAATCATGAAAATGTGATCAAGCCCATTATGAAAGGTAGAATTTTAACTAAAGTAAGGAAAATGGGCAAGAATGAGCCCAAACCCAAGAGGGAAAATAAAAATAAAAATAAAATTAAAGTGTGAAATATTGGTGTAATCAAGATTAAGTGACATGGCATTAAGACAAAAATTTAGCAAGTGGTGTGATTTTACATTCATCATTTTGGCAAGTGGCATAATAATACAAGGCTTTAGGACAAAAACATCTATATTCTACATTCATAACTTTAGCAAGTGGGTAATAATACATAGCATTATGACAAAACATCATTATCCTACACAAATAATTTTAGTTAAGTAAGGAAAATTCAAGGGCTAGAAATTTGCCACTTAAAAAGGCAAATCTATCATACTTGATTAAGACAAAAGAAAAAGGAAATGAATCCCTAAATCAAAGGGATCTTGCCCCATATCTTAAGAACATATCATCATAATTTTCAAAATACAAATCTCCTTTTTCTATGCATATCTTGACTAAGGAAGAGGAAGACAAGAACATAAGTTGTTTGTTTTCCAAAAATTCAACAAAGTGTATCCTAATTGTGATAAGGTAGACCCATGATCATGAAAGGTGAATTATTTGGTGGTCTATATAAGAAAACCCACCCTTACAACATTAGAATTTCGTCCAAGTGAGGGAGAGCAAAAATAGAAGCAAGGTAGTGTGAGGAAAGGAGAGGAAGAAAGGAAGAAAGAGGAAGGAGAAGTCTAGGGGACTAAGTGCTCCAGGTAAGTTTAACAATATTTCTTTTTAAAGAAAACCTTTGAAACTCATAATATTTATATGAGATTTTGATCTTAGAACTTTGATGATTGGTCATGGATGTTGCTATATCATGTTACATATTGATCTTGCATGTGATGTATGTTTGAATACTTAGGTTGGTGTAGATAGTTCTGCATGGGTATGGCTATGGTTGATAGAATTTTAAGTTTCGGTATTTTAATTTCTGGGAACAATCTATAAGGAATTAAAATAAAAGGTTAACATAAGAATTAAAGATATATGTGTCACGGATTTTCACCCACTGGAATCATTCCATTTGGAGTCCATATGAGGTAGCTATGGTCTGATTAGTAGTCAAATGTCAGAAAATGAATCATCAGGGAAGAATATGTTAGGATAGTTTCGGTAATTTAATTTCTGGGAATTATTGGTAGGGAATTAAAATAAATGGTTAACATAAGAATTAAAGATATGTGTGTCATGGATTTTTAGCCACTGGAATCATTCAATTTGGAGTCCACATGTGGTAGATATGGTCCGATTAGTAAGCCAAGGTCAGAAAATGATTCATCAGGGAAGATTATGTTAGGATAGCTTTTGTATTTTAATTTCTGGGAATTATCTGTATGGAATTAAAATAAATGGTTAACATGAACGTTATATATCTATGTCTCATGGAAATATATCCACTGGAATTATGCAATTTGGAGTTCATATGAGGTAGATATGATTCGATTAGTAAGCAGAGGTCAGAAAATGTTTATTCAGGGAAGAGTATGTTATTAATGTTTTAGTTTTTGAATTTCTGGGAATATTCTGTAGGGAATTAAAATAGCGCGCCAACATAACAATTATAGATATATGGCTCATGGATTTTTACCAACTGGAATAACTCAATTTGGAGTTCCAATTTGGGAGACATGGTCTAATTAGTCAGTAAAGGTCAGAACCTATCCTAGAGGAACTATCCTGTACTTTGAGGGAGTAATATCACCTTTGTTTCTTAATTTTTTGCTACAATGTTAAACATAATAGTTTTAGATAATTGTTTTATCTTGAAATGGACACCAAGATCACCTACGTCAGAGTTAAATTGAGGGAGTTATGCTCTAATTAGTAAGAGAAGGTTAGATATGATGAAAACCTGCATCAAGAAAATAAAGAAATAAAATTAGTATTTAAAAAAGAAGATGAATCTTAATAAATGACTAGTATAGCCATAGCCATTGTATGAACTTCTTACCATCTTAAGTGTGAAATTTTGACATGGAAATATTTTATAAAGTGATATTTGAAATGGTTATGTTCATGGCATGATTACCAATGATTTATGGTAATAGTTATATTTTGATGAACATACTTGTTATTGAAAGCATATTTTTGGCTATCATTGTGAAAAGAAAAGAAATGAGCACGGTCACATGGCAATCCATGTGGTGCACCAGTAGGGGACGCCCTACCAACGGTTATGATCATGATAATGAGAAAAGAAAGAGAAAGTGGGCCATGTCGGACGGAGCAAGAAAAGCCCGTACCGGAGAGTAGAGGATACTCACCCTGACCAGAGTAGCTTGAGATGAGAATAAGTTGATGGCCATCATATGATATTTTGAAAATAGTTAATCATGTCATACATATCATTACAGTATGATTCTTATGTGCATAGATATAATGCATTCATGTGACCAAAGATATTTTCTGTAGTTTATACAGCTGAACATGACGTGATGAGCTTTACTAATGATAATTTATTGTTGAACTTACTGGGATTTAATTCTCACTATATTTCCATATCATGTTCAGAAAATTATTTATGCAGCTTTTGTTTCTAAGGCTCTGGCTTTTAGTGCACATTGGATCGAGTTACTTTATGTTGGGAAGATTTCAGAATCAAATAAGATATTTGTGGTCGAGTTGGCTCAGATCCCGGTGAAGGTGCAACCACCCGCACCTGTATCTCCGGAATTGGTCAATCAAAATAAACAAGATGTAAATATCTATGTGTTTGATATGTTATACGTATGTTTTGATTAATGACATGTATGTGAACTCAATATTGTATAATAATAAAGGAAAAAAAAAGGTTGTTACACTGAGTACTCGGTATCTAGATGAGGAATGTCTGGAACGCTTAGGCCTTTTACTTGACGTCCAATAACTAGTTGACCGGATTGGGTAGAACACCTTTTACACCCACCGATACCCAGCCTACCCTAGACCCACATTAGAGTTTCTCAGTTCTATTCATATAGTACTGTTTAGGGGACCGAATGTCCATGAGGGCCAGGTCAACTTTAGACTGTTTAACCATAGCTTTAACTTAAATTTAGCAAAATTTAATGCACTGTTTGGCCTAACTCTAGAGGGAACTAGATCAGTACCCTCAGATTTCCTTGCTAACATTTTTTATAACTCCATTGCAATTGAGGGGCAATACAGTGCATCAACTTCCAAAGCATCTTTTATTTACAACCCTACTTTCAGATATTTACAGCGTCTTATGGCCCATACTATTTTCAGTAGGGTTGAGAGTGATGGGGTTATAAATCTTAGAGAGCTTTATTTTTTATATGCTATGGTTAATGGTACCAAAGTGGATATTGGAGCTTTCATAGCTCATCAGATGGCCAGGGTAGGTGGGGCAATGAATGGGAAGGTAGTCATAGGAGGCCTAATTACTGCCATTGCTAGAGGGTTAGGATTTGAGGCCAATCTCCAGGGCATGCAACCAGTAGGGGGTAGCAACAAGATTGACTTAGAATCATGTTTGTATATGAAACTTGTTGTTAAGCAAAATACTGAATACTGATTGTATCTTCGAGGACAAAAATTATTCAGCCTCCTTAACCCTTCTAGAACAACAGTAAAAAATAAGGCAAATTGGATCTACCTTTTAGAGGAGGATAGGGATGATGAGGAGATTCCCCCTGATGGGGACGACTTTCCACTTGAGCCTCTTTTAGCTCTTCCACCCCCACCCCTCCCATTTTACTGACCGTGCAGGACTATCATCTGCTCCACCGGAGGATCAGGCCTCCCTCTCTTCCAGGCTCACACGCATTGAAGCTGAGCAACTTTCACAGAGAGTCGTCCTGCATGCCATGCAGGCAGAGCAACATTCTCAAAGATCAACCCTGCATGCAATGCAAGACTCCATCCAAAGCATGCAGGGTATGATGCAGGCCTGGTATACCTGGTACCTGGGTCAACATCCCCCTCCACCACCACCGGATGACCAGTGAATACGTAAGTTCTCTCTTCCCTTTTGTCAATCTTTTCTGATATTTTCGACATTGAGGACATTGTCTGATTTAAGCATGGGGGAGTGTACTTTCTTATTTGATTTTTAGTCCACGCGTTTATGATTTGTACTGGCCATCTTTATTTGTTGATTTAGCTTCTCTTTGCATGTATATATTGTACATATTACATTCCTTTTGACTTGCTGCATCATCACATAGTTGCTAATTCCAAGATAGACTGGTGTAGTATAGGCTGATTTTAGCTCATGAACATGTGATGCACAATAGGATATGAAATAGGTAGTTATAATTCTAGTCTTTCTCTTCTAACATTAAACCTTTCAATTTTTGAAAAATATCTCTCTATTGTCCTGTGAACTATATGCTATGGTTGATTTTAACACTATGAGAGTGTGAAGGTAGGGAGACGTGAAAAATGAGGGTATGTGAAACCCAAAAAGTTTTCACTCTGAGTACCTCCTTCAAGGCACCAAAAAGGCCTTAATATGAGTACCTAGATGTTTTTACCCTAGTGAGATGGAGCATAAAATGCACTCACAGCATATTTCTAAAAAAAAAAAAGAGAAAAGAGACAAGAGAAGAAGAAAAGAGAAGATGAGAAACAAAAGAAATGGGTTAAGAAAAATAGAAATAAGGGTAAGGAAACATTAGGAGATCTAAAGGATGAGGTGGCCTACTTGAGTGTCTGAAAATCAGTCTGGTGCATACAACCAATGGTAACAGTAGAAGTAGATATAGAATAGAAGAATTTTTAGTTTGGTTTTAGAAGAATAAGAGACTATTTAATAAATGTTTATTCATATACCTATTGTGTGCACATTGATTGAGTGGAAAGTTACCGGTATTACATCCTTCTATCTTTTG